>JAXCLQ010000006.1:1870852-1882207 GCA_035584115.1 Cedrela odorata | reverse complement strand
TTACCAACTTTCACTAGTAAATATTCCATACAAAACCTAGTGACTCCATGGAAAACGACTGCATTGGTCAACAATTCTCACTGTTGCTTCTGCTTTTGTACGGGTGTTTTCCACCTTCATGTGCACAAGGAGATACTGTTAAAATATTTACATTCAGAAAATTAAGCACGGTGGAATGTAAAAGTTGGACATAATTTCTTACCTTTAAGCACTTGCCACAAGCTGCCTGTCGCCAAGGTCCGACTGGTCCACAAAAAGCAGTCCACCGATACTTCAGGCGCCATTCCAAGGGCTTGTTGGCATCCCATGTTGAGCAGAAAGCACTCACAGCCATAAAGTCCCATCCATTTTGCTCACTTTAAATTGGCAGCAGCAGCACTAACTTACACTGTGATGACTAAATTATAAAAATAAAGCCGGCTAAAATATTTTATCTTAATATTTGAACTAAAGAAAAGATTGGGTCCTATTTGAAGTATATACTTGATAAGATATAAAATTAAGTATAGGAGTGTAGAAAAGGGCAGGGTCAGGGTTGATTATTTGAGTGTTAAAATGTTAGAATTAAAATATTGAGGTGGCAAAAGTAAATACATGAATGACAACATATATGTATGTATAGTATTTATTGAAAAGATGTGTTAAACTCAAGACTTTAATTTCTCAAGTATTCATATTTTCTCCTAGAGTGGTATCATATGCCGATAATATTTGAATTCTTTGGGAGTGTTTCTGAAAATTTGCTGTGAAATAATGAATAGAGACACGAGACAAGTTCAAAGAGAGTTCAAGTCAATAGCCTCCTTAGAGCAAAAAAGACAGAACATGAACACATACATCAATTAAATTATATATATCAACAAACGAGGTGTTGTTGAATCATTCATGGACTTGCGTTAGATAAGTTCCCACGTACAAAAAAAAAAAAAAAAAATTAACCTGCATGGAATTGTACTATTCATGCAATCTTTAGACCATCAGATTGAAGGTCATTCAGTATTACTATTTTGAACTGAACGAAAGATTCCCAGTCGCATTCCTTGACATAATTAAAGAGACAACTGATATATTACCAAAAACAAAAATCAACATGTATGGACAATTGTACGACCAATTCATGCAATCTCCACCAGAAAATCAAGATATTTCAATTTGAACCAACCATTTCTCATCGTACTTATCGAAATCCGAGGTTATTTTGGTAATCATATGAGTATCTTTTTCCCCATAAATTCACGCACCCTTGAACCAGTTTATCCAATCCAACCCAACCCAACCCAGCTTCGTACAAAAAAAAAAATAAATAAATAAAATGGCCAGGTTTGGTCTTTGTGTGTTTTTGTCAGTTCTCTGTTTAGTCATGGCAAGTGCTTATGCCCAAAGTGCTTCCAATGTGAGAGCCAGTTACCATATGTACCGCCCTGAGCAAAACGGATGGGACATGAAGGCTTCCAATGCTTTCTGCGCAACGTGGGATGCCAACAAGCCCTTGGAATGGCGCCGCAAGTACGGCTGGGCTGCCTATTGTGGCCCCGTCGGACCTTGGGGACAAGCTGCTTGTGGCAAGTGCTTATGGGTACGTAGTTAAGAAATTTTATCCAATTACTTTGATATTCGTGCAAGCTGGATGTTTTTAAAACATATATAAATAATTTACTAATGGGGTAACAAGCAGGTACACTCAGACTTTCACGTTAACATAATCAATTTACAAATGATTTAATTGTATTCGATGCTTAATTTGCAGGTGAAAAACGCTGTCACGGGAGCACAAACAACAGCGAGAATTGTTGATCAGTGCAGCAGTGGAGGCTTAGAATTGGACGAAGGCGTGTTCAAAAAATTAGACACTGGTGGAAAAGGATGGGCTAAAGGCCACATCAGTGTCGACTACAAGTTTGTCAACTGCGGCGACTGAAGCATGGATATGATATGTATGTATGCATGCAATATCTATCTCCATGCATGATTATTAAGCTTTATTATGTAATAAATAAGCTTCTTTCTGAAGAAGTATTGATATAGAATAAGTACTTATTGGCTATGCCCAAGGATGCAACTTGTTTTCAACTACCAGTTTGTAAAATTATGGTCTATGAACTAAATAAACTTCTGAAGAAGCGTCAATAAGAAGTAGTGCTTATAGGCACTAACAATTTGTAATTAAACTCTACTTTTTCAGAAAAATTGTGATCATATAACTGTTTCACGGTAAGCTTCTGTGTTGCAATATGGACCCAAAGTTGCTTAATATATAATACTACTAAACTACTAGTTCGTTGATGGAAAAATATAATCACCATTTTCCTTCAGGTTGATATTGATAATTTACGGTACGTAGATATAGGTAAAAAGCATTTCTAAGTGTAAGCACTTCCTAGAAAAACAAAATGAATATAATTAAAAATTGAATCAACTTCCAACCCCTCACTGCAAAATGATAAGGGAGAAAAGTATTATTTACCACATCACGTAAAGAAAAAGAATCATGCAAGCATAAATATCTATCATAGGAGGCAAACTCAAGTCTGACTACCATAGTGCTACTTGAGTTTCTTGGATGAACTGAGAGGTAAGAATACAAATAACTGTTTTGTTCATTTTCTTATGTTTTAATTGATCTCTTATTCACATTGAAAGATATCAAAGGCCAAAGCTAATAAACAAGGAAATATGTGCTTCAAAGAAAAACCACTTGGGCATTTGAATTTATCGAATCAAAACCTCTATAGGTAAACTTGGCATAAGAATACTTCGTTACTAGGTAAACTAGCGGCAAATACAATATATCTGTTCTGATACTTACTAGGCATTATCAAGCTAGTCTAAGGACTCCATTGATCTAAGACCATAAAAAATATTTCATGTAAGTCCTAACTCAAGGATCCTGTCTTATCTTTTTTATTTTCGGCTTTTAAACATTTTGATATGTGTCAACATCTACATAAGTCAAGAATAAAAAATTTTATTTTCGGCTTCTAAATATATTGATATGTGTCAACATATATTTAAGTCTAGAATAAAAAAGATCAAAAAATTCTGATCCCTCGACTAAACGATATATTTTCCGAATTTATAGGTCAGAATGCTTTAGGCCATAACCAACAGACACTAATGATTTTTTAGCCCTGAAATTAAACTTTTAAGCATACGACATCAAAAACAAAGAAAAAACAGAAGCATTCAGTTCACTGAGGATCAAGTGTAATGATTTGTGGCCATACTATCACTACTTTAGAGATCTAGGTATTAGTGAAACCATGGTCGCTAAGAAGCCTAAGGACTGAGTCCACTCTTTCTACGTTCTTGACACTGACAATCTTAGAAGCAGAAAAAACAGCTTTTTAGGACAATCCACATGAGTTCGTCAAGTATGACACGGTAAATGACGTCTTTGGTTCATTTTCCTTAGCTTTTATTAGTTTCTTCTTCACTTATCAAGATGAAGAAAGCAACCTAACAATGGAAAATGTGTTTTAAACAAAACCAGGTTGGGTATTCGAGTTCGTCAGGCTAAAACCTCTATAATTAAGGAACTAATGTTCTTTGCATTCTACAAAGAGAACGAAACATAATGAACTCACCGGACTAAAACTGAGTGAACTTCAATTGCGTTACACGAAAGAAGCAAATCTTCTTCGATCGTCAGACTATGAAACTATGGAGCAGCTAATAGAGACATCACCACTCAAAATAGTGAGCCGCAATCTTCATGATGATAGTTGATCACTAGTCCTCTTCTTTGACGGATCATCGTGCTTCCGAATGTTTTATCGCAACGGTTACATGTTTTTTTTTTTTATGAAGAAATGTAGAACACGGCGTGTCATCCATTAAAATGTACAATATGTCGTTGTTCACAACACAAATTAAAAGATAGTATACAATTTTTTTTTCTTAAGACAACTCGCTTGTACTAGTGTGAAGTTAATTGATCCCATACATTTTACATAACAAAATATTTTCTTTATCCCTAAAAGTTGTTTTTCCCTTTAATTGTTATTCTATTCATAAAGTTCTTTGGATTTTTTTATGCTTTTATAGATTTTTATTTTTTTTGGAACGATTTAATAATAATATGTAATGTCATATTTGCAATTATACAAAACCTTATTGTAATGCAGCATACCCATAATGCTCACTCTCTTTGTCAATATCAAAGTGGTTTTCTTCAAATCTATCCTACTATTCTTGTCCATGTTTTCGATCCAAGTATTCAAAATCCCACCATTATTTGACATTTATATTCGACCCACCATCAAATTCCAGGCATAGATCTCAAAGACATGTATCAAATGTACAATGGTGCAAAACCTGGAGAGGCATACTCTGATTTATTTGTCGTGTAAATTGACTGCCATGGGCGGCTAACTGCACTTTCAGTAACTGATATAGACAATACAGCCCTCATTATAAACATCTTAAGGAACAGAAAGTTATGTTTTCATGCCGGCTAAATAAAAATTCTTCAAGACACATCAAAAGAAACTTCCTTCCAAATTTTATCCACATTTGAGAAGAAGAAACTACAGTAATTAGACAGAACTAGCCTGATATTGCGCAGGGTGCTGATTTTTTCCCCCCATTTGAAACATAAGAATTTCATTCAAATTAGAGGAAAAGATACAAGAGTACCATAAGGGCAACAAAAACTGCCCATTCAAATCTATCTACGAGCTATATAGGGTGCTGATATCACATAAACATCTATAAACACTAACGATATAAAAAATAAAGAAAATTTTTTTATCACAGACATCGGGTAAAATATGAGGTTAATAGCTATGTCGCCAGCATAGCTCACGACTCGTTAGAAAATTAAAACTTCCACACTGTAGGCCTTTCGTAACAGTCTAAGCTGACACCATGGAATCAACATGCATTCCCTCACAGCAAAAAGATTAAGCAACAATGGTATCATGACATCAGCCGAAGGAAAAATCATGTAAGCAGAAGTATCTGTTATAATATCCAAACTTAAGTTGAGTTCCATAGTGCTTTATGCATTTCTTACATGTAATGATTGGGACAGCATATAACTTGTACTACTTGTCCCTTCAGATCCAATCTTAACCAACTCGATTGATGACTGAAAATTTTCCTACTTTCAAGACTATACCTCCATGTATATGCTGCTACTAAGACTTCAGAACAGTACCTGTTGTCCAGTCACTTTCTCCAATTTTTTTCTTTTTGATCCATTTATGTGTTCTCTAATCCCTCTTCTCTCACTGTACATGTAATCTGCCTAGCCAAAACTATTACTTTTCTGTTGCAGCTATACAGCTTCTCTCAAGACAATGTTCAGGTCTTTGTTAATCAAACTACTAAAAATAGCACAGCGCATTAGGGAAGCCCAATCTTACACGGAGAACAAACTGAAAGCAAAAGGTACGGTGACTCAACAGTTCCATTATAAAAAGTGAGCAAAGGAACCCCGTGGCATCTGACAGCAACTACTTAGCCCATATGCCTCTGGCAAATAATCTCCACAGGAACAATATAGAGACAGCCACCTTAGTGTCCAAAGAAGATGTTTTGGAGCTCTTATATTGTTTACAGACGTTGAACTGCCACAGCTAAATTAAGTTTTCCTAAAACATTTAGAATTATCACAAAATATTTTTTTATTGGGCGAACTGACTAAAATACTTTAAAACATCTATTTTGGTTACCTTACCAGCACATCAGCCTACCCTTGGCGAACCAAGTGTTCATACTGATGCGATCTCTCTTTCACAATAACCTTGTACAAATTCAATTGATGTGTTTACTTGTTTGTCACCAAAGAGTCAAAAGACTGCAGACATGCCCGAAAGACATGAATTGATGACATTATGTGGTAAATTTATAGTCATACACAGAACCTAAATTTTATGTCACTAACCAGATAACATATCTGGGCTCATGATGAATTATTAGGTATTATCTAAATGAAAGATTTTCTTGGCATATAGGTTTCATAGTACCATTTGCTTTAGGCCATAAACAACTAGTAACTTTATGCCCTTCAATCAGGCTTTTAAACATACGATATCGAGCGCAAGGAGGACAAAGAAGCATCTAGTTCACATATAGAAAAGCTCAAGCAAATTTCTAACCAGGCGTTTATTTATTAATTGATTACAAAACAATATAACAGTTCTACTTCTGTTTAGTCTCTCACAACTATGCTACAGCTTAATGTTTGAGAATGTCATGTCAAGACATCCATTCTTGCACACAAGAGATGTAAATCTAATACCCTATAAATCTAAAATGCAGCAGCAACTACACAAACAAGGGGAAAATTCCATACTGAACTGTTTCATTTCGCATACTTCTGAGATCCAGTTCTCATGTCCAGAAGTCCCATTTTTCATTGATACAGATCCAACAACTCAGGAACTTTTTCCTGAAATCTGGTTACACACCTCTTCGCAAAGCCTCTCTCTGTGGGTTGTAAGATAGAAGCCGGAGACGAATTTTCTCTGATCAATCCCTTTGCAGAACTTGGACAACACAACACCTTGGCACAGTCCTCTTCTCCAGGCTAAATAGGAGAATTTCTGATCTTTTGGCAATATCCTGTGACAACCAACCCATTTTGTTCACAAAAAAGTCCGTAACTCTTGAAATCATCTCCTCGGATATAAGCATACAATGTCGATGCCTTCTAAATGCAGAATGAATCCCATCCTTGGACCAAGCCCACCTCCCATACAGTTCTTAAGAGTCCTAAATTGGTTTCTTTAAGTGGCTGAGCACTTGAATTGCTAAGACAAAAGTTGGTTTCTGTAGATTGAGGCATGGGACTCTTTAAGAACTCCATTTGCTAAGACAAAAGTTCTTAAGAGGCCCAAGTAGGTTTCGCCATTTATCCAGATCATGAATCACCAAAAAAGAAATTCGAGATTGAGGCACCGACTGCTTTGAAAAGTGCTAGATTTGGAGCTAAATTACTGCTGAATTTCTGTAAAAATGGCCGTGGCATGCTCTTCAAAGTTTTAATAACTGTTTCATCAGGAACAGGTACACACGCTTGAGGAAGTTGTAACAAGGAATAAGATGATTCTCTATACTCCTACTTAATAGACGTGGATATGATGATATAATCTTCACAAAGTCATTCCTTGAAAAACCAATAGAGCTGAAAAACTCAATCTTGGGCAAAAGTGTCTTCTCAGGATCAAGTACTAAGACTTGTGGGCATACACTTACAACCCTAGAGATTTGGGTTTCACTAAACCCGTGATCCCTGGGAAGCTTAAGTATTGTGTCTCTTTTTTCAGTGCTCTTGAAACAAATTTTCTTAGCTGCAGAAATAGCAGATTCTAAGGACAACTCACATGAGTTCATCAAGTATGACACCTTCAATGAATTTTTTTGTTCATTTTCTTTACCTTTTACTGGTCTTTTCTCTACATGCAATGACGAAGAAAGCAGCCTAAAAATGAAAAATCTGCTTTGAACAAAACCCAGTTGAGTAGTTGAGTTTACCAGAGACAAATCTCCACAAGGAACTACTGTTCTTTGTCTTCTACACTTAAAACGAAAAATGAACTCACTGGCTTGAAAAGGAGTGAATATTACCTACATTCCACAAACGAAACAAACCTTCTTGAATCTTCAGATTACGCCATGCCTACCGAGCCCATGATAGCGCGCCGACGGCTATTATTCTTTCGCGACGTTTAGCAGTTGGGCAGGCAGCAGGCTCTTAAAGGAGTAAGGATAACTCGCGGTTCGAGAAATAAATGGACGACATGTCGTCCAAAGGAAACTGTAAAAGACACGGCATGTCGTTTGCTTATAAACGCTTAAGTAATGTTATAACCTAAAAGTTTAAACAATTCATTCGTCGTCTCTCATCTCTCGATAGTCAAAACTCGCTTCTCTCTCAGCTGCTGCATCCTCTGTTCTGCCCACAATCCTGCCGCCGTCGTCGCTGCTCTCTCAATAAAAAAAGTAGGTTAGTGATAGGGTTTGTGCTAAATATTTACTTTTTCTTCATTCTGTAGTTACCAAGTTACCCTGAAATTCGAAAAGAAAAAAATGCTAGGGCTTCTGTAAACAAGTTCTTATTATTTATTCAACGAAAAAGGAACGAAATAGTGACACCAATGTATGTTATGTATGTGATTTTACCATGTGTAGGTTACAAGTACTTTCTCGGAAAGCACTTTTGAGTAATAGGACTTTCTTCAAATACACTGGGAAGAACTTTATGGAAAGCATTTTAAAAGTGCTTTTTCAACTATTATGTCAAACGCTTTTCTTTTCTTAAAATTACTTTTTAAAGACCATTTATCAAGTAATTCTCCAAAAAGCACTAAAGAAAACGAATTGATTCTTCCAATGGTGAGTTTAAACAAAACGGGGGACAATTTGGAACTATGTATGATAATCTATGAATGTGTTGACTATAATGTTTAATTCATGATGCCTTTTCATTCCCTCTGTGTGCTGGTTTGTCAATCTAATTTTGTACCATTATTTTGAAATTCTGAAAATGGCTTCATAATTTGTATTGCAACATTAAACATGATTTATCTACAAAGGCAATATTTGACTAATATTTTATGGTCACAGCTATTGACCATTTTTAGTAGTCTTTTTGTGGATGTCATCTTTATTTCATTAACTCAGGTTGCAATATTTTTTGTAGTGTCCATATAGTTAATTGTCAATGTGTTATCTTTAATTTGGGTGACTAATTGTTGAATCAGTATATCTCAAATAAATAAAAATGTTTTGCTTTTACAGATATGAGTTTCTCTTCTGATGACAGTGATGATGAGTTAATTGAGTTGATGACCTTGCCTCTAATTATGTATCAATTTCTCAGATACATGGATGAGGAATCATCTAGTTCTGATGACGACACGTCTTCCTGTAGTAGTGTTGTTTCTATGCCTGTACAAAAGCGACAAAAAGTCTCAAAAGGAGCTGGAGTAGTCAGCACTTCTTCCCGTAATATTGCTGTTTCTACACAAGAAAAATGGAGAGAAAAAAATTCAAATGGAGCTGGAATTGATGGCACTTCTTCCCGTAATGGTGTTGTTACTACACAAGAGAAAAGGAGAGAAAAGGTACCAACAGGAGTTGGAGTTGTTCACAATTCTTCACGTAATGCTGTTGTTTCTACACAAGAAAAAAATAGAGAATATGCTTCTAAAGAAGTTGGAGTTGGAGTTGTTGACACTTATTCACGTAATGCTGTTGTTTCTACACAAGGAAAAAAGAGACAAGAAGCGTCAAATGAAGTTGGAGTTAAGGTATCCCAACAATTAGATGTTCTTTTAGATGCAGTAGTTAAGAAGAGTTTTAAGGGGAAAGATAAGCCCGGTTGTAGCATTGAGGAAGTGATGCAAATTGTTGAGGGGATGCCTGAAATTGTTGAGGACGATGAGTTGTTCATGAAAGCTGCAGATATCTTAACTGACCGGCAGAACAGAGAGATGTTCATTGCGCTAAAGGCAAAAAACCGGCAAATTATGTGGTTTAAGCATAAGAAAGTTTGATGCCACACCTCTGTTGTTGAATAGGTTAAAGGATCAGTATGTTTCATTGTGTCAGCTTTATTTTGGCTCTTTGTATTATGCTGATTTCTTTTTGAGTTGATACATCCCTTACTATGGTTATCTTGTGAAGGTCTGATAGTTTCATTTCAGGCTCATTTATGTTTGTGTCCTTGTGTAAGTGCTGGTTTTCTTTGTATGGCTCTTGGACATATTGATGCTTATTTGGTTCATCTTGTTAGCAGAGTAACAATATTGTTAGGTACGTAATCATCATTGATTTCTTTAAGGCTTAATTGTCTGCATCTGCTATAAACTTAATTTTTCTGAAAACTCTGGAGTCTGGAAACATGATATTTGTTGTTGATTAATGTGTCAAGTGATTTCCGTTGTTTATGGCATCAAATGCAAATTTTTACATCACGCATACATTCCCATTAGAAAATTGTTATTACATATATATTTACTCTTTTGAGTATTGCTTTCATTTGTCATTTATGTTAACGCCAGTGGCTTTGGCTTTCAGTTTTATATACAGTTTTCACCTTATTCTAGGGATGTGTTAAGTTCTGGCCGGCTAGTCGTTGATAAGTATTGTCAGTAAGCGACAAATAGGTTTCCACCATGAAAACCATGACGATGTGTCGTCTGATATCAACAGAGAACGAGAACAACAAATTATTTAATTATTTTATGAACACAGACACAGTGATGACAACAGGTACTTTTAAATTGAAAGATAAATACAAAATCTCAATCATTTGTACAAAGACAGCACAACTGAGTCATTCATTATTAACAGCTAGAATCTTCCAGGGTACATCTAGTAATGTTGTTTTTATGCTTACTTTTATAAGTACACGAATTGAAGAACTCAAATATTATAACTCTGGTTAAGAATCAACCACCTTAAGTTCGTACAGACCTCAAAAATTAAAAGCGTGTGGATCTATGAGGCCTGAATTGCTGTCTTTCTTTCCCTTTCAATAATTAAGTGTAGATCATGAGACCTGAAGAATTCAAATATTATAACTCTGGTTAAGAATCAGCCACCTTCAGTTCGTACATACCTCAAAAATTAAAAGCATTAAAAGCGAGTAGATCATGAGGGCTGAATTGCTTTCTTTCTTTCCCTGGGAGAAACTTCAGGATTGGTCCATAAACCTTCACTACCACACATTCCCTGATACTCGATACATTAAATCTCACTCTCCGGTTTCAACTATCCAAGCTTTCAACTACTTGCACTGTTTCCTTCAAGCAGTGGAGTCTGAATTCTAAAGCTTGAGCTTTAGAGACCTCATTCTCACTCTCTTAGTCTTAAGGTCAAAACAGTTATCTCTCAAACTCAGACAAGTTTGGTGCAGCAGAAGCTCAACTATTCAGCTACAGCGTCTGTTAGTTGGTGAGTTATCTTAAGTAATTAAGGTACTATACTGTCTTTTATTGTTCTTTTTTAATTGTTCAGAAATGGAAATTTTGATGCCTACAACACTTTCACTACTTTCAATTTTCATCTTATACTTTTCATGGTCATGGAGAGTAACGTTCCAAGAAACCTTTCACCATTGCCTTTTGAACAATTCTCTGCCCTCCCACCCAATCTCTGCAGCTATCTACACTCCCCAGAATTCCTCATATTCGTCTGTTTTGCAATCTTACATCCGAAATCTTCGTTTCAACACATCCTCAACTCCGAAACCTGTGCTTATTCTGGCAGCATCGCATGAATCTCATGTCCAAGCTGCCATAACTTGTGCTAAAAAGCATGCCCTGCGAATGAAAATCAGAAGTGGGGGACATGACTATGAGGGATTATCTTATGTCTCCAAGGTCCCATTCTTCCTCCTTGACA
>JAXCLQ010000006.1:1827070-1848884 GCA_035584115.1 Cedrela odorata | reverse complement strand
TTTGTAAAAAATATTAATCACATATAAAATTTATATACATAAAATTATTTAATCATTTTATTATTTCGGTTAATCTCCTAATTATTAGACTGTTGTTATTTATTTATTTATATAATTGAAAAAAATAAATGATGATGTGTCAAAAAAATTTTACGAAGTGGGACCCATATATATATATTTTTCTCTTCTTCATATGGTGGGGTACCTTATTACATTCTCCCTTTCCTCTCCCGAAGGATTTAGCGAGCGAGCGACAGGGGAATCGGTCCGTGAAATTAAAAATTAACAGAAAAAAAAATTAAAAATTATTTTTTCATCAAGTTTCTCTCGCTCTCTAGTAAGAGTAACACACAAAAACGAAACCCAAATAATCACCATCTTGAATAAATTACACGGTACGGATCTTGGATGAGTATAATTGAAAAGCCCTAATTTTAGCATTTCAATGGGGGACATAGGGCAGCAGACGGTGCAGTTTTCGACTCTGGTGAGTCGGATGGCGGAGGAGTCGTTTGCGTTGCTGAAAGAGCTGGTGGAGAAATCAAAGAGCGGCGAGGAATCCGATACTCAGAAGAAGATTAGCTTGTTGAAGTATATTGTTAAGACTCAGCAGCGCATGCTTCGACTTAACGTTCTTTCTAAATGGTGTCAACAGGTTAGTTAGTTAGTTTGTTACTGAGTCACTCTAGTCAACTCGGCCGCTACCCGAGTTTTGGGTTTGGCTGATTAGGGGAAAGAATTATGGGGAGTTCGGTTTTTGTGGGATTAAAAGATTGTATTTAAAAAAAAAAAAATGAAATTTCCCTTTAAAGTTTTAATCTTTTGGGAATGATAATTCTGAAAGGGGCTTCTAATGGAAAGAATATTCTTTGGTTGTAATTTACTCTATGAAAGGTAAATGTAGACCGTTTCTGCATTATATACTGTGACTTTAGGTTGTCTAATTGAGTTTACCCTTTAAAGTTTGAAATTTGAATCACTATATTTTTCATTGATTTGGTTCTCCGTAAAATCTATACTAGGCAGTTTCTCAGGGTGAATGAGCCATCTTTAAGCTATTTTGCAGAATATTGGTCCTTTGTAGTGTATAAGTTAATTTTTGTTGAATAGTTTTTAACTTCTAGTATTTTATAGTAATTTTTTCCCTGTGGTCTAGTAACCTTGTGGTCTGTTCAGTTTCAAAGCAGTTGGAATTTGGAAACATGTTCCTTTATTTATCCATATTCTTTGAACTGCAGGTTCAACTAGTAAATTATTGTCACCAATTGGCATCTACTCTATCAAGTCATGATACATGTTTCACCCAAGCTGCAGATTCGCTGTTTTTCATGCACGAGGGGCTACAGCAAGCTCGTGCTCCTATCTACGATGTTCCATCTGCTATTGAAGTCTTCCTAACAGGATCTTATCAGCGATTACCAAAATGCATCGAAGATGTGGTTATGCAAAGCGCACTAACCAAGGAGCAGAAGAAACCTGCTTTGAAAAAGTTGGACACACTTGTACGGGCTAAATTACTTGAAGTTTCACTACCCAAAGAAATTTCTGAAGTTAAAGTTTTGAATGGTACAGCAATGCTTCGTGTTGATGGGGAATTTAAGGTTTTAGTTACTCTTGGTTATAGAGGACACATATCCATGTGGAGGATACTGCATCTGGAGCTGCTTGTTGGTGAGAGAAGTGGATTTGTGAAATTGGAAGAATTGCGGCAGCATGTACTTGGAGATGATTTAGAGCGCAGAATGTCAGCAGCTGAGAATCCATTTAATACATTATACTCAGTTCTCCATGAACTATGTGTTGCGCTTGTTATGGACACTGTCTTAAGGCAAGTACAAGCACTTCGGCAAGGGAGATGGAAGGATGCAATTCGGTTTGAGCTCATATCTGATGGTAGTACGGGTCATGGAGCAAGTGGGAGTTCCATACAACCAAATCAGGATGTCAAAGTTGATTCAGCTGGTCTACGAACTCCAGGGTTAAAACTTATATATTGGCTAGATTTTGATAAAAATTTAGGTTCATCTGATTCAGGGTCATGCCCATTTATAAAGATTGAACCAGGCCCAGACCTACAGATAAAATGTCTTCATAGCACATTTGTTATAGATCCATTAACTGGCAAGGAGGCGGAATTTTCACTTGACCAAAGTTGCATAGATGTAGGAAAGTTGCTTCTGAGAGCTATATCCTGTAACAGATATACTCTTTTGCTTGAAATTCAGAAAGAACTGGGTAAGAATATTCAGATCTTTCGAGCTCCAGGTGATGTTGCTCTTCAATTGTACATGGATGAACCTGATCTTGACAATAAAAAGGTTGGTTTTAAAAGTTATGGGAATTTTCTGCTGCTTAAGGCATTGGCATACTGGATGGATTTTATTATTTTGGGACTTAAGTAATATGTCTTTATTTACTTCATTGAATTCTGCGTGCAGAAAGATAACAAGTCTGACTTTAGAGACTACGAGGGGCAGGAAGTATTGCGTGTGCGTGCCTTTGGCTCATCGTTCTTTTCCCTTGGGATAAATATAAGGTTTTATTATTTGCTCTTTCTAATTACACATATTTTACATTTGTTGTCATTTTCTGCTTTTCACTAGTTGATCTTTAATAATGTATATGAAAAAGCTATAAGTACAGTACAGCCCATGCCATCTATAATTTGAACTATCTGATCTAAACCTGATCTTTGACGGGCCTCTCTACCTATTCTGCCTGCAATCCGACGATTATTAAGATACTTCCATTGGGCATGGCCTGATGAGCTTCATCATTTTTGCGCTAACGAGCCTGAGAACCAGTTCAGTTAGTCCATTGTTGGTTTCAAGGCTTTCATGGAATGTTTAGCTTGTACCTCCAAATTTATGGATTGGACTCTTGTTAGATAGACCAACCTTTGATACGATTTGGATTCATGACTGATTAACACCTCTGTTATTCAGATTGAAAATGTGGAGAAAATTGAACTTCCGGCTGAAATCATTTTGATTGGGCATGAAAGAAGTTTGTAATGGCACTTCTCAAAGATTTTGAGAATATATGCTGTGAAAAGTGGTGCAAGATGCTTTCTTTAGTGGGATTGAACCCAGAGAAGGAATAGATGTCAGGATTATTCAAATATGTTGTTACAGTTTCTTCTTTCTTTCTTTCTTTTTTTTTTCCTTTATTTGTGTTCGTGCGTGCACATTTGTGCATGTTCTTTCTTGATCATTATCACCTAACATCCATCCCTTTCTATATGTTAATAAACCCATTTTGCCATTTAACAAGGTGCTCTGTTATTTCATAGGAGAAAAGAACCTGAAAATGTCTCTTCACAATTGAATGTGGCAGTTTCTCTGAGATATCCATCTTCTGTAGATTTTTTAAGCTTCTTTTGCAATCTTGCAGGAATGGCCGTTTTCTTCTCCAGTCATCCCATAATATTCTTACACCTTCAGCAATATCAGATTGTGAAGAAGCTTTAAATCAGGGAAGTATGTCTGCAACTGAAGTTTTTATGAGCTTGAGAAGCAAAAGTATATTGAATTTAGTTGCTGCTATTGGCAGGTTTTTAGGACTTGAGGTAATCTTCTTTTCATTGCTTCTATTACATGGACACGTTGGATTTTTTCTAGGTATTTGTTTCCAGTTAATATTTATGAGGCTGCATGATGTCATTCTTGCAGATTTATGACCATTGTTTTGCTGCAATGAAAGTACCAAAGAGTCTTGCGAATGGTTCAATCTTGTTGCTGATGGGTTTTCCAGACTGTGGGAGTTCTTACTTTCTGCTGATGGAACTTGATAAAGATTTTAAACCCATGTTCAAATTGCTAGAGACTCGGCCAGATCCATCTGAAAAAGGTCATTCTTTTATTGACTTAAATAACGTGATGTGCATCAAGAAAATTGACATCAGTCAGATGCAGGTGCTTGAAGATGAACTCAATATGAGTATACTTGACCAAGGAAAACTACTTTCCTTTTTGCCTAATGCTGAGGGTACCGATCAGACTTCCGAACATGGTCTTCTTTCTCAATTCGACCTGGATGGTTCTCTGCAGATTGGAGGATGTCCCTCATCAAGCTTTACATCTGTTGTTGATGAAGTGTTTGAATTTGAGAAAGGGCCATCTGCTCCTTCTTACCCTGTTCATAATCTCTCCTCATCATTTACTGCATCTTCCGCTTCTCATTTTAGCTCTCTTCAAATGAATGTTCATGGTTTAAAAGCTGGAACTCCCTCGCCAAGGTGGGAGGGAGGTATGCAGATGTCACTCCATAATAATATTGCCAAAGTACCAGTTGGGAATGCTCATTATATTGGTTCTTTATATTCATCGAGCAATTTGAAGGGCACTGGACAGGCTAGTTCTTTCAGTTCGCTATCATCTGCTCTAGGCAGAAGCACTGCTGTAAAGAAGCTGTCAGCGTCAAAATCTGACCAGGATTTGGCTTCTCTAAGATCTCCACATTCAGTTGAGGTTGGCACTGTGGATGAAGATTTGGTATCTGGTAATAAGTCATCTCGACTATTATCTCCTCCAAGAGCAGGTTCTGTTCAAGTTCCTGCACCAAGTGCAAAACCAAATGGACCCAGAAGTTTACCTACTGGATCCATCAAAGTTGCTGGACTGAGCTCATTGGTTTCACCTCCCGTATGTAAGATACTGTCTGTAATTTTATCTGTATTCTGGTACATTACCTCCAAATTTTTCTCAAAATTTCTACTTTGTGAATTAATTGTATTTGACTAGCAAAATATTCTTCTTTCAGCCCAGGCAACAGATGCTGCAATTTCTCAGAGCCCTTGCCATGATATTGTTTCAAAACTTGGCAAAGATCCACGAAAACGTAAGGTTTCTGATATGTTGAGTTTGATTCCATCACTTGAAGGTATAGAAGCTACTCCAGGAGTTTGCCACAAGAGAAGGAAAATCTCAGAATCAGCTGATTCTCAGCAGCCTTCATCTGATGGGCTTATATCAACTGAAATGGTTTCTAAGACTGAAAGATACAGCTATGGGAATCTTATTGCTGAAGCAAATAAAGGGAATGCACCTTCAAGCATTTATGTTTCAGCTGTTATTCACGTGGTCAGGCATTGTTTGTTGTGTATTAAGCATGCCAGACTAACAAGTCAGATGGAAGCATTGGACATTCCTTATGTTGAAGAAGTGGGACTAAGAAGTGCATCCTCTAATATATGGTTCCGACTTCCATTTGCCCGTGGTGATACATGGCGATACATATGCTTACAACTTGGCAGACCCGGAAGCATGTATTGGGATGTCAAAATAAATGATCAGCACTTCAGGGATTTGTGGGAACTTCAGAAAGGAAGCAACAATATCCCTTGGGGTTCTGGTGTTCGCATTGCCAATACATCTGATATAGATTCTCATATCCGTTTTGACCCAGATGGTGTTGTTCTGAGTTATCAGTCTGTTGAGGCTGATAGTGTAAAGAAGTTAGTTGCAGATATTCAAAGGCTTGCCAATGCTCGAATGTTTGCCCTTGGGATGAGGAAACTGCTTGGAGTAAGAGCAGATGAGAAACCAGAAGAAGGCAGTGCAAACTCTGATGTTAAAGCTCTTGTTGGAGGCAAAGGAGCTTTTGAGGCAGCTGACAAGTTATCGGAACAAATGAGGAGGGCATTTAGAATTGAAGCGGTTGGATTAATGAGTTTGTGGTTTAGTTTTGGCGCAGGTGTCCTTGCTCGCTTTGTTGTTGAGTGGGAGTCAGGTAAAGAAGGTTGCACGATGCATGTTTCTCCTGATCTACTTTGGCCCCATACCAAGGTTTGCTTATTTTTATTGTCTCTTTTCTCTTTTTAAAATCTAAATGTTTGATTTTGTTGTCCTGTGAATGACGTGTAAGCTATCTTTTCCTTCAGTTTCTGTTGTCTCTTCCTTGTTTCTTTAACAAATCTTATAAATATTTTGGGAAAGGGAAAACAATTGCATAAAATACAATGACATTAAGTTCTTTTTGTGTATTATACAGAAACTGTGATAGCCTTTTCCTTATTAGTTTGTATTGTAGATGTATAGTTAGTTGTCTTTGTGATATTTAATTCTCAGCATTATAAGTGAATCTTAATAACTGAAAGATGCCGGGTTTAACTGGTAATGGCTGCTCAATAATAAAACGGAAAGAAGAAGATGAAAATAATGATAATAAAATGGAAGGCAAACCTTATTTAAAGCTTTTAAGCCTTTTATTTTATTTTTCTCACGGTGATGAGATAGTCAAGTTACATGGACTTCTATGCAGGTTACTGATTCTCCTACCGTTGTAGAAGTAGAATTCCTAAATAGGAAACAATAATATATCAGACTTGAACTAGGGATGACCAAATAAAACTATGTAGAGAAAACCAATAAGATGACTAAAACCTAAAATTAGATGCATTGTTACTGCTAAAGCTCATTCGGGAGATTTTGGAAAGTATGAAATTTACCTCTAGTTCCTTCATAAAACTAAGTATACAAGCAACATTGAGTACATAATAAGACTTAAGTTGACCAAATTTGACTACATGAGGTTTAGAGCAAGTCCTTTACCAATTCGTCATTAAATCTTTTTCTATTTGACCGCATCACTTTGGTTCAAATCTACCTTTGAAGGAGTTATTTGTTAACTTTTCTTTTCCTTCTTTTTCATCTTGTTCTTTTATCATAGAGATGTGTACTAAGACACCTATCTTCTACTGTATTGTGCAGTTCCTAGAAGATTTCATAAATGGAGCTGAAGTTGCATCCCTTTTGGACTGCATTCGCCTCACTGCAGGACCTTTGCATGCTCTTGCAGCTGCGACTCGACCTGCACGAGCTGGAGCTGTTCCTGGGGCTCCTGGGGTAGCTTCAGCTGTTTCTTCTATTCCAAAACAAATGGGCTACATGTCGTCCCAGGGCCTTCTGCCGACCAGTTCAACCACAAATGTGAGTCAGGCAACTACTGGTCCCACGAGGAACCCTGTTGCGGCTACTGTTACAAGTTCACTTGGGAACCATAACCTTCATGGGGCTGCAATGTTAACTGCCGCAGGGCGAGGTGGCCCTGGCATTGTCCCTAGCTCACTGTTGCCTATTGATGTCTCTGTTGTACTACGTGGCCCCTACTGGATAAGAATCATATATCGCAAAAGTTTTGCAGTTGACATGCGATGCTTTGCTGGAGATCAGGTTTGGTTGCAACCGGCAACGCCACCCAAGGGGGGCCCTTCGGTTGGAGGGTCATTACCTTGTCCACAATTTAGGCCTTTCATCATGGAGCATGTTGCTCAGGAGCTGAATGGATTAGATTCCAATATCACAGGTGGTCAACAGGCAGTTGGAATGGCGAATTCCAATGCAAGTTTTGGCTCACAGCTATCAAGTGCTAATGGAAATAGGGTTAACATCCCCAGTTCTGTTGCAATGTCTAGAGCAGTAAACCAAGTTGCTGGCTTGAATCGTGTGGGCAATCCTATTACAGGATCTTCAAATTTGGCTGTTGTGAGCTCGGGATTACCTGTACGTAGAACTCCAGGTGCTAGTGTCCCTGCACATGTGAGAGGAGAACTGAATACGGCCATTATTGGTCTTGGTGATGATGGAGGGTATGGGGGTGGTTGGGTTCCTCTTGTTGCTCTCAAGAAGGTGCTAAGAGGCATTCTTAAGTACCTTGGAGTGCTATGGCTATTTGCCCAGTTACCTGATCTTTTGAAAGAGATCCTTGGGTCAATTTTGAAGGATAATGAAGGCGCACTCTTGAATTTGGACCAAGAACAGCCAGCCTTGCGCTTCTTTGTTGGGTAAGACTGGAATTTCAATTGTTAGTTTTAACTTATGTATTACATAAGCCAATTTCATTCGTTCACGCTTTGATAGAAATTATTCTTATTTCTTGTTCATTTTCTTCATACTGGAAAGTGGTATGCATGATCTTGAGGGACTTTTTTGTGCAAATTCTGTTATTAATTTATTCTTTCATAGTTTGATCAACCCTAGGGCATTCAAACTGCAAGTGCACATGTTCTGAAAGTACTAGAAAGCTCGTATACTATTGATTATTGAAACTTTGTACAAGAAATGAACAGGAAGGTAAGGAAGTGCTAATTATTCCTGATATGAATATGGGCCCATCATGTGGCTTGGGGGTTTTTTCTTGCTGGATCATGGCTACCTTTTGGTGACCATTAAACAAGGGTCTTACGGTTTGAGTGCTGGCTTGGAGTTGGTATGGGCCTAAATAGAGGATATGTGAGGTTTGGCATTTGTAGCCATCCAAAGCTTGCTGAAGCTTGTGCCGAGTTCTTGTTAGAGTGCAGGAGTTAGCTATCAAGTGATACTGATTGATATGAAAAATATAGATGTAGATATAAGAAAGATGTACAAATTGGACTGCAGAACTGTCCAAAACTTTTCCTGTCTGTGTGATCCTTGAATTTTGATTGGGGTTCGATATCAAAACCATTGAAATTCAGCTTGAGCTTTTATGGCTGGGGTAATAAGCCACCATCCTGATTTGGTGTGGTTTTATTGGGAGAATTGTGTGGAAGGACGTCATATATTTGAACATGTTGAGGAAGGATTTGCTACTATAAGTTCTCGGGGGATTGGGACATGGTGGTAAATTAGAAGTAGGTAATGTGAGGTTCTTGTGTGCTTGTTTAAGGAATATAACTGGAATGTGAGGGACACACACCCATGCATGCTCACACAGATAAGATATTTAATAAAGAGAAGATAAATAACTCTTTCACTGGTGTTAGGATGGAATGATTCGTGATTCTTCTAAAGAGATCACTAAGTTCATCTGCCAATGTTGAGACACTGTAGTTTTCATGAAAAGACTCGTATATTGTCTAATATGTATGCAAGTTATCATCAAATTCGGAATTACCATTATCCTGGGAGATTTTGGCTCTGTTTGATTTCAATGTATTGATCTTTGTCATCAATTTCTACATTGTCAATTATTTTACCACTAACTCTATAATGTATGAAGCTTTATTGCACGTGATGTTTTTTTTTCAAATTTGTTTTGTTATATTATGATAAGCAGGTGCTCTAGTGTGCTTCAAGCTTGTTACCAGTAATTCATCTGTGTATATGACCACAATCTACATACTTACAGCCATCACCATGCTTTTTTCCCCTAAATCTTTTATCTTCCTTGTTCTGCAGGGGCTATGTATTTGCTGTTAGTGTTCACAGGGTTCAACTTCTTCTCCAAGTCCTCAGTGTTAAACGCTTCCATCAACAGCAGCAAAATTCTAGCACTCCTCAAGAGGAATTAACTCAATCTGAAATAGGAGAGATATGTGATTACTTTAGTCGCAGTGTTGCTTCAGAACCTTATGATGCTTCTCGTGTTGCATCATTCATTACCCTTCTCACTTTGCCAATATCAGTTTTAAAGGAATTCTTAAAACTAATAGCATGGAAGAAGGGATTATCCACGACACAAGGTGGTGAAATAGCTCCCTCGCAAAAACCCCGTATTGAATTATGCCTTGAAAATCATAGTGGGTGTCATGTGGATGACAGTTCTGGGAATTCTTCAGCATCCAAAAGCAATATCCACTATGATAGGCCTCATAATTCTGTTGATTTTGCACTGACTGTAGTTCTTGATCCAGCTCACATACCTCATATAAATGCTGCTGGTGGTGCTGCTTGGTTGCCCTACTGTGTCTCAGTGAGGTTGATATATTCATTTGGTGAAAACCCGAATGTTTCCTTTCTTGGTATGGAAGGTAGCCATGGCGGCCGAGCGTGCTGGCTACGTGTTGATGAGTGGGAGAAATGTAAACAGATGGTTGCTCGAATTGTAGAAGTTAATCCAGTTTCAGCTGGAGACCTTACTCAGGGAAGGTTAAGAATAGTTGCAGACTCTGTACAAAGGGCATTACATTCGTGCCTTCAAGTGCTAGAGGGTAGCAATGGTACTTTAAGCTCTGTGGCAACATGATTTGCAGCCAACTTAGATTTTAATGTAGATTTATCCCAGCTTGCCTTTTTTGATTATAGAATCTGCAATCTTGTTGCAGAAGGAACTTTCAGTGCCGGAAAATGAGCGATGAGATGGAAGTTATGACAGTACAGTTGCAAGGTTTTTGGAAAGATCGACTGCAGAGAGCCTTTTCCTTTTATTTTTACTGATCTAATCTTCTAAAGAGTAGAATGTATGACGATTTTGAAGTTAAGGGTATTTTAGCGGTGACTTTCCTTGTACAGATCACACTTAGCGAACGCCAACTTTGTAAAAAGAAAAAACTATTCTGCTAGAATTATTGTACACCTCTAGTGCACATTTGCAAGATACCCAAATTATCATTAGAAGCTATCATAGGATTGTAATTACCGACTTTCATTTTTGCAGTGAACTGTTTCAAGTTCTTTATTAGTTTGCTGTTATGGTAAAAAAATTACAGTAGAATTTAGGGTATGCTCTAATTTCTATTTACTCTTGTTGAAGTGTGGCGTTGGTAGGATTTGTACGGCGTTCGATGTGATTATTTGTAACTTAAAAACTCATAGCAAGAATTGCACTACTGTTCCAGAATCTGAGAGGCCAGGGAATATATTCATGTTGTTGAATTATACCTCAACTTTAACACTTAAATGATAGAGCCATATAAAATGGTGTACTTGCAACAATCTGAGTAAGCATATGATGAAATTTCTACAAATTAATGATCACACTATGCAGTCTGGAATTCGGTTCGTGCTGAGTCTGGGAACTTTGTTCATTATCCCCTGGCCGTAAGGACTACAAATATAATTGTTGTAAATTCATCAAACGGCACAGTCTCGTACTTGGGGCTAACTCCTTGGCGACACTAGTTAACCATGAACTTTTGCATGATATTGAGATCCCAGTAAATGAATCATCCCACAAAAAAGAATGTGCCTGAAGAGTGCTCCAGCATCCGTATTGTCAGAGTATGATAGCCTGATATTCTCCTTGATCCTTTTTAAACATTTATGCTCCAGCAATAATATTGTAGAGACGAAGGTTCATAAACATCATGATTAACTTACTTCCAGCAACAGTAGCAAGAACTTCATAGGAAAATCAGCACCCAACTTCATTTCACTATTCAGAGAAATCAAAATGGGCTGTATATCTAACCATCTTGGATGCTGTTTATCTGCAGCCACAAAATCATGAATAACTCCCTCGACAACAATACTACTGCAACCTGCAGTTTTCTTCACTCCTCTGCTTTCCATGATTTCCCTAATCTTGTTAGAATAGCTCCACTTCTTGGTAGCAGCATAAATGTTAGACAACACCACATATCCTTCCTCTTTCTCAGGCTCTAACTTTAGTAACTCTCTTGAAGCTATCTCTGCCATTTCTACATTTCCATGTGCTCTACAAGCACTCAGAATTGTTCACCAGATGGATCGACTTGGTGTCATTGGTTTCTTTTCAATCACATCTTTTGCATCAGCCAACATCCCCAATCGTGCAAAGAGATCCACTACACATCCATAGTGTTCAATTCCTGGTTCAATACCATAATTTATTTCATACTACTAAATAATTTCAGCCCTTCATCACAAGTCCACAGTGACTACAAGCTGTAAGAAGAGCAAAAAAGGTCACTTTGTTTGGGATTATCACTTCTTCCATGTTGGAAAAGAGTTCCAATGCTTTTCTTCCACAACCATGGAATGCAAATCCAGTTATCAATGTTGTCCATACAGCAACATCCTTTTCTCTAACCTCCCTGAAGACCATGAATGCTCTTTCAATGCTTCCATATCTATCAATGCAGAACCCAAAATGCATCAATTTGCATTCCCATCCTCACCACCACTGCATGTATCCATATCCCTTGGTCCAGAACTCCAACTTCAGCTGCAGCAGACACCAAGTTAAGTAGTGTAACATTATCAGGCATAACATTCTCCAAAATCATGTTACGAAATAATTCTCTTACCATCATATAATCACCATTCTGCACATAGCCAGCAATCAAAGAGTTCAATGAAACAAGATCTCTACTAGGGATGTGATTAAAAACAGCATGTGCAGATTCCAACTCTCCAACCTTGGCAAACCCTGAAATCATGGTATTCCATGAAACAGCATTGTTCACCATTAATGCATCAAATGCCCTTCAGGCAAGCTCTAACTCTTTGCATTTCACATACATGTCTAAAAGAGCATTGCCCAAAATCAAATTTGATGAGCTAATGTGCTTTCTCCTTTCCATCCATGCAGGAACAGACTTTCTCAATTGCACATCTGCTAACTGCGCACAACAAACAAGAAGTCCAGACATGGTAAACTCATCAGGTTCAAGACCTGAACCAACCATTTCATGAAATAGTTGGATTGCCTCTAAACTATATCCCTTCTTGGCATAGCCAATAATCATAATATTGAAAGAGGCCACATCTGGACTTGGGTTAAACAAAAGCACCTTATGAGCAAGGTGCATTTGCCCATTCTCCATATACATCTTAATGAGGGAGTTTTGCAAATAACCATAGGCCACCAAACCCATAACAGTGGCATGTCAATGAATCTGCTTTGCTTCTGATATATATCTAGGGGCTTTTAGTAAGCAAAGGAGTGTGTGTTTATCTGGCCAAATACAGGACCTAAACATAGAATTATAGATAAAAAATGCTTGAGCAGGGGAAAAAGATAGAGCAGATATCACGGTATTGTAAATGTAGAGATTTGGATTAGGAGTAAAGTAAGTGAACAAGAGGATTGCCATGTCTAATTTTTCAGGGTGTGAAGTTGAAGAGAATAAAATGAGTCTGCTCATGGGAAATGTTTAACCAATAAGATTGGTCCTCATCATCTGCCCCAAAATCTGTTTAAATTGAATTCTTGAACTGCATTTTACAAGCAAAACAAGAGTTGGATGATTGTGTTTGAGCAATACAGTTGGATCCCAATTTGTTTTTCCAATCGTTGCGGTTAAACTGAGAAAGCGGATACCTCTCCCATAACGATACATAGATAAACATCCAATAAAAGAAGAAATATTCAAAAGCTAAACAGCTGGCCCCAGACGTTCAACAATGAAAAAATGATTAAATTAACATAGCCAACTCTTAGAACATCAGCGGCCATCCATCAAACTGCTCTCAAAAGGAACAAAAGCTCATAACCAAATCTACGTTGATGATCATTATCATTCAAATGCCAAAAGTTTCTGCTTTCAATTAAATAAATGGACAACAATACAAATTCTATATCCAGGACTCTAGCAACCAACACCAGCATATACAACAGATTCTTATACTAAAAAAAAATCATGCACACACTTGCTTCACAAATATTAGGAAAAAGTTTTCTTTCTAGAATAATATATCGCCAGAGTTGAAAATCTTCACTATTCAAAAATTGTATTTACTCCACATCCAGAAAGTTCTCCAACAGTCAACATTGTTGAGCTCGATATATGGATGTCCACAGCCCCTCGGCCCTCTGTACAAAAAAACAGAGAATTTGTTCAAAAGACTGATGCATGAAACATCAACAAAATAAGAACTTGAAAACATATACATGCACTCATTTCAATCTTGCTCAGTGGCAATAAAGAATTCTACCGGAAACACCTTAAAAAGTATTTTTTTTTCACTTCAAAAATACCTTTCAAGGCTGCATGGAGTGCATGAAAAGTGTAAAATAGAAAAAAAAAAAAATGAATTCCACAGAAACCACTTACATAAAAAAGACTGTTACTTACCGATTGCTGAACTTGAAAGCTTAAGCCCTAGCTGCTAGATGCCTCAGCCCCCTCGGAGCTTAGGATCCGGATAATGTGTTTCGGGTGGGAGCACCCAAATAATGTCCAGTAGATGGCCCAGCCCAATCTAAATGAGTTTTGTTTTGCCAACTTTTTTCTTTTCTTTTTTTAATTGAAATTAATTTGAATATTACCATCCCTCTTTACTCAGTTTAGCTGTCAGCCGCAGAAAATCCGTGGTACAGAATCATTTGTCAATTTACTTTTTGCAGAAAAAACAAACTCATCCCATAAATAATCTGAGCATCACAAATATATATTTCTTTTCCAACAAAAACAACCGACCATTGCATATATATATATATATATAATATATATATTTCAACTCGCACTAATCAGTTTTCTGCAAAATTGCATCATTACACGTATCTATCCATCCCTTTTAAAGGTCCCACATTGCACTAACCAAGAATAAAAACTTAAAAAGTAAGCAAGCAAAGGTCTCTGTCTCGCCACCCACCAGCATTTTGGTCATCCTGCACTAACCCCACCAGAGATTATTTGAAAACAATTGCCATGAATTCGGCTTTTGAAATTTTTTTTTCCATGGGTTGAATCATTTCTGGACTGGACTTGATTGTTTCTGCGAATAAGGAGTTAGAAATAGACTAATTAAGTTTTACTGTAGGATTTAGGACCAAGTTGGGAGTGATTTGTGGTGCAAATTGTTGTATAGGTTTTATGAAGTGGTGTTTGATTCAGGCTTGACAAATGCTGGTGGTGCTTCTGGTTGGTGGGTTCGATAGATTGCATTGGCGAGTGATATGGGCATGATGCAAAGTGCCTTGGATTGAAGGAACTGCATTGCAGCTCCAATGTCTTCTTCCATCAGCTTAGCTACTTCTTGTTCGGTTCCATCATTTGACCATTTCTCCCAAGCTGCTGGTTGATTATTTTTTCCACCATCAATGCTCTCTCCCTCAATCACAGATTGGATCAAAAGTAAATCAATAAGAACAAAAGTTTGAATATATATACAGTGGAGAAAAAAAAGACACGGAGTATTTGAAATTGAATCAATGGATAAGTTGTAAGAAAATGAAAATTTTCCTGGATTCTCTACCTCTAGCGAGGACAGGGGAACATCAGCTACAAGCTGAGCTACTGCACCAGCTGCCCCCAGTCTACTCATGCTCAAAACCTGTTCAGATATTTCAAAGAAATGAGACAAGTAAACCACACTACAACAATAATAATATTCTAAGAGGTTTGAAAAGTAATTAAATTTATGTTTGGAATTGAGGTGTTATCATTTTTAATTAACAACTATTGTGGAATAGAATCACTGGGATGGATTGCAAATATTAATTGCCAAGTAAAGATAAGTGCTTACTATTGAGTTTTCAAAATTAGGCAAAATACATTAGTTACGAACATTCTCTAAATTACACACTTTCACTTTCCATTCTATTCTATTCAAGAAAGACATAACTCGGTCTGGAGATTTTAACACCAGACAAGAGGTCATGTTGGGCTTGACTTTTCTATCAACATCATTTGGAGAAATGTCTTAATATATAAGATCTTCATATATGTATGTCTAAGATTAGTCAACATGAGAGGGTCCTACCGTAGTACAATGGTATTGGACTTCCCAAAGACTTTTTGGAAGACAATTATATATCAAGCAACTTGTTTGAATTAGACGCTACAATTATTGTTTGGATAGATGTATAGCAATGCTTAACCTTACAATATGTGCGAGAGCGACCATTCATAGATAACACAACACCCGTGAAAGCATTTATTTGCAAATGCTAACATACGACTTTCTCAATTACTTTTTGTTTAATAGATACAGCAAGATATATATATATTTTCAATGGATAATAGATATGATAAAGAGAAAACACACTTTATCACTCATAATAATTGGGTTTTAGAGTACTGTTAATACCTTGACTTGAAGCCTTAGAAACTTCACGTAATCCACAATTTCGTCAAGCATGGTTGCCCTATCCGTCTAAAGAAAATATGCATTATATCAGTACGTATGAAAATTATACCTCAAAGGCAAAATTTATATTCGTATATTGACAAGAACTTCCAAGCTTAAAATTATCCCAATGGGTGCCAAATAGCCAAAAAGAGCTTGTCGTGCTATGTTCTATGAATGCATACTTTCAAACAGGACCTGAGATAAGAATTCCAATCTGGCAAAGCCAAATCCAAACCCAAAACAATAGAGACAGAACAATCACAGATAGACTACATTATTTGAAATGACGAACTCGACAAGCGAATGCATTCAAAGGAATCAATATAGTAACGACATAACATAAGGAGATACCTTGTTGCTGCTAGGAACCAACTCCTGTAAAGCCCTCATTCTTTCTGCAATTCTTTCCCTCCGCAACTGCACCCGGAAGATCAAACTAAATTTAAAGTTCTTGGCAACAACAGGAAACAACAATGGTATGTTGTAGTAGCAAAAGTATATTTGCATAGAGTCGCAAGTAACTTCAGCAATATGATTCTCAAGACTTGAACCTATGCGCATGAATACAAATCCAAGACTTTCACACCGTTTCACCACGAACTGGGCAATAGGTTAAGATTGCTCAAACCTTTTATAACTCAATATTATATTTGGTAGTCATAGACTTTCAGTAATTATACAACTAAAATTGGCAACACGACAAATATACATCTTCAATGTGAAAGTACTTATGAAACAGAAATGAAGATTACCCGTTCAGCAATACTGTGAGGATCTGTGGCCTGCCCTCGTCTTGCTCGCACCCTTGGGCGGATGGCAGGAGGATGTGGTGCTGCGGCAGTTGCTCCTGATGCTGGTTGGCTCTGAAATGGCTGCTGCTTTATGGTTTGACAAATGATGCAACCACACCAAACCCACACACGAAGAAGTTAGATGAACATGAAATTACAGACATGATCACAGACTTCATTCTATAAGAGTCAAGAATGAATTAATGTTTCTGCTCAAGGAAAATTTGGAAAAATTTCATGATTCTCTGTACCCAAAGTTAATAGTACTTTGTCTACAGCCTGCAATAAATCCGGTGATTCTACAATGGGTGACAACATTTTTTACCATATGATATTTGTGCATATACAGAGTAAATTAATGATATGAAAAGCCTAGAAATTCCTTGCATGCCACAAGTAACAAGTACAACAAGAACAATGAACTACACTAATTTATTTTTCAAAATATTAATAAATCAATCTATCTTCAATTCTTCATATTCATATTATGAAGAAGTTACCATTAGGGACATGGTTAATAATTGAGTACAATTTATTTTTTTAAGTATTAATAAATCAAATATCTTCTAAGGGTGTGAATGAAATTCAAATTCTAAATTTTTTATTATATTATTTAAAAATAATTATTAATTAGTTCAATCAACACAAGCATACCCAAATACATAAAGAATGTGTATAAAATAAATAATTGGGCATCCAATTCTATCAAGGTGGAATTTTAAGTGCCAATAATCATGCCGATAATCCGCAATTAACTTTGAACAAATGGGTTTGGACTGAACTAATGATCAATAATCAACATCACCAAACCAATCCATAGTTGACAAATGCGCGTGTTTCCCACGCGATTATCTATAAATGCCAAAAATGACGATTCAGTCCCCCGTTACATAAGATGACATAATAATAGTTGCATAGTTCTCCGCACGTTTGTAATTTCCCACAAGTGTTCCACGTAAGAATTAGAGATGATAATTTTGTCTATAAATCCGTCCCTATCCTATCCGATCTTTATAGTATAAGTTTGATATTTTTTTTAGCAAGTTTAAAAAATATTTCATAAATAAATTTAAAACCTGTAATAGCGAACAGATATTCACGTGTAAATTCGTGGATATTTTTTTTTTAAATTATCAAAACGACGTTATTTTAATATTAATATCTCTATTTTTTTTTATCTACATCTATTTATTTATTATACTATTTCATTATCAATCATTTTTAAATATTTTTATTCTACACCAATTATTTTATACAATACATATTTATTTATTTGATCTAATTATTAAATTATATATATATATATAATTTTAAATTAAATTATTTAATTTAAGTTGGAGATATTAATTTTAAGTTATTAATACATGTTATTAAAGGTTAAATAAAAAATAATAAGTTGATAATATTAAATACTGTTTATTAATTTTGAATTTTAAATTTACATAAATTAATATATCTAATTATTTATTTATTTATCATTACTAATTCATAAATTTCTTCAATTTTATGTGATTAATGTATTTTATTTTAAATTAATACAAAAAATTCTATTAAAAATTCGTTAAAAATTTACGAATATCTGTGTAAGTTTGGTAATTATTAAATACCAATTTAAGTGAACTTAATAATAAATTATTAAACTCGCTACAAATTTAGTATGAGAATATTATTAATTTTTTTTTACGCAAATGCAAGTGTAGATGTGAGTTTAGAGATATTTGTTCCATTCAAAACTTGATCTGTTGCTATCTGATCAATTTTCATAGTAATTTTTTATTAAAAAGTTAGTGAAAAGACATGACTCACGCTCTTTAAAAATGCGTGAATATCACAGCCTATTACTCAACTATTTACCCCTAGATTCTATTTAAATTACAACTATAATAAACAAATATATTTTACTATCATCAGGTACAAAAAAAAAAAAAAAAAAAAAAAAGGGAATATTGTTCGACCAAAAGGTGAAATAGATAAGTATTCGAAGCAAGTATAAACAGTAAGGGTATTTTAGTAAAAGAACGATGTACCTGATGGACTTGGGGTGGGCGCGGTGGTGACGGCCGGACTGATTGAGTTTGCAACTGTCCAAACGCCGGAAAAATACTTGGCAAGTGTACCGAATCTCTCTCCTACCATAAAGTACAATAAATCATATTTTTACTAAATTACCCTCATAAGAGCCCTTATTTCACTAAAAAACCATACAGCATGCAGCAAAGAGATCCCATGTAATATTTTCGGATTTGACAAATTCCCGGGAAAGTACGGAAGATTTATCAGAAAAACTAAACCACCCAGCTGGAGAAAAGCTGATCCCTTCACAAAAGTATTCACATATATTCCCCTGAAAATGAACTTTATCGATCTACCGACAAATTCCAGGAAAAATATGCTGCAGTTCAAAAGTATATATATTTTCCGAGAAAAAAAAAATAGTAACCAAGTGGAGGGCTAGGTTAATAATCATGGTAATAGAGTTAATAATTGTACATGGTTATTTTATAAACAAGTGAAAGCTGCTGGTTTGTTCATGTGATTGCGTGAAAAAATAAAAACAACAAACACAGAAAGCATTTTCTTCGTTGCCGATGTTGGCAAAAAGAAGTAACCCATATGGCCATAATATCCCATCCCTTCAAAAAACCTAACTCAAATGGTAACCCTAACCACACCCCAAACGACAAACGAGTCCATTTCAGGAAAAAAAAAAGGAAGAAGAACAAAAAGTTGAGAGAAAGACGATGATAAAAAAAAAAAAGAAAAAGGAAAAAGGTATTTTCTATTGATTCAATTTATAAAATCAATCTAGCTTACATCATAATTACAGAGAGATTTGATTTATATTTATATAATATTCGAAGAAAAAGAACTGAAAGTAGGAAAGTTGAAGGAGAAAACAAAATCTTACGTTGATTCCAGAAGTAGTAGAAGAATTGTTAGGAGAAGATGAAGAAGAAGCATTGTTACTGTTACTGTTATGATCTTCATTTTGCCTTATGAAACCACGTTCCAAGTTCAAACCTAAAGGCATCATTCCCATGCTAATCCCCATGGCCAAATTTCTCATGACATCATCGCCGCCATCAGAGCCAGCACCACCGCTGCCAGAGCCTAACTGCAGCAACATGGGCATGGTGGAGGTAGACCCGGCTGGTGGTTCACCATAACCAGTTGGCACCGACAAGATTTGCTCAAAGAAATCATCACCTAACCCTTCTTGGCCATTGCCAGCAGCCATATGTTACTTGTAAAAGAACTATGGTTTAGACTATAGAGAGTTTTGTATTAGGGTTTTTGTGTTGTTTGGGTTGTGTAGAATATGCAGAGCAGAGAGTGGAATGAAGGAGGAAATTAAGTGGGGTTTCGTTAACGGAGACAAAGTAGTATATCTATTGAATTATAGAGAGTTACCGGAGAAAAGAAAGTTAAGGTGTTGGGGATGTGGGAGGCAGATCCGGAGCCGATAACCCGGAAAAGAAATTGTGGATTCCAAGGAAGAGAGAGAGACCTGAACTGAGCAGCCTGAGCTGTAGTTATGGTGGCTGTGTTGGTGGTGACGGGGGATTTTGAATTTTAAAGACTTTGTTAAGACAGAAATTTCTGAGAGAGGATGCTTATTAATTTGTGAAAGTGAATGTTATTTTATGTTATTGTATTTGTAGTTCGGTTTTGGCTTTTGGGGTCTGACTTTATGTTTTGAGTGGTGTATGCGTGGGTGAGTGCTTGTGATATTGATACAAGGAGAGAGATGAAGGGGAAAGTTTTGATTTTTTTAAAGTTATATTGTGTGTGCAATTGCAAATGAGACAATTTTTGCCCAATGCACTTCTACTTCTAGAGGAGTTAATGGGTATTATCATTTATCAAATAGTTATAAAAGCAAATCTAAATAGAAAGAGGAGATAATTTAGTATTCACATGGTGTTGCTTGGACTTAGAGTGGAAGATACAGAAGGTCCACAAATTCCCAAGGAGAATTTTGAGCTCAACAACTAGAATTAGAAGAGCACCGTCGGAGGTGGTCATCACTCCTCTTTCAAAAAACTAAGTAGAATATACGTACCTTTAAATAGTAACTGAACCACAACTTAAAGTGATTTAGAATGTGATCCAATCTAGTAGATATTAGTAAATTTTTTGCTAGTGACAATTGCATGTTGATCGATCTTTATTGCATTTGAAATTGGAGAGCATACTATAAAGTGTGTATACATTTGTCAATAGTAGTACCGTGAGTGTCATTGCCATGTTATATAATGTTATGTAAATTCATTATTATCCTCGGTTCAATCGTTTATTTGTTTAATAATAATGATACTATGTTAAACTTTCACCAAGTTTTCCCTTTAGGATTGCACTTATTCACTGAAGTTGATATATTGAGATATCAAATGGTTTGTACGTGAGCTTATTCATGATCCGCGAAATTATTAAATATTAAATAAAAATAGGAGAAAGATAAATAATAAATATTAACTTATTAAATAAAAAGAATATTATCAAATGTTTGCTCAAGTAGTTGGGCCTTAACCCGTTTATGGCCCACCCAAAAATGGGTGCCTGCGTCTGAATATCAGACTCTGCCCACCAATTTAAATAATAAACAGACTGATGCACAAATCAAATTAGTAGGCAGCTTGTGAAGAAAGATAAATTTTCAAATGAAGAATAACAACTATGATCCTATTTTATAGGATTATATCTTCCTGCTTTGTCCCTGTGCTGGACCCATGCCCGGCAGCACAATCAGGCCGGAAACTGCCTGAAGCACTGTCAAACCCGATCAAATGGATCATATTTCCCACACTACAACAACCTCTTTGACATGTCTACTGAAGTTTCAATTTCTTAAACCGATAGTCAGAAACAGAAAATCAACCAAGAATGAAACACACAACCGATATACATTCAAAATGAATTTACTTATTCTAAGCTCAATGATACAACAGTCAAACATTGTTAAAATGTAAAAACTAAACTAAGAGTTCTACTCTCTCATAGACTTTCCTTTGTGCTCGAGGTCTTGACGTCTTCTTTCTGATCTTCACCGACTGCTGTTGGCTTCTCAACAGGCGTATCAGTTATAGATTCAGGTTCCTTTTTTAGCTCTGACTCAAACTCCTTTGCAGCCTACAACATTTAAATTCAAATTTAATTGCTCAGAAATTGTCAAAAGCATAAAATCATCCAAGTCTAAGCAAATAATATGCAAGGGAAAGCCTCAAAATCATCTAAAATAAAGCATAAGGTCTCAATTAGGGAAAAAGGACAGAGAGAGTAAGGAGGAAAACAACATTTTCTGAGGGATAAAAGCACTAAACAATTCTT
>JAXCLQ010000006.1:1804635-1825404 GCA_035584115.1 Cedrela odorata | reverse complement strand
GTGTGTTTTGAAGTTGAAGAAGTCGGATAACATTATTGCTAAGGTGGGCTGCTGAGTTTTGGTCCTTTGGGATTTTTTTGGAGTTTTGACTACACGTCTTGGTATTACGTGGACTTGGGCTTCTTGATTTTTTTTTTTTCCTTCGTTTATTTTAATTAAGAACGATAGATAATGGCATACAGGCTATACAGCCATTCTTTCCCCTAATTTTCTGCATTTTTTAAGGTTCGGCACTTAATTTTATTTTGGGTGCGAAAGTAACATTCATTTACAGAAGCTAGTTATAAAATTATCCACAGCTTCATACGTTAGTGTTAATAATAATTGGGTATTATTCAAAATTTCAAAATTAAAATTAGAATTAAAATTATATTGTATGAAAATAAAGCAGATACATATTAATATTTGAACAAAAATAGATTCATGTTAGCAAAATTTAAGGATAAAAGTCAAGTGGAATAGAGTATAGAACCTGAAAACACCCATATGCACTCTCTTCCTAGACACAGATGCCTTTCCCTTCTCGAGCTCAAAACCATCAACACAAGCCATATCAAACAAATTCACGCCCAGTTAATCACCAATGCCCTCAACTCACCCTCTCTTTATGCTCGACTAATACAACTCTACTGTTTCAAAAAACCATCCCCGGGGAGCATTAACATTGCTATAATCACTCGTTTTGATCCCCGGAACCTGTTTCTCTTCAACACTTTGATAAGTTGCACTCACCCAAAAGACGCGGTTCTTGTTTTTGCAAACTGGGTTTCGAAGGGAATCTTAGTTTTTGATGAGCTTACTTATGTTTTTGTATTGGGTTCTTGTGCAAGATTTAGTACAGTGTCAACAGTGTGGTTAGGTCGACAGATACACATACTTATAGTGAAACGTGGATTTCTGTTTGATATCTTGGTGCCTACTACGTTGATTCGTTTTTATGCGAGTAATAAGGATATTAGTTCGGGAAGAAGGGTGTTTGATGAGATGTCAATGAGAAGTAGTGCTACATGGAATGCGATGATAACTGGATATTGTTCACAGAGCAAAAAGGCAAAAGATTTTGCCTTTAATGCGTTGGTGTTGTTTAGGGACATGTTGGTGGACGTTTCTGGAGTAAAACCTACGGATACTACTATGGTTTGTGTTCTTTCAGCAAATTCTCAGCTGGGTGTGCTTGAATCTGGTGCTAGTGTTCATGGGTGTATAGAGAAGACAATTTTTTGCATGCCTGAGAATGATGTGGTTATTGCTACTGGTTTGGTTGATATGTAATCTAAATGTGGGTGCCTTGAGAGCGCTTTAGAAATCTTTAGGCAAATGAGAGAGAAGAATGCATTGACATGAACGGCAATAGCAACTGGACTAGCCATCCATAGAAAAGGAAATGAAGCAATAAGGCTTTTGGATTCAACAAGGGAAAGCGGTGTCCTTCCTCCTAATGCAGTAACTTTCACTAACTTGTTTGCAACTAGTTGCCATGCAGGCCTTGTTGAAGAGGGACTTCATTTACTTAACAACATGAAGAGTTTGAACCTCGGATACAACATTATAGCTGCATTGTTGATCTTCTCGGCAGGGCTGGGCACTTAAAAGAAGCATATAAATTTATAGTAGGGATCCCAATTGAACCTGATGCAATCTTGTGGAGGAGTTTGTTGAGTGCTTGCAATGTTCATGGGGATGTTGTAACGGGTGAAAAGGGTGGGAAGATACTTCTCCAGCTACAGCCAAAGCTGACTTGTGTAGATTTGGCTGGAACAAGTGAGGATTATGTAAGTTTGTCAAATATTTTATGCATCGGCGGAAAGATGGCAAGAAGTGGAGAGTGTGAGAAAGGAAATGAAGTTTAAAAGGGTAGAAACTGAATCAGGTTCTAGCATACTTCAAACCATTACACTATGGATGGGTTGTAGATTGTGAGTCTAGCTAGCAATTTCATCACATTGTGAAGATTTAAATCATTGGCCAAGAAGATGCACTCCTAGTCATACATTATTTCTTCTACCATCTCTCATCAGCTGTAAATGTACAACCGTGCATATTACTAGTGGGCAAAGGTTTCTTGCCTTGCAGTTCCAAAGTGCATGATTAATTGCCAGCTCTCTGGAGTGCCGTAGTTTCAATGTTTGTATGAATTTAAATATCATATGTATTACCATCTTGTATTATTCTTCAGTGTTAGTAAAGATGTAATCCTTTGGTTGAAGAACATCATTTTTGCTTTTCTTTATTCGGTTATTTGACTTTAATATTACAAATTTTATTTTCTCTACCGAAACAGAATTTCAACGAAAGGATAGTAATAACACATTTAAAGGAATAAATAGAAGCAGAAACTCAAACAAGCACATGAAAGACCTTGGTATATTTAACAATTTATACTGATTAGAATTAACCCAGCGGGTGTCACATGATCAAGTGAAAGGTTAATCGCAGTCTGAATTGAGATGTAGTTAAAGAATAGAACATCTTCCATACAGCTGCACCAAAAATAAGACTGCAATTGAATCAATCTTCTAGCATCCTTCAATAAAACCTTTTGCACACTATGGTCAAGCTGTTTGTACTTACTGTTCTCCACTAGAATTTGGACCACAGGGACTAGCGCCTCCGCGAATCCGCTTTTGCAGATGCTCCAAGCTAGCCACTCGCTGCATGGAAACAGTTCTTCCTATCTTATTCCCAGCTACTGGTGCTGCTGTGGAATTTGCTTGCACATTTTCAACAGAGGGAATGTCGGTCAAAGCATTATTGATTCTCAGGTCATGAGAGGACATGGGATTATCAGAAGGGGGCTGATAAAAGTGATGCCTTAAGTCATCTTGTACAGGAACGGCAGCGTCAGCTGATGTGTCAGAGGGACTTCCGCCAAATGACGACATGTTCATGGAGGACATCTCTGGCATTGTATGGAACAGAGGATTCAACCCAGTAATTCTTTTGACACTCTCCTCAGCCATCTTTACCTGGAAATGTAAAGCAGGACGTGGAACGAAATTACCATGGCGAATGCTGAGCAAAGTTTAGACAGGTACTCTATATGTGCTTGATAATCTGTCAAAGACTCGCTCAACATAAAGTTGACACTGATGAAAGGCTTACCTTTGCTCTCAACGTCTCAACATCAGCTTTCAAAATTCTGTTGTCGACAGCTGCTTCATTGTATTTATGGCTTATGTCTGTGAGACGCTTCATTAGAGATGAATTTTCTACTCTTAATTGAGAAACCTAATAAGCACGACAAAACTAGGAATTCAATAAATTTTCTTAATGCCATGGAAGCATAGCAAAAGCAAAGGGTGGGAAACAACTCACACCTGTGTCTCAAGCTCTGTCAAATGGGCTTGCTTCCTTCTTCTAGAACGTCTAGCTGACTCTCTATTGGAAAGCATTCTGCAAAACACTATGCGAATCAATGAAAAGCTTTACGCATAACAGATATCATTAATATGCATTACATATCATATCATATCCATTTGAACATCATGAACATAGACAATAAATCACATTTTCTTATATAAAAAGGAACCAATATTTCGATCAACAAAACATTTGTTAGCTTTTACTTTCTAGGTCCATCGGGTGTCACTTGATCAAGACAAGCATTGCCTTATTAACAAGCTAAATTTTGCACTTGGTGCAAGATATAGTTGGCTTAAATGTTGAAAGAATACACTTTTGACCACCAAATAATGTAAGTTCCGTGTAAGTGATGAACAATGTATCTCCAACATCTGCAACCACCAAATTGGTAGAATTAGCAATCGGCATCAAAATTACCTCCTTACGCGTTTCACATCAGTAGGGTCCATATTCTCAGTTGTTGCTGTTTCTCCCTCTGCTTCGTCATCTTCAGACAATTCTCTTGATGATCCACTGTTTATCGACCTCAATGGAACCTCAGGTTTCTTTAGTGAGGTTGATATGGAGGGAATTCCATGCAGTCCATTATTATCCTTATCTTGTGACCGGGACAAATCATGCACAGTACCTACATGGGTAATAAGAAAATTGCAAGATATTATTCTACCAGGAATTTTTTTTATTTTACTGTTGATGCTGCATTCAACCTAGACATTCTCAGCACAATGACTAGGCCTAAGAAAATATGATACACAATCCATTAACACAAAGGCTGATAGATGCAAAGTTCAAACTATGAATTGGATCCCCCTTTCAACTCCTCGTGCCTTACTCTTTGATAAAAAATAGAAAGAAAACTATCAATGAGTTCCCAACTTCTAATTAAAAGTCACTGTGTTATCCATTATGGCCAATGTCAACAGATACTTGCATATCCACCCATCTTTTCTTTGGTTCACGGTTTTACTTTTAGAGCCATGACTCAACCTCAAACTCACTGGTGCAACATCGTCTCTCAATTTCATTGATATCCAGTTCAATTCAATTAGTCAGTTTGTTAATATTTTAAAGGCCTATATATGCCACCAAGCATATATTATCACCTACCGGAGCAAAACGTATAAATATATACCACTTATAACAGTGCAATTCCACCATCCGAGTTCCTATAAAAGTGACCTGTTTCATATTTTCTTCAAGCTTGTGATGGATCAATAGTGAAGCATTCAATACTTTCCAAAGAAAAAATACACCAACTTTGCAAATAAGACACAATTTATGAGACAGCAAATTATAGAAATTTTTCAACCAGACAAGGACTTTCCATTCATTGTTTTTCAAGCTTTCCCAGACTTTGACGTATGTTATGTTTCACTTATTCTTTCCTATTCCAGTAACCAGACTTTTCAACCAAAAATATAGACAAATAAAAAGCATATTTTCACTATGTAATTTGTTTCTGTGATCCAAACCTTTAGGAGCTTGACATCCCAATTGTGAAGTATTGGAAGCCTGAGATCCACTGTCAGCCCTAGCAGCAGAATCTTGAGGTTTTGTATAAGAAGCCTATATACATGAGAACAGGAAGAGACATGTTTAGGTAGCCAATATTTCGCTAAATGAACAAAAAATTGTGCCGGGCCTTTTCTAACTATGAGTGAAAAAGGAAGCAAACTATAGATGCACTTAATTCCAAGATTTCATATGCAACTTTCATAAAGGTTTAGACTGTATATACAATATACTGTGAAATCATGATTAATGAGTCAAAACACATAGGCTTTTATCCATATTTATACACCTTATAATCCTAATAAATTGACATTATTTCCTGTCATCATCTTTGATTATCCTCTTTAACTTTATCAAATAAAGAGCATATGTCCAAAATTTTACAACATACATCCCCTAGCCATTGAAAATCTCTAACTCAGTTTGTACGCTTATTAAATCATTAAATATGAAAGAAAATATCTGTCATTCTGAGTAATAAAGTTCTTGGTTTTTAGTAGCCAAGAGCACAAATATTAACCCAGCTAAATCAACTTGAGCTTTTTATTTCCCACAACCGGAAACAACAGAACAACATATAATTATCCATAAATCAACTTCCTTTCCAATTTTCCAGTTTCTCAATAATAATAACAATAACAAATCCCAAAACCAATAAAAAACAACAATCTCCCATCCAAAACTATAAAAAGGAATCCAAAACTCTTTAGCTTAGATGAGTTGACTTTTAAAATACCCAGAAACTAAAAATCAATAAAACAACCCAACAACACAAAGCCGCCACAAATTTCATTCCTTTACATCACTTTCTCCTCAGTTTTCTCACCAACACAAACCCATAACCCAGAAAAAACAATAAACCACCCAACACGTAGATCCAATCTATTTCTTTTCCTTAAACTTTCTGAACATCCAAACAAAACCCACAAAAAGAACAAATAGATACATAAAAAAAAAAAAACTTACACGTGACAGAGCAACAGCAGCGCAAGCAAGATTAAGCTTGCTCTTAAGAAACGCCTGGTAGTCCTCAGAGTCAACCGGAATATTCGAAGGACCATTAAACGACACAGTGGCCGTAGTCATAGTTTTAGTGGTACTAGTATCACCCTTATCGTTCTGATTATCGCGGATAGTTTTGATCTCGACGACAGGGTCGTTTTTGCTATCGCCGGCAGCAGTGGAGGAAGACTGCTGAGGAGGTGATCCAGTAGCATTACCGTCGCGAGCTTCTTGGAGATAACGCTGAAAAGCCCATTCCGATTCACTGCGGTTCATCTTAGAGGATTGGTGCGGTGAGTTGTCAGACGAGGATGGGATTGTTGGCCAGAACTGCTCAGAGATTTCACCCACTGAAAACACCCTATCCATAATATATTATTTTATGTAAAATTTGTAAGTTGCTGCTGCTGCTGATGTTGTCGTTGTTGTTGGTTGTCTTGTGTCCGTTTTATGTTAAAACTCCTTGTAAGTTACATTATGGCGTGTGGACTCAGTTTTGTTAGGAAACAAACAATTTAAACAGGAAAATCTTGTCAAGGAAGAATTAGATGGGTAATTTAATTTTGGAAGGGGCTAGGCTTAAACTAACCTAAAAAAAAGGAAAACAGAAATCCTATAGATTTTAGGAAAATTATAATGTCTTTATTGTATATTTTTATTACATACAAAAATTAAATAAAATAAAAGACTGTTAGACAACAACTTAATTTAAAGCCAAACAAATACATTGGAAATGTTCAAAAATTCATGTATTTTTGAGAAGAAGAGACGACCTCTTCAAAATCTAGTGGTTCCAACTTCCAATTGGCTGGCTACCCTGTGACGCGGCATCAATTGTGGATAAATATTGAATGGATCTGGTAGACCACTATTTTCTGGGCCAGCTATCTTTTAAGATTTGGCCCCCACAACCTTTTGCCTTTAAAGGAACATAAAAACTTTTGCTCGTGTTTAAGAGAAGACATAATCTTTGTTTTGGGCCAGTTTGATTATTTTTATTTTTATTTGTTTAATAGTAAAAGACATTTTGTAGGATCTGTACAAGGGATAGTTGCAAATGCCACCTATTGGGTTTTTTTTTTAGTGAAATGAAGTTGTAGGACCTGTAAAGGCATGGTTGCGTATGCCACCAATTGGGAAAATTTTGCTTTAAAAAGATACACTAAGAATAAGTAAGATATGATTGAGGGTAATTTTTTACACTAATCAAGTTGCTTTTAGATGGTTAAAGAATAATTTCAATGTGTTACAAGATACCTAAAAGAACAAGAATAAATAAAAGATGTGTAAAATTGCTTGAATAATGTTTAATTAAAATAAATAGAGATTTAGATGGTTTGGTTTTCATTTTAAGTCAACAAAATTTAGATGGTTAAAAAAAATAATCCTGACATGAATAACTAGTAAATTGGTCTTCTATCTATGTCTGAGCAAGATCTCATTTCTGTCAGGCTGCGTAAGTTTCTGGGATGGTAGGAAATAGCCAGAAATTATTGACAAAACTAATTTGAAGTTCAGCTCAATCGGGCAATTTATTTGTTTCTTTGTTGTAACTAAAGTCTCGGTCAAAATGATAACAAAATAAATAGACAATTAATTGGAAGGAATTTAACAACAAAGCATCCGACCATGTGCCTGAATGCGATTCATTTGGTACCAACTGGAAACCGTATCATGCTAGCAACCTGATGAGCGGAACATTGGGGAATCCTCAACGCCTATCAGATGCAACAGACTCTCCAGAGACGAGGTGTTTCACTCGAGAAAGAACTGAATCACGAGCTGGGTCATAAGGATGATCCTTGGAAGGAATCTCCAAGATCGCTGGAACAGGCTTATTGTAGCTGTCAACTAAGAACCTTATCATGTTCGCAACCTGTAAGCAATAGAAAAAGTTCCAAGTTTGCATGAAAAATGTTCTTAATTGATGAGAAATCGTTGAGAGAATACATACTTTGTATGGTATAACATCTATGCTGTACATTAGTGATCAATGAGTAAACTACCTTGGCACCTAGGCAATTCCCCAACTTACCAGCGGGGCAATTGCCTATTTTTCCCAGGGCGTTCTGAAACTATGCCATGGAACAGAAAGATCACATACTTGATAAATTTAGAACTTCTATTGCTTCCATAATAATTTGTAACTATTCGATCCAACTCAACAAGAGAGGTGATGATATATAATGATATCATATGTTTCAAGAACTTACATATTGGCTGATCAAAACAATAGCAATATCTTCCTTTGCTGTAAACTCTTTGAATGCATCTTCGATAGCTTTCACTGTTGTTTCTGAATAGAGATACAAAAGCCATTAGCAAACAAAATCAGCATCAATGAACTTTGTTAGGAAAATGCCAAGTTTCTCAGATGCAATCAGCACAGCATAAATAGGGCATGAAAATGGTTTCACTGACCAACAATTGCATACACACTATTCGAATTTCGCTGTTTAAGGACAGACCATTGTTGGTCTAGCTTGCAATTAATAGTGATGATATGATTAAAAACTATTTTGAACTCATGCCAATTAGCCAATTTTACATATGAAACCAAAATAACACCTTTCTTTTGGATAGTAAAAAAACGAACACTTTCACCAGCCTCCTAGCATCCATGGCAGGCATAAACTTAAAAGGTCATAACACCCACGAAGGGATCTAAAAGCATCCACCTGACAAAAAACCTTAAAGCATCCACCTCAACTTTTTTGGACACAAGCCTTGTGTTTTATTTATGTATCACAGAATAAGTTGGTCATAAGCTCTCAAAATCTTTTTTTAGAGGAGAAACAAGTTACCATTATAAGTCTAAGAAAGAAAACGTTTCTACAAATGACTTTTTAAATGTACCTAAAAATGGTTCTACATGAAAGCATCAACAAGATCAATGAGCATACTTGAATCAACAATAAGATAGTTTGTCTTTCTCCGCAAGTCAACATTGCCCACTCCAGCCAGCAAAAATCCAGTTACAGTATCCTTCATGATAAAAAAAAAAAAAAAAATCATCAAAAGGGTCTTCTAGAGGCATGATGTGCTGTAAATTTATCATGGTCTAAACTAGTAAAGCCTGCATTATACTTTAAGAACCCATCCAATGATCATATAATACAAAGGCAATGATGCATGTGGGAATGGGTGAACATATAAAATCTTAATGGCAGTCATTTTTAGGCACCAAAACACAGGAAATTCATGAAAAGTATGTCAATTAGATACCTTTCTGTGATAAGGATAATTAGGTCAACAATTGTGGGAGAAGACCCATGTACACAAATCACAAGTACCTGAAACATTATTGAACTCTCACAACAAATCAACTCTTATTTAGTCTATAATGCTTTGATGCTCAAGGACATGAATCATCTCACAATGAAACTAGCATATTTTAACTTTAATTATTAGAGACAACCCCAAATGGTTCCTCCACGTCAAAATACAAAATACACATTCAAACACATGAAACAGCCGTTTTATCCTGCACACTCATATCAATGTCTAAAACTTTAATGAGTCATTACAACTGACAACCTATATGTTTATCAGCACGAGATATCAATGCTCACATCAAGAGAAAGACATGTGACACCACTTACACAACACAATAGATGAATACTTAAAACTTATGAAGCACCACCGTCAAACAGCACACAGGGGCAGAGACATGTGACAATCCTCCAGGCAGACTATTCATTATCTTATATTACAACTATACCACCAGCATTCATATGTCACCACAGCACAGAGAAAGACACATTTGACAAACATAATCCCTTGAACAAGTATGTACCAGTATAACAGTAAATGACATGGTGATCTTGCTCTTCCTAGTCAAATAGAATTGGATGTGTACTGAAAACCAGCATACCAATCATGGTTTAGTACTGTTGCGTAAATATACAATGCAAGAAGAAACTTATGACTGATTTATATGACAATATGTTTCATTACCTCATCTCCAATCATGGCAATAAGAGCCGAGCTCTTAGTAACGACTTGACCTCTGCCAGCCATTTAAATACAAAATAATTGAACTGCCAGAAAAAACCCAGAAAAAAAAATCAGGAATAGAAGTGCAATCTTACGAGTAGTGAAAACAATAAAAACTGTATGATCAAGAGATCTGCACCCCTGCCTCACAAGACAAAGCCAGATACTTCTGTAAGCAAATCACCATAATCTTTTCATCAAAACCTTCCATTGTTCTCATCTGTCACTATATATATCTAGCATGGTGGAATAACAATTGCACAACTAGCATCCGGATGTCCATATGACAATATAATTAAACGATCAAACAAACCGACCTCAGTGACAGAAAAAAAAAAAAAATTCATCATAACCTGAACTTCACCCACTTTTGCATAGCTGAATACAAAAATTTCCCATCGTATAAGACAGACACAAAAAAAAAAACCCTGAAAGAAAAGTAGCAGTTAAATTCAAGCAAAATACTATAATTGCACATCGTGAAATTGCTCCTAAATTATGTAACCGCCATATCAAACGAACAAGATCATTATATCCAACAAGAAAGCTCAGCTTTTTATTAACAGAAAAATCAAAAGAATGTTAAATCCAGCAGTGACAAATTCACTATGATCATTCCGCGCATCTCAAACAATTATCAATCAGTTAAAACCCAAGTTCTGTGATAACTGAAAGAAAAATCCTAAATTGGGTATTGCTTACCAAAAACAAGCAAACCTGTTAAGCTTGCTCTGACACTTCCAAGATCCAGCGAGAGAGAGAGAGAGAGAGAGAGAGAGAGAAAGAGATTAGAGGTCAACCGTGAACGTTGACGGTTGAGAACCCATATGGGTCGATTTGTGGGTTTGACATAACACGGATTCGAATAGAACGGGCCCAATCAAAACTAGCTAGTTAGCCAGGCCCAATTATTTTCTTATTTATTCAGCATTTCAACACCAAGCAAAATACACGACAAAAAAAGAACTTTCCCTGACCTGATGGTAAACAAACTCAACAGCTTTCCCATCGAAAGCCCAAATCTTTACTCTCAAACAAAGGGGAAGGAGTGCTTCTAAACCGTACTCTACTCCTTCCGCAATACTTGGGACAGGAAATCACAAGAGACTAACGAAAAGCACTTTCCAAGCAATTTCAATTGGACCTAACCAAACAGCGCCTTCTAATTTAAGGCACTTTCCACGAATTTTCTGTCGGTCGCACGTGTTAAGTTAGGCCCCACCGGGTCGCATCCATGCCCATTCCCACACGAATCGGGTTAATGAGTCCGAAATCCACAATCAATAAAGAATTACTAATAATTTTACAATTTATTATTGTTATTATTATTGTTTAATTGTATAATTGATATGTTGGTTAGGGAACTTGAAGAAGAATCATTTGAAGCAGAGAGTACAAGTATTTTATAAAATAAAAAAGACCAAAGAAATCATCAAAGATAAGATCCCCTTCTCTCTCTCTCTCTCTCTCTCTCTCTAATAATGATTGAAATAGAATGAATTATAAATAAAATTTACAATTATTTCATATAATGACATAATTTGTATATCTATATTAAACAGGTCCCTCACCCACCCCTGTTGAAATTATTAAAATACATTCATGATGTTGAATTTTAACCAATTATACTTTATATTAAGTGGTAATTTAGCCAATTATACAGAGGTTAGGTCGAGGACCAATTTAATACAAATGGATAAACTTTTCCCATTTGAGAAATAAAAAAAAAGTGGGGACCTAGATGATAAAATATAATAAGAAAATATATTTTAAGAAATCAAGCTAAAAAAAACTTGTGGCTTTATTTGACGAGCTCTGCCTCTGCTTGGTCTATACATAGCAGGAGAAGCGTTGGAAGCGCTTCATTCAACTCTCTTTCTTCCGTCCTTCCTATCTTCTAGGCAGCCACTATTTGCCTTGTTTCCTTCATTATTTTCTTCTTCTTCCTTAAACCTCCAAAGTGCAAGTCTTTTTAGGTAAAATTCCCATTTTGCTTCTGCTTATTCTGTTTCACTGCTCTGTTTTTATAGTTCTCTTGTGTGGCTTTCATCATGTTTTGTTGCGATTTGAAGCTTGAAATTTTCTGGGCATATTTTAAATTGTTTTTTTAGAGGCTGTATGGCTCTGCATTTGTGGAGATCCTCGGCTTCCTTGTTTGTAGTTTATTATGTATGTAACTCTTATGGTGTTATTCTCTTCAAAGTTGTTACTAAAAGTGAAACAAGAGTACAACACAGGCAAATCTGGAATTTTTTTTCTTCATGTATTTGTTATGATTTCAATGGTACTAGGTGTTTGTTTATCGTTTTCCAAGAGGGATTAGGTGATTTCTTTTAGTATTACACCGTTTGTTTGTTATTTTGTGCTCTGCAATTAATTATTTACTTGAATTATGTTATGTTATGTTTCTTTCAATTTGGCTCCGTGCATCTTAACATATCCATGGATGTGGATGATCTTTGAAGTCTATATAATGGGTTAACAGTCTTTAAGTAGTTTGTTGTTCAAATTATGGTAATTGTCTTTACAATTTTTCCCACTAGACTTTTGTTTTTTTCCCTTAATGTTGACCATTGCATGAAGTTGAATATTTTTGATGCTTGTGCATGTATCATTTGCTAGCTTGAAATCTTGTCTCGTTTAACAATCTTTGCGCTTAATTGAAACACCAATAATTTCGATTCATTTGTATTTATAAACTCTTACAATTCTCTGACCAATTTGGTTTCTACAGAATGGGAAGTACTGAAGGAACCAACTATGGTGCATACACCTATGGGCAACTCGAGAGGGAACCCTACTGGCCTTCTGAGAAACTCCGAATCTCCATCACTGGGGCAGGTGGTTTTATTGCCTCTCACATTGCTCGCCGTTTGAAGAGTGAGGGCCATTACATTATTGCTTCCGACTGGAAGAAGAATGAGCACATGACTGAGGATATGTTCTGTGATGAATTCCACCTTGTTGACCTCAGGGTCATGGACAACTGCTTGAAGGTTACTAAGGGAGTTGACCATGTGTTTAACCTTGCTGCTGATATGGGTGGGATGGGCTTCATTCAGTCCAACCACTCTGTTATCATGTATAACAACACAATGATCAGCTTCAATATGCTTGAGGCCTCTAGGATCAGTGGAGTTAAGAGGTTTTTCTATGCCTCTAGTGCTTGCATCTACCCTGAATTTAAGCAGCTGGATACTAATGTGAGCTTGAAGGAGTCTGATGCCTGGCCTGCGGAGGTTTGTTACTTTCAGTGGTTGAACACAATGAATCTTATTTTATGTTTGATTTGTATATATAGGACCTATCTAATAATTTTCGTTTTTCCACTTGGGTTTTAGCCTCAAGATGCTTATGGCTTGGAGAAGCTTGCAACTGAGGAGTTGTGCAAGCACTACACCAAAGACTTTGGAATTGAGTGTCGCATTGGAAGGTTCCACAATATTTACGGGCCTTTTGGAACATGGAAAGGTAAGTTCTTTATATAAATCAAAATTTACATGTATGGATATGTTGTCTCTGTCAGGATTATACTTAATTGTCTTTTTGTTATGTGTTATAGGTGGAAGGGAAAAGGCTCCTGCTGCTTTTTGCAGAAAATCTATAACTTCAATCGACAAGTTTGAGATGTGGGGAGATGGACTCCAGACTCGATCTTTCACCTTCATTGATGAATGTGTTGAAGGTGTGCTTAGGTAAGCAATTGATGGTTTTGTTGCTAATATGCTTGAAGCTCACATTTTCTTTCTCAAGTTTCCTGTCTTTCATTTATTGGTGATTATTTTAATGTCTTTCCCTCATAAAAGTTCTTTTAGGTTAGTTAAGTTTTAGAAGACACAATCTTTGAACTACATGAGTCCAACTCATATTTACCTATGATGCAAATTTTTTTTGCCAAGTTTCTTGGTGGTTAGTGACTTCAGTTGGAAGGTGAACATATTTCTTAAATTATCTTATCAACCACAATTGGGAAGACTTGGGAAGGACTTAAATCTCTTTCCATGAGAAAGGAAAGAAGCTTAATGTGTTGTCTTTTTGTGTAAAATTTTATATGTTTCTTTATTAGAAATTGTGATTAGAATGGAATTACATTACATGGTACATTATCAAGAGTGTAACATGGCGATCGTAATCTTTTATACCTTTTATTATTTTACATGAAAATCTCTTAGAACTTCTTGACAAATTGAAATTAGAGAGTTCAACTTCTTTATCATTCTGGAGTCCCTGTTTTAACTGCTCTTATTGATTGTGCTATCTTGAAATAAATTTGTTCAGATTGACAAAGTCAGACTTCCGTGAGCCGGTGAACATTGGAAGTGATGAGATGGTTAGCATGAACGAGATGGCTGAGATTGTTCTTAGCTTTGAGGACAAGAAGCTCCCTATCCACCACATTCCTGGCCCTGAGGGGGTTCGTGGTCGTAATTCAGACAACACACTGATTAAAGAGAAGCTTGGTTGGGCACCTTCAATGAAGTTGAAGGTACCAAAATTATGAAATCTACTCATCTTGCTTGCAAATTTCTTTGTTACTCCTCTTCCGAATAAATTTTGGTTGCTTCTATAAGTTGAATTAAGAATGCCATACTCTTGCTTTCTGTAAATTTCGATCACTCAATTATTTACGCTGACTCGTTTTCTTACTGAATAAATCCTAATATGCTGTAGGATGGGCTGAGAGTTACTTACTTTTGGATTAAGGAACAGATTGAGAAGGAGAAGGCTCAAGGTATTGACCTGTCTATTTATGGATCCTCTAAGGTGGTAGGAACTCAAGCCCCAGTTCAGTTAGGTTCACTTCGTGCTGCCGATGGCAAAGAATGAAGTGGTTGAGTGATGCAGCTCTTGTTGTTGCCCTTGGAAAAGCCTTATTTTAGCCATTTTTTACTGTTATTATATATAGCTATCCTAATGCCATGATTTTATCATGATATAGAATGTGTTAAGAAGATACCCATGGGCGTGGAGCTTTAGGAAGAATTCTGAGTCCAGTTTCCATTGTTCAGCTGGGTTTCTAGTCTGTACTTTGTTGAAGTATTTAGGAGAAGCTTTTGCACTCTTGTTATATTTTATCTGGCTTTTCAGGAAAGACTGCTACAGTAGGCTGATATAATCGGATATTTTACTTTGTTTATTATCAGTCAGTTTCTAATAATAATTTCCATTTTATGTCTATTGTGGTTGATGTGATCTCTCATATATAGGTTGTTGAATCTGAATTTCTTACAGAATGTAGAACTGTCATTTTAATGCCGGAGATGATGTCAAAATATAAGCTTGGCACATAGGCACAACATTGCTGAAAATATGAACCTTTTGCTATTTGACATGTTTGATAGTTAAAGCACAAGTAGTCTTGTTTGCAGGTTATAATAGAAGCTATTTTGCTTATCTTGCTGAACTAGTAAATCCAGGTAGTCAACAGTGAATAGTTATCTTGCTTATCTAATTGATGGTTGCACACTTTATCTTGTGGTCCTTCGATAGTGAAGGAATAGACATAGAAATGTTTGAGCTGTATTTAGTGAGTCACTTGAACTACACCCATCATCCCTATTAATTTTATCCTTTGAAACTTAGTCCTCTGTACACATTGTTTAAGTGTTACATCCTCTTGTCACAATGGATATTCACATAATATTCCAGGGCAAGGGAGCTACTTTCTTCTTATCTTCATTTTGTATTCCCAGGCTTTGCACTTGAAAGATTGTGCATGTTCGGTTTTTGCATTTATAATTTGTGGTTTGCATCCTTTAAGGAATGCTCAAATTGCTTGTGTTTCAAGCTGGTGGTACCTTATGCTTTTAGGGGGTGGAGAGCAGTTGAGAGTAGTACCTTGACAGAAAACGCTAATAATTCAAGTCATTCTTTTTATTGTAGAAAGCGAACTTTTTTGCTATTTTTTTTTTATATTTTATTCTAATCTATTTTATTCTAATTATTTGATTGTGTATTTAGTTACTTAAAAAGCGCTTTTCACTTTGCGTGCCAAACACACCTGGACTTTCAGGTACTCTCAAACCTCTTATTGGAGCATCGAGCTTTTTTAAGTCATTGTTGGTGGGAATAAGTGCTTTTGGACGTTTTGGTTATACATCATCATGGGATTAAATTTATTGCCGCTAAATTAATGTGGCTAATTCCTGATTGTGAAAGCTGATAACCATGAAATTTTTTTATGGAGATTGTTTTGGACATTGGATTCTATGGTTCAGAAGTTTCAGAGGATAACATCTAACGTGGCTAAATCCAGAGACAAGAAAACATGGGAACCCCATCTTCTTACGTGGTCAAAATAGAGCTCCAAATAAGCACTGAATGTACAAGCATTTTTAAGTATTACTATCGCTCTTTTTAAGACTATGAAGGAGACTCAACAGTCAGCACAATTGACTTCAATCCACCATGCGTGGGGCTTGCTTACTAGCAAGTTGGTGCTTCTTTCCAAATGCCCTCCTGTGTTTAACCTCTACTAAGCTTTGGTGTGACTTTTGAGACATGTAGCACATGGTGAGCCCTCAGAATGTTTGTCATTGTAACTCAAACCTACGGTTGTAAATAAATTTTACGAGTGCTAATTGATTGAATCGGTAAAACATCTCTTAAAATAATGCAAGAGATTTTTAGTTTAAATTCTGATTATATTAGAGATGTGTGAATATATTTGGATAGCTCTCTTCAATTGAACAAACCCCCTTAAAAGAAAAAAAAGCTCTTAAAGGCAGGATTGAAGTGATTTAACAGTATCTTTCCCTTAACTGGCTACCCAAACACATTGATTGAGGGAGGCAAGGGATTTTAAAAATTTATGTGGACCTTGCCACACTCCCTTGCCTATAACCGAAAAAAAAGTTGTGAATATATTATTTCCCATGTATTCTTATTGTATTATTGAACATGTTAGGGTCAAGGTTCAAACAGTAATTGAGCAAATAGGATCACATGGTCTTGTCCCAAGGGCGTTGCTTTAGATGATTTGTATAGGAATCTTGTTGCATATGTAAGAAACAACAAAAAACTGTGGGGTTATGAATTTACGATTCACATAGGAATCTTTTTGTAAACGTAACAGGCACATACTTGGATAAACCTACTGTTTGTATTTTCCCCGTTTTACATGCGTTAAGAATCGAGCGCATGGCATATTGTATTATATTAGATAAAAAATGACGCATACACACCCAAAGTTCTGTTTCTCCCATTGAAAATTTTTGGGACCCTGCAGTTATATATATATATATTTTTTTCCTACACAAAGATCAGCTTGTTGTCACAGGAAGCTTTCTATTAAAGATCTCTAGCCGCAATATCAATTTTCATGAAATGGTATATGCAGCAATACCATTCTTATTTATTTCTTTCCCCAGAATGGCCAATAGCAATGAGTCTCGGTGACTCCTTGCGAGAAGCTTCTTAGTTGCAGCCAATCAAATCCAGAGAAAGCCAACAGAAAAATTCTAACTTTAATGTATCACACAACCACATAAAGGTCTCAAATTCGTATCACAAATGATACAAAAATACACTATGCGAATGGAACAGCATTAGTATAAGTTGATGCTACATAGTAATTTTCAGGTGTTCATGTTTGGCTGTGAAGGGTACATATGAACATTAAAAATCTAAAAAGGGGTAGCATGTAAAGCCGCATAAGGGTCAAGTCTGACACCCAAAGTATATGGTATACCTATACTCTCCCTCAATTTTCACAATCGTGATAAACAGGATTCGCTTCAAGCTGCTCTGCAAAATTCTCCAGGATGTCTTTCAAAAGTTCCCTATATTCATCCTCTGCTTCCACGTCACTCTTACTGCTCTGTACATCTGCAAATACAGCGTCATAAAGAAGAACCACTGCTTCGTTGGCCTCTGAAGGTGGCAAGCCAAGCTCTTTCCAATTTTTCTCAAGGAAACCCCTAATTATAGCTGTACTCGTTGTGTCACCCTCTACGCTGTTATTTTCCTGCAGTATCTCCTCTACGACACCGTTTAGTTTCTTCTCATCTGCCAAAAGCTGCAATGATCCGTCAGGAGGTTCTTAGAATTTAATAAAAAGAGGAATTGAGATTTTAAGTCTTAATAATTTTTTTTTTGTACTCTTTAAGCAGATTAGAATTAACTTCTGACATCTCAAAAACCCTTAATTATATCCATGATTCAATGATGTCTTATACTGACTAGAGTCATTGATCCAATCAGATGATCATGTCAGTTCAAATAGGGCCAACTTTCTTAAGAAAACTTCCACTTGTCCAAATCCATAAAACTGAAAAAAGAAATTTGATTCCAAAATATTTTTTTTAATAATCATTCTTCACAACTAGTATGTGCCAAAATTATTTCAACTGATCATCTCATACTGCCAGTGGTCCAACTGCCTCGTAGAACTAAATTCAAATCATTGCTGACATATACTTTTATTCTGTTAAAATCATGTTAAATTGTTAGTGTTTCTTTTATTTCTTAAGAGTCAAAATCATCCACAAGGTGTATATTTCTTGAACTGGAATTAATCACCGTGAACAAAGAAGAATCAATGCGGAAGAACAAAATGAGCAATGCTAGCAGCCTAATACAGCATCCACTATCAGTGTCTATAGAAATCAAAAGAATCATTGTTCTGTGATTTCTCATATAACAAGTGGATTCCAAGACTGAGTCATCGCCCTTAGTAGAATATCTATATAAGAGAATGATTAATGCTAAGGAAAAACAAGATGTAATTACCATTCGAAGCTTGGAACCATTTATGATTTTGATATTCTGATGAACAACAATATATTTCTCAGCCAATGCATCTGCTATATCTTGTAGTACATGCTGGAGTAATTGTGCAAATTGTGCTTGGCCCAATTCTTCTTTCCCCTCAGCTCCGTGTTTCTTTAAGATGTCATTAAGCAGAGGAAATTCTGTTCAACCACACTTTTTATGCATCAGTTTTTATGGAATCAGGAGAATTCTAAGTAATTGCCTAAAATAAAAATTAATCTTTAACATTCAAGAATTTGTTGGTAATCACTTTTCTTGGAAGTAAGATAAGGCTTCGTGGGAACTAAAATCAGCACAAATTCCTAGAACTATAATTTGCTGCAAGGCTTAATTAGGGAATCTTCTCTCACTATTAAGTCCACAATCTCCATCAAAAAATTAAAATTTTGCTTACATGTGTCAAATATTTGAAAAGTTATGCCCCTCAAATCTCACTTTTAGCATTCCTCCTCCTTACCCTCAACCCCAAAGTCCTTCAACCTATTGTGACCAGAATTTGATCCAAGACTTCTTGTACAGAACAAGAACCTTACTTAAGTTAAGCTAGCTAGCACCCACTTTTAGCATCATTTTCTTTTTCTATAAAGATAAAGGCAAACATATCTTCCGATTAGTTTCTGATCAATCTGAAAGGCAACTACAGAAGTTTTAACACCAAAAGTAGATTCTAACCAAGCGGATGAATTATTCCATAATGCCCTGTGTTCCAGGTAATAACGTTGAAATTACTCGTGTAAAATCTTAAAATGATCTTGATGAATTCAAAAACGAGGTGAAACCAAATTTTTTTTTTGGGTACTTTTCAAAGCATTTGATTGTCCTTGTCAAGCTGCACAACCAAAATACTTGTCGATGCATGGGAGAAAATAATAATTTGACTACTGGAACTAACTATACAACAATGGCACAGAAAAAGATAAAATTATTGGCACAAGCTGGGATGTCAATCCACAAGTGAACTTTATCCCTTCACAATCAATCATGCTATCCAAGCACATATATTCCAACTTTATAATTCATAAAACAAACCAAGTAATGAAAAGTAACTAACCTGAAAATGGAGGGACACCCAATTCTACTCCCATGTGACCAAGGGCATTGCGTATCTCGCCCTTGCAAACCTTGCCCTTATCTTCTGTGTCCAAATCAGTGAACAGATTCTCTGCTAACATAGCAAAATCATCTTCATCCTCTAAGAATAACCGCAGTGTATTCCCATCCAATACAGACACCACAAGCGGATCATCTAAACCTCACATAGTAAACAACATAACACAATCACAAAAATCCTTCAATTGATAAAAAAATAGAAAACAAAACCACAAAAAAGAAAAAAAATTTATCAACTCATGAACTGGAGTTCTTAATCAAAGTATCGAATTTAGTAAATTTGATACCTTTCAGCTCATCCGCGACGGCAGTGAGGTAATCTGCGACCAACATGGATGCGTGATCTCTATCGAATTCTTTGATTCGGAAAGAAACCTCATCATCGGAAACGAAAATACGTTTCAGAGCAGACGACTTGAGGTTTTGCGGCAATGAGAGGCCAAAGAGCGAGGACGATGCTTTGGTTTCTGCAAAATCGAGGACCTGAGCTCCTGTCACGACGGCGCCGTTAGAGTCAGGCAGCTTGAGGGGGAGAGAGAGCGATCGAAGCTGGGACCCATCGACGACCGTTAAACCTCCGGCAGGCATTTTGATTGTGAATTAGAGTTGAAGTTTGTGTTTTGGAGGTTTTAGGAGACACGACTGAGAAATAGGAATGGAAATGGTCTAGTCTGAGAGTAGACTCTATTTTATAGGGGTACCTGGATTTCATACAATTTACGAAATTACCCTTAAGTCCTAAAAAAAAATTAGTGTTTCTATTTTTATTTTAATGTCCATAAATTTGGTATTTAGGTCAACAATCTATATATTTATATTAATAATCACTTTCAAAATTTGATATTTTATGTTAATTATTTGATATTTTTGTCATTTAATTTCAATGGTATTGTTAATGGATGTAACAAATTTTTCTTTAAATAATAACAAATTGGTTAAAAAAAAGTTGATAGGGTGGTTTCGTAATTTAGAAGCAATATAAGGGCAAATGTAAGAGCGAGCATGAACGCCGAG
>JAXCLQ010000006.1:1761428-1775332 GCA_035584115.1 Cedrela odorata | reverse complement strand
CTTATTTATAACACCACGTTTGATATGATTGATAAAAATGATATATACTTAAGTTTTATTTTTTAAATAGAAAAAGTCTTAAACGTGACAAGAGCATTTCTTTGGTATAAATTTTAAAATTATTAAGATATATATTTTTTAATATTTTAAGTTAATTTTGCTTTTTAATTTTAATATTTCTCAAATAAGAAGAAATAAAATGGAAAGAATTTCCACTCTTTATAAACAAAGATATATGACTTGAATTTTTATTCTAAATTGTTTATTTAACAACGTTTATCTAAAATATAATTAAATTTATTATTTTTATGGGCGTTAACGAGGGTAATTTAATAAATTCACATTTGTAACTAAGCCAAGTTCGAAAGGAAATGATTCAGAGCTTGTACTTTTTCCTCAAGTTATCAAGTCTTTTCTCCATTGATTTTTGGAAAAATTATGAAAATAATTTTATTTAAAAATAACCTTATTAAACGGATTAATTTTACGTAATTTGGACACTTTTATCTCATAACCAACTAAACAATAATGTATTCTTATTACAATATACTATTTATAATACAATCACTACAATATATATATATATATATATTGTCTTTTAGTGCATTTTAATTTTTTAAAATTATAACTTTTGTGATTTTTTTAATTTTACAAATTTGTTTTAGTAAATTTCATTGTAAATAAAATCAATTTTATAACTAATTACTCATTATATATATTTAAAAAATAAAGAAATTAGTTATGGAGAATATTAATAAAGAAATTGAAAAAAAGTTAAAATTTAAAATTTAAAATTTAAAAATTACAACTTTTTATTCATATTTTTTTTAACTTTATAATTTTATTATAGTAAATTTTATTGTAAATAAAATTAATTTTATTACTTATTACTTATTTTGTATATTTAAAAAATAAATAATTTATTTATTATATAAAATTTATTAAATAAATAATTTAAAAATTCAAAAAATTAAAAAGTACAAAAATATAAATTAAATTAAATTTTAGTACTTGGGCTCAGGCCGAGTGTGTGAGTGCCGGCCTGGGTTTGAGTTGTGTGCTTGAGCTTAAGTTTGGGCTCGGACCCTGCGCACGACTAAAAATACTATAGTTATATACTGTAGTACTAATTAAAGGATACAAGTAACTGTAGCTAGTTTGAAGATACGAGTGTACGAGTGTACTGTAGAACTAGTTTGGGAGGCACAAAGTGACAGTAGCGTGTACACTTGATAATTATTGTAGTTTTTTTTTCATTAATATTTATATAAAAATATAAGTTTTTTTTTTTAATTTTTTAAAATTTGTATAATAAATAATAATTGATGAAATTAATTTTTTTAATTTACAAATTTATGTAAATTTTATTATAGTAAATTTTATTATAAATAAATTATCAATTATTATTTATTAAGTAAATTTAAAAAATAAAGAAATTAAAATGAAAAAAAATTAAAAAATAAAAATTCCTGTAGCACGATACTTTAGTTAAGGTTTATGATTTTAAAATTTAGAGTTTAAGTGGTTACGAGAGTAAAAGTATTCAAATTACATAAAATTAGTTTATCTTAAAAAATTAAATTAGGACAACAGGTCAAATTGGTTATTTTCGATTTTTTCCCTTGATTTTATTCTTTTCAATTCTGAAAGACTGTTTCTTGACTGCTTTCAAGACTTTTTTGCTCTTAATTCTACACTCTTTACTTAGATTCATATTACAAATCCCATTAAATAAAATCGGATTTGCACCTGACTAAAATATTCAATGAAAGGATAAATTCTTTCTTGCTCTTTGGCACGAAGGTGACTGATGGTTATGGTTTTATGCCGGTCACTTTCTTTTGGCATGAATAGAGTCTGGGGAGAGTTGATTAGTTCAATTAGCTGCGACTTGGATGAACAAACTCCAAGTTCGTCTAAATAATCTGACTTCCTACATTGGAAAGATTTGATTGGCAGTGGCTGTATTGGTCCTTCTTATTTTGGTGATTCGCTACTTCGCTGGAAATACCGAGGATGAAAGAGGAAACATAGAATTCAATGGCAGCAACACGAAAGTTGATGACATAATGAACTCAGTTGTGCGTTTTGTTGTTGCCGCTGTCACAATACTGGTCATAGCCATTCCAGAAGGTTTGCCTCTCGCTGTTACTCTTACTTTGGCTTATTCTATGAAGAGTTATGGGTGATAATGCGTTGGTTAGAAAACTCTCTGCTTGCGAGACAATGGGCTCGGTCACAACAATCTGCACAGACAAGACACAATCGGCAGTGTTTATCAATCAAAGTAACTGAGTTTTGACTAGGAAAAGAAACAGTGGAGGATGCTACTACCTTGGATATAGCAACTAATGTTTACGATTGCTGCTAGAAGGGGTCTGTTTAAACACAATCGGCAGTGTTTATCAATCAAATTCTGCAGCACATCCTGAGATTTCTGGTTGTCCAACTGAGAAAGCAATAATTTCTTGGGCTGTGATTGATTTGATTATGAATGTTGATGAACCGAAGCAATACTGTAAAGTAATCCAGGTAGAGGCTTTCAATTCAGACAAAAAGAGAAGAGTTTTGATGAGGAAGATGATGATGCTGTAATTGAAGGTGTGCAATTCAGGAGCTACTCACCTGAAGAAAGCATGGTAAAAATTGATAAAATCAGTGTCATGGCAAGATCATTCCCTTTTTGACGAACTTTTGATGGTAGAGAGCTTGAAGCGAAAAGGCATGTAGTAGAAGTAGCAGGAGATGGGACAAATGATGCTCCTCCTGCTCAAAAAGAAGCAGACATTGGGCACTCCATGGGAATCCAGGGCAATGAGGTGGCAAAGGAGAGCTCAGATATAATCATCTTGGACGATAACTTTTCCTCCGTGGTGACAGTTTTGAGGTAGGGAAGATGTATCTATAACAACATTCAAAAGTTCATTCAGTTTCAGCTCACAGTGAATGCTGCAGCCATTGTCTTCAACTTTGTTGCAGCAGTTTCTTCAGGTGATGTACCACTCACTGCTGTTCATCTGTTGTGGGTGAACGTAATTATGGGTACTCTGGAAGCCTTAACGCTGGCCACTGAACGATCCACCAATGAATTCATGACAAAGCCACCCGTGGGTTGATCTGAGCCGCTTATAACTACCGTCATGTGGATGAACCTCATAGCTCAGGCTATGTATCAAGTAGCTGCTCTATTGACTCTGCAGTTCAAGGGAAGCTCTATCTTCAGTGTCGATGAGAAGGTCAAGAACTCCCTGGTTTTCAACACATTCGTCCTCTGCTAAGTCTTTAATGAGTTCAATACTAGGAGCATGGAGAAGAAGAAAATATTCAAGGGGCCGCACAGCAACAGACTCTTTATCTGGATTGTAAGGACGACACTGATTCTGCAAATGGCGATGGTTGAGTTTCTGAATAGGTTTGACAACACTAAGAGGCTGAATTGGGGGCAATGGGGTGTTTGTGCAGGCATTGCTGTTATGTCCTCGTTGATTGGTTCGCTTGTGAAGTGGATTCCAGTTCCCGACAAATAATTTATCTTCTGTTCCAAGCAAAGAACATCTGCATCCTGAACTACAAACAAATTCTGAAGATAACTATGTTTATTTTTCTTTACTTGTTCCTGCAAAGTAGGACTGACAAGATGAATAACTTTCTTCTAGATGTACATTCACTTTAGGTTTATGTCTTGAATGAAATCTTCTATATGAAATATAAAGTTCCCAAAAACAAGTGTTTGAGCTTCCGTATTATGCAAATTATCATACAGGTAGCTCTGAACATGAACTGTTAGCCTGATTGTTTCAATCATTCAAAATTTGAAGATGGCAGCCATTGGTTTATATTTCAACAATTGTTAAGAGTTTCAATTCTTCCTGAAACTTCATAGACGCACAGAAACAAACAGTAATTGACACGCAAATTAATGGTAAATGGAAATACAGAATTAAACGGAACGCCAATAACTGGAAATACAGAATTAAACGGAACGCCAATCTCCAACTTAAAAAATGGGATGCAAAATCTCTTTGTACACATTAATACTCAATTAAGTTCTATAAAATTATTTCTTAAAAAAATATTATAATAAGGGTACCAAAGAAGCTCTTATATCCACATGCAAAAGCCTGGCAACAATAGCATTGACAATAAAACAACATGATCCTTCATTTTTCACTATATATACCATGTAAAAATTGTGAAGAGATAAGAAGAGAGAGGAAATGAAAATAAAGACTTGTAGGATATACATGGACAAGGAATACTAATGTGGTGAAATTATACATATTCTTCAACTTTGAACTTTGAAAAACTTTTTGAAAGGAAACTAGCAAATTTGATGATGGTGGATTCCATCTAAACATGCATCCATTCTGAACGGCTGCATGCACTTATGCTTTCTATGCAGCGAATAAAATTTTCTATCCAAAAAGTATTTATTAGTGTACATGTATGTATAGTAATTGGAGTACAAAAAATTCTCTCAATGCAGAACTCATTTAGGATAATATTTCATTGTATCTGATTTTGTTTTGGCAATAAAACCCTTTTATTTAATTATCTTCATTAGGATAAGAATAGAGCCCACAGAAATTTAAGTTTATGCATTTTCAGGATTCATATTCATAATAATAAACTGAACTTAATATGTCTGAGTTTATAGTTTAACTTGTCACATATTTGTATTCAATTAGTGAGCTGCTCATTGTTAATTGGTATATATAAATTTATACACATTCGTAGTATTGCTTATACTTTATCGGTATGTGAATGACAAGGTTTTGAAAGAGTAAATACGATTCACTATTACAGGCCGATCCATCACAGCTAGATCAATGAAGAATATTGATAAAATTTTACCTTGTTTTTATCTTTTGTTACAAAAAGTTAAATCCTTGATTTTACCCCAAGTAAACAAGTAATATTTATTTTTAACAAGTTAAATAATAAATAATTATATATATAATAATTAATAATTAGTAATTTTATTTTACAGCTAATAGCTAAATGGTGTGAAAGTAGTTTCTGATAAGCTAGCTCTTGCATTTTCCTGCTTGTTCAGGGCTTGTGCAGACAGCGAAGATCCTAATATACCATTATATATCTTCTTGCAGCGTCATGATATGATAGCGACAAATACGTGAAGGTTCATTGGAAACGAGGAAACTCTCCATTAATGGCATGCAACAAATTCTAACAAGACCAACCATGTGTTACTCGGGATAGAAAGAATATGATGACAAAATTAAAACCCGGCCTTGCTGAAATATTGATCAAAGTAATTTGTAAAGAAACAAATTGGTGACGTTTTTGGTTCGTGGGTTAACTGAGAATCTTGAAAAAGTTGTATGGAGTCTTCCACAAATTGAGCTTCCAAACAAAACAATAATCTGAACAAACTTCAACAACCTCTTAATAAATTTATAGGAAAAAACACTCGAACTTTATCCTATACTTCAAAAACAATTGCAGTTCTATTCAACCCCACAAATAGTACCTTAAATAGAGTGCATGTAGATATACAAATAATGTATATATCGAAGAAAGGGCTAAGGATACGGTACAATTAGTCGTATAGTGTAATTCGTCAAATTTTTATTGTAATTTTTAAATTTTTTATTGCATGTTTTGTTATATTTCTCAACTCATCACATCACATATTTCTTTTAACAATTTTTGGAAAATGTAATAGAAATTGTAATAAATAATTAAAAATGAAATTGTTGAGATTGTATAAATTTAGTGTTATCTGCTGTACAATAGCATATTCCAGATTGAAAAGACAAGAGAATATGAAAAAATGTCACCGAAATTCGGCAATAAGTACGGCATGACAATTTCATGCTGTAGAAAGTTGACTCTTCTGCCATACAAGGAAATTATATACTCCACTTAGTCAAGATTTTGACGGTCCATGTCAGAAGATATATCAGAAATCATTGCATATATATATATATATATATATATATATGTATAAGGTATTATCTAGAAAGCAAATAAATGATAGTCGGGACCAGTAGCTAGGAATAAATACGATTTCATCTATTCATTAATTTGACCTAAGAAATAATCTTAATTTTCTTTGACCTTGAAAAGACTAGAGCCAAAATTTTGTTGCAAACATCAGTTATACAACGCATTTCGCAGAACAGTATTTCCCGGCTGAGCAGTCACATATAGGAACTGTGCATATAGCCTTTAAAATAGAAAAAAAAAATACCTTAATCATTCTAGTTTGCTTGAAAAAGGTTTCGTGAGTGAATTTAATTTGAACGTAAGAGACTGTACAATCAATTCAGTGAGACATTTGTTCTTCATTTTATGTAGATATCAAGAGAATTTGTTGATAGTTTCAAAGCCTTTTTAACCTTACTTGATCTCTGTTCTTAATTAATCCTATCTATTGTATATAAACCAGAAGAAATTAAGTTTGTATTTTATAATTTCCTGTGGGATATAAAAGTTTTTTTTCCCCTCTTTTATCGTTTTCATCATTTGCTTCATGAATACCAACTTATAGACTTACAATTTAAAATCCATTCGAAACTAATTAATTAAACGATGATCTTGACATCAAGAAGATAAGAATTGTACTTTTTATAATTATATTTTGTTAACTTCTGAGATAGATCTACAATTTGATTGGATCCCAATTTATGAAAATCTTTCAAAACAAAAGGAATTTAAGATTAGATCAAATCACAAGAAAACAAAAGAAAACTTGTACGAAATGAATTGACATAAACAATACTACCGGAAGTTAAATAGCAAAAGCACTTTCCTCAAGGCACGAGGAGAGGGATCTCAAAAGCACCAATACTGCGTTAAGATAGAGAAATTCTGTCACTTAAAAACCCTAACAACATCTCACACCTGCTAATAAGATTCTCCACAAGACCTTGACATACAAAAGAGGAACATGACAACCCAAAAACATCGAAAAATATTATAAAAAGAAGTATGTAGAATATGTAATCACAAAAGGTTATTGAGATGAAGTCAAGTATGGAACACCCATATGAAAATAATTGAATGAAAAATACGACAACATACCTTTTCTAGGGTTTTTCCTGATGGGTTGTTGAGAATGATCCAAAGGAGAAAAAGAAATTAGGGTTTAGGCTTATTAGTTAGGGTTTCTAATCATGCTACCATCAACAGGTGAAACTGCCACATGATCTAATCTCTCCTAGATAATAAAGGAAGTTAAGAAAAGGTTAGATCATGCTGGCAGCTTCAACTGTTACTGGTGCACGAAAACGATGATCATAAGCTCCCTCCGTCGTGTTTTCAGCCTCAGAAATTCTCTTCTTCTTCTTCTTCTTCTTCTTCTTCTTGGCTCTCTTCATCTGGGTCTGGTTGAAGGTTTCGTAGAGAAGAGTGGATGAGGAGATATAAATAGAAAGGAATTAAAGATGAGAGACGAATGTCATTTCTACTATCTCTAGGTACTTTATTTGCTAATTCCAATCCGGTTGTTATTTTTTTTTTTTTGTCTTATGTGAACTTACCTGGTAATAGAGTTTAATTTGTATGGTAACTTGGTAAGAAATTCTCAATGATATATAGAAAGCAGCTGCAGGGACAGGAAGTGTTTTTGGTTGAAGTCATTTTGGTAATTTTAGATATTCTTGCATGTTAGAGACTGGGAACTGGAAAAGAAAAAAGAAAAAAAAAAGCAGAATTATGAGATGAAAAGTAGAGAAGGAGAAAAAGCTGCATGTGGTCCAAAGAGAAGGCAAATTGAATATAGTCACGCCTTAGCCACCACATGCAGACACCTTATTGAGAGTTTCTAAATTTCCTAAGAGACTTTATTATTTTTTCTGTTTCTTTTTATTTTTATTTTCTTTTATAACTTAGTTGGATGAACCTCACACTATCTCTCTCTCTTTCTCTCTTAACTTTTTCTTGTCCTTGTTTGTTTGTAAGGCATACATCAAGAAGTTTGCATGGTTTCATGGATGTTGCCTATTATATACAAGGTTCATAACCTTGCTCCTACCTTACAAGTTACAAATGTTGTATTGTATAATAAATAAAGAGTAATATATGTGTCGTGTCAACGCCATATACTTATAATATCTAACAAATATCATATTTTATGTTATAAAAATAAATCGAAGCATTGATCATTTCAAAACAAAAACTGTTTGCACTTGAAAAAAGAAATAAATAAGTTAGGAAAAGAGCATCTCAACCTATCCAGAGAGTACTTGTACACTATCTGCTGCAGTGTATTTACTTGTTCAATGTTTGATATAAATTTATGATGGAGACGTTTGTCTTTTTGCAACAATTTGTATAATGCTGGCAACTTCTGAATTTGATTGGTGGTTGTTACACATTAGATTCCAATTATCAAAGTCTATATATAGCCATCGTTTAGGTAACGATTAAAGTTTGGAGCATTAGTCTGCAAACTTATATATTTTTATATTCAACCTGCTTTCGCAAATAAGATGAATATGCCATGTACTATGATTAAAGTTGTTCAGATTTGGACTTTCTGCTTTTTGTTCATTTATTAATTTTATTTAATCAGTTTTCTTAGTTAGATTTTATAGTGAATTTACAACAAGATGTATGCACAGCAAGATATGTACATGAACATCAAGCTTTCATATGACTTTAGCTTCAAGACAAATATTTACAAGAATTTTCGCAACCCTCTTCTCTGATTTAAGTTGCAATTAGTTGCTCGAAGATATGCATTTATTGACTTAAATATTTATCATTGATTTTAAAAAACAAATTAAATAATTTTTAAGAACAAAGTCTAGTTAATCTGATCTTTTATTGTAGAATTAAGAGATTAAAAATAGTGATCATCATTAATTTCCCAAGCTATATATATTGAGTCTTGCATGTGAGACAGTCAGTTTAAGCATTTAAATATAATTTTATTAGAATTTGAACGTCTACTCTTCCTCCTGGGATATTATACATGCAGGCCCTCTTTATTAAACAAAAACAAGCATATACCACTATCATTTGATAGCCCAAAAGTAGCTTTAATTGCTGCGTTAATGATTGTATAATGTCATCATTGAGGTCTCACATTATGAATATTATTGTAACAATTCATCAATGCTTCCTAAGAGGATGACCAGTATATATATTATACACTTAAGAGGATGAATATTATATATACTGCGACTTAGAGTATGTTTAAAACAATTATATTTTTATTTAATTTTAAATGTAGAATAATAAATTAATTTTTATTTATTTATTTTATTTATATTTATATATTTCGTAATTTTATCTCGCACAACAATCGTAATTTTAAAGTTGTAAAATTTCAATTCTAAACTTTTTGTCAATTAACCTAATAATATAAGTTTATCGTCTTATGGTCTATAATAAGATTATACTAATTATTTATCGAACCATTTTGTTAAATAATGTAATTATCATTACCCTATGTTGGTATCACGGTATGAGGAAATCATTAAGGTTTTAAATGATTAAAATAGAATAAAGATGTACTGTAAAATTGTAATGAATCCTAAAAATAAATTAATAAAACTATAAAGAATTTGCTTATTATCAAAAGCAACAATTAACATATATATATATATATATATATAATAAGAATAAGAAGATTCATTGTACAAAGTTATTAGCTTTTTCTTGAACCTTAAGAAAGATCATCGGGTAATGGAAGCTTTGTCAATGGGGTTGTATGTTTCCAATTAACTGATCAATTATCTCTTTAACAACTGTCCAATTGTCTATATATTTTTTCCTTTAACCACTAAAGTACAGACAATCATAGTTGGTGCAGCCCATAATGTCACCAGTAAGCTGGAAGTAATACTACTCTATAAACCTTGCTTTTCTTATATGTTTTGTTAATTAGCTTTATTAACATAATAATAGTGCTAGTGCTTGATTCATGATATCCTTGTAACTTTCAGCTCATTGGTTAAAAAACATAGATGTCACTTTGTTGAAAGCAACAAATTATTAGCCTTTTAAGTATTATAAAATCATATACATTTTTAAAAAAATACTTCCACGGCTTGAGATTCATATATAGGACTTAAACATTTGGATGTTAAATGCGATGTAATCAGAAAATAATCATACAGTTAATGGCGTACATATTGACACATCCTAGCTAGAAATTAAGATTGATAATGATATAATTAATAAGAGCACATTACATAATTGGTTACATGATGAATTAATCTTTGGTCAATGAGATTTTCAGCTAGACATATCAAAGTAAGTTCAGTCAAAAAATCAACTGGGACAGGAAATTACTGTCAGTTTGTTATAATAAGCAACCCTTTAGGCTTAATTAAATTAACAGTTTAATTTGAAGATGCTCTCACACGGCTTAGACTTGAGTATCCCACTGTCTCAGGATTCCTAACTCTCCCAATCGACAGTCATTTCAAGTTCAAGTTGTTGGATGTATAGAGAAGACAAATTTATAAGAAAGAAATGGGAGTTTATATGTACATGAAAATAAAATTATAGGAGCAAAAATATAGTTGAGGACCAAAGATTCAGATTCCAAGAATCAAAGTTGGAACTCTTCAAGAACTTGAGGTATAAGAATGTATATCTCCAAAATAACAAAATTGTCACTGTTATGTACATCAATTGCTGGAAATGGAAGAAGAATTTGGAAAGTAGTTCTTGGAGACAGTTGCCCGGAAATGGTAGCAATCGTCATGGCAAACATCAAGTGTCATTGATAATTTATTTTAAAGTAAACAATGTGACAAAGAGTCTAAAGATAACCTATCTTTGTTGCATGTATTTATGCTCTGATTGACTAGTCACATTTTCTATTTCCTTATAAATATCAGTTCCTTGCCTCCCGTCTCTCTGCATACTGAGACAAGTCTCAAGAACCGAAGAAAAAGAAACAGAATTACAAAAATGGCTGAAGAACAAAGAAAGCTGATTCCTAGAGAGAAGCTGGGAAGTCAAGGATTTTAGGTAAATTTTATATTGAGGGAAATGTAAACAATCTTTTTCTTTATGATGGTTTGTGTGATTTCTTGAATCTAATTAAATCTTGTAATATCTATTGTCTTTAAAGTTGTCAAAGTTGGGGTTTGGTTGCATGGGCCTAACAGACACTACAATGATCCTATCCCTGAAGGAGTTGGCCTATCAATAATCAAGCTTGCATTTAATAAAGGAATCACATTCTTTGATACATAAGATATCTATGGAGCCAATGCCAATGAAATTCTTGTTGGAAAGGTAAATGACTAATTGACGGTGTTGATATATATATATATATATATATATGTATGTATGTATGTATGTATGTATATTTCTCAATCACAACGAAATTCCTCGGCATGTTTCCATGTTCGTGTTTTCTACTTCTCGTGTAAGATTACTTAGTGATTCAAGTAATTTATGCATCTTTCAGGCTTTGAAGCAGCTAAGAAAGTTCTATTAGCCACACAATTTGGTGGCTGAGCTGGAATTGGAATAGTTCCGTAAAGTCCTCTTGGCAGGGGATTCTTTTGGTGGCAGAGCTGTGCTAGAAAATGTGCCAGCAAGCAGTTTCCAGGTATGGAATTTTCATCTATTTCAGGCATTTTACTGTATTTTCCTCTTGTTTCCAGACATATTAACAATCTTGATTAACTAATGGCCAATTCCATTTTTCAGAAATCTCATCCCAGGTTTATAGGAGAGAACAATGACAAAAACAAGATCTTATATTCAAGTATGGAAAAGTTGGCTACAAAGCATGAATGCAACCCTGAACAACTTGCACTAGCTTGGATTCTTCATCAAGGAAATGATATAGTACCAATTCCTGGTGAGTTGATCTCTTTCTTTCTTATAATCAGCCTTTAGTATCAAAGCTCCATTTTGCTCAAATCAACAAGCATTCTCATGAACTTCGCGAGAATCCAGGAAAATGTAGATACCAACGAAGATTTAGACTTGTGTGTATAAATATATATTTATATAAAATATATATATATATATATATTATCAGGTACTCATTTTTCTTGCAGGGACAACTAAGATTAAAAATCTTGACAATATTGGTTCTTTAAGAGTGAAGCTCACAAATGAAGATTTAGAAGAGATTTCTGCAGTGATACCCAGCAAGGATGTGACGGGACAGAATTACTGATAATTTCATTCGCTGCTCCTGGAAGTTTGCTAACACATCAGCTAAACAGAGTCCTCCAGCTACTAAAATGGCTCAAACAAGTGCGGAATCTTGCAAACCAGCATGCAGCTAATATAGGGAAATACCAAGGTCTTTTCTTGAGACAGAATAAAGGGTGAGAATGGGAAATCCTATGACTAGGGATGGCAAAAAGCCCAAAGCTCAGCCCAGCTCGGCCCAGGTCCGCACAGGCTTAAGCTTGGTTCGGATAAAAAAAAACGGGTTTAGACTTTAATTTGTATGTATATACTATTCCGAACTTGGATTTGGATATCATTATGGATATTTGGATGTGATTCTGTTCGGATTGAAAAAAATAAATTTATGTATTTATATTATTTTAAATTTATTTTTAGGTGGTGTAATTCTTAAAATTAAAATAAAATTTTATGTTTTGAATTGTTTACATTTAGTTTTATGACTATACTTCTAATTAATTGAAAATATATATATTAGATACTTAGACTTTTAATATATATTTAAACTTATATAATTGTATTGTATGTTAATAATTTAATATAAGTAATGTTGATAATTTTTAGAATTTTTAATTTGTTTTAATAATATTTTTTACTTTAAATAAATTGTAAAAATTTTAAAATTTGATATATTTAAAAATATTTTATTTTATTTTTTAAAAAAATTTAAAAAAATTTAAAAAAATTCGAACATATCAAAAACCTAACCCGACCTGGATCCAAGCTTGGCCTGACCTGGATCCCATTTAGACTAAGTTTTTGCAGGCTTAGACTTTATGTGCCCATTGCCAGGCCGGACCCGAGCTTTGCCCAACCCAAGTCTACCCAATTGCCATTCTTACCAACGATAATGGAGAGAATTACGACTGTTTGTTTAAAAAATGTGAAGGAAAATGCACTGGGGCTATGTTGTTGAAATGTGTTTCTATGTTGGCATGGAAATCTTATATAAATGAATAAAATGGAGACATACAAGGCTATTTCCATCAAATATTCAAAAAATGAAATAGGGGTTTGTGCCTTTTTATCTCCTTTGGGCTATTATGGATGTGGTATTAATGCAATTTTCAGATAGGTTTTGCATCTTCCAAGAGGACTTCTCCGTTCAAATAATGGTCTGAAAATATTAATATCCTATATCTATTCCTTATGTATCATAGGATAATAAAAAGATGAATATAAAAGAAGTAAATTTTAGAGATTTTATATTCGGCTTGTTTTTTATTTTATTTTAAAAATTATTGCATAAACATAAATCAAAATTTCTTCAATGTTGTTGTGGGCAACATACTAATAGTTGGTCAGTCAATAAACATTGTTTTATTGTTATCCAGAATTGACACTATTGGTAACAATTGTGTCGACATGTTAACTTTATAGCCACATATATACATACATACATACATACATATACATACATACATACACACACACACACACACACACACACACACAACATATACACTTACATACATACATACATACATACATACATACATACATACATACACACACATAAATACGTACATACACACATACACATACATATATATATATACACACATATATACGTACATATTTATATACATATATACATAGTATATACATAAATACATACATACATACATTAACTAAAAATTTGTCCTCTCATATAAATACTACAGTCAAAGTTTGATTCCAAGACAGTTTGTCCCTGTACATATTTTTCACGACTCTTTCAGCTCCACTCAACTACTTGCTGGAAAACACTGAAACAAGAAAACAAA
>JAXCLQ010000006.1:1729839-1744527 GCA_035584115.1 Cedrela odorata | reverse complement strand
TATTATTTATATAATAATTTAATAAAATTATGTGTATAAATTTATTTTAAAATTATTAAATAAGTTAACAATTATAACAAATAGATATATACATTATATAATATTATTAGATATATAATTGTATTATTATAAAAAAAATAAAAATTTTATTTTTAATGATATGTAATATTAACTCGAGTAATAATATGATATTTTGTAAATAATTTATCCTATATTAATTCTATTTGATAACTTATTTCTTTTCTTTTTTGTTTAATCAATTTTTTTATCATATATTTTAATATTTTAATAATTTAATAATTTAATATTATTAATTTATTATTTAAATTTTTTTATGAAATTAAAAATTAAAATAATTAACAAATATAACACTTTTATTTATGAACCGAAAGTGAATTAAAATTAAATTAAAGTAAAAAAATAATATTAAATAAGATAAATTTTAATTCTAAATTTAAAAATAAAATTATTTAAAGCTAAGTTCAGTTTAAAATAAAATCTGAACCACACCAACATACACGTGTATTGTGCGTTTCCTTACCAAATTGGCAAGCAACCAAACAAACATAAAATAACGTGTACCACACTTTCCCTCTGAAAAGCAGACACGGACGTCGTAGAAGAGTGACAGAATGGGAGCTCGGAAATTCTCCGTTAGCCACCGTGATTCCTCCTTCGACGTCGACTACGACACCTCCAACGGCCTCGAAGTTTCTATCTCTTTATATACTTGAGACTTTCTATCTCTTAATTCTATCATTTTCTCTCTCTCAATTCTCATTTTTCTTGCAGATTTTCAAATTCCAGCTCTTTTCTCTCACTTCGGTTCCTCCCGACGAGCAAAAGGTCTTAATTTTCTATCTATTAGTGATTTCTTATTAATTTTATGAGCTTTTAAGTTTGTTCTCTGATGACCGTCTGGTGTGATCAGATCGTCGGTGACGATGATGATCAGCGCCTCGTATCGGACGACTCTGATCTCATTACGATATCCGATAAGCTCAAGTTACTGTCAATCAATGAGGAAACTGCCAGTACCAGTGCTAAAGAGGAGGAAGAATTGCTGAAATCCGATGAGGAATTCGCTCGAATGTTACAGGTTTATTTTTTTCATATTAATTACTGCGTTTGAAAGCGCTTTTGACATTGAGAATGCTGTCGAAAATTCTCTCTAATAGTCAAAAATCTGTTATGTCTACGTTATGATGTTTGTCTGAAATAGTCTGAGGTGACAAATGCACTCAGAATGCTTTTTAAAGAAGTGCCTTCCTAGATGTTTCTTTTCTAAAGTAATTGCTTGATTACAGAAGTTTCATTAAGGTGCTTTTTAGAGAAGCACTTTAATTAGCTTTCAAGTTTTCTTACTGATTGCGCTTTTTAAATCAAAAGTTTTTCCTATAAAAGCATTCTCATAAACACCCTAATTTGATAAGTTTTAGGTTGTTTGGTTCAATTTTGATTTGCAAAAGTGGTTTTATATTTTTTTAGGAATGTTTTTGCTGTTGTAGGCAGAGGAGGAAGCGCTTTTGTTGCAACAGTATGCTGTGCACGAAGATAGTGGGCAATTTGAGTCGACAATACGGCCTTATATTGGTCAAGTTCTCATGGTAATTTAAATTTTATGATTCTTTTTTCCTCATTTAGAGTATGTGGTGGTTTCATTTCCATGAAAACTTTTCTCTAATTGTTTCATGAAAACTTTATTCTCTTGGTTTAATTTCATGAAAGAACCTTCAATTTTGTTTCCCCTTTTGATATTCTTCCTATTCTTAGTGACTGAACAAGAGTAATATGGTTGTAGAAAGCAATGTGTTCTGTTGGTAATTGATGGGTTTTTTTTTTATGAAGTATGAGGACCCAATACGCCAAGAGGCTTCCCGGAAGACTGTGCCAATAGAAAGGCTTGAGGAGAAAGCTTTGGTTTCTTTGGCCAAGGTAAAAAGCTTTTCTATCTCCTCCATACAAGAACAAATCTTTCAAATTCATGATTACTGACAGAAAGCATATGCACATACGTGCAAAGGCCAAATTATTCGAGCTAATCTTGTAGAAGAGATCATATGTACATCTTTGTTTGTTGCTCAGATGAGAATTTTTCAATCGTTATGATTAGTAAGCAATAAAAAGGCTTCCTTTAGTAGTTTAATTTGCTCAGGATGATTTAGAAGGTGATATAATTAATTTTGTTTCATTAGCAAGTCTGACTTACTCAGAGAATTTATATTATATAACAGTTTTACCTGTATGATTGATGACAATGTTGTTTTGGGAGGTTGACTTAAAATTTTAGAGACTTCTTGGTATGTTCTATGATTATCTGATGAGGCTGATAATATTCCTATGCTTTATCATACGTTGCTCATCCAACTGGAATTTTAATTAACTTTCTGTCATTCTTTGATTTATATTGAAAATGTGTTCTCCAACTACACTATTGAGAATAACACTAGTTTGTGTTGCGAAGATGTATGCAATTATGTGTACGGGTCATTCTATGTCTAAAATTTATATTGCAAAGATTCATAGTGATTAATAATTTTTATAAATATGTTTTAGGAGGGGAACTTTAAGGCATCAAAAACTGAACAAGATCATGCTTTCCTGCTACAGTTGCTTTTCTGGTTCAAACAAACCTTCAGGTGCTTTTTATTACTTAAGCAGTTCTTGTTATGTGACTTCTGTACATAGTTAAGTAGAAAAATGTTTTAGTTAACAGCTTATAACAATAAAAGGTGGAACATTTCTAAGAGTGAAGAACTGCTTTTTGTTCTTTTTGAGTGCTTTGTTAACTTGTGTTTGGATTTGGAAATTCATGGAAGAAGATTTCAATTGAAACTTCTCTTTCAAGTTGTTTGAATAAGTCTTTAAAAGTACATTGTTGGAGTCATAAAGATCCTCATAAGGAGAGAAGAAATGATAAGCTCCTATCTGTGCTGACTACAACTCCAAAATTTTGATAACTATCCTCTTCATGTGTTAACAATTAAGTGTTCTCTTAGTAAGTGTAAGTACTTCTTCAAACATTTCCAATATTTTGGAAACCTTTTAGGTTTTAGGCTGTCATGGTCAAAGACAAATCAAAGTGTAAAACCTTATGAGCAAAATTGAATTATAAGGCAAAAATTGTATCATGATATTATTTTCAATTTTGATACTCTGAAGAATGGTAGATTGCTAGCTTAAATTTATGTTTGATAAGCCCAAGGATTGTTATTGTTTTGTTGAAGCTGCATGTACTTGTTTTTGTCTTCACAGTTCCTATACTACAATTCCATTTCCTTGGTTGCTCAGTTTCTCATTTTTACAATGTTTTCTTAACAATTTACATTGTCTCCACTTCAAAGATTGGGAATCGAACTAATCATAAATTCTAAGTTAAGGTTTTTGTTTGGCCTTGTTAGCATTTAAGCTGTTGTTTATGTTGTTGACTTTTTCATAATTGCTATGCAGGGGCATCAGGGTTTGTTTTGTAATTTTGAGTGTAATAGAATTCTTCACTTTTCCCATACATTACTGACAGGATAAACCTTACCCTTGTATTTTGCATCTTCCAATATTCTAGGTGGGTTAATCAACCTCCTTGTGATGGTTGCGGCAATGAAACTGTGGGTGAAGGTATGGGTACTGCACTTCCTTCAGAGAGTCAATATGGAGCAACTCGAGTTGAACTTTATCGGTCAGTTTAGAGAATGCTTTTACTTCTAATTTATTGTCGTTTTCTTTGAGTTTGTACCGATACAAATTCCTGATTTGTAATTCTTTTTACATTTTATAATTTTTCATAAGTGATCAGTATTTGTTTGGCTTTGCTTGTTTTATTTGATTTGCAATTTTATCTACTCCACCCTCCGAGTACACACCATTTTCTTAAAATGTCTTGATTCATATTTAGTATATTTGTTTGTGGGCTATTTGTTTCAAATCTTTCTATCTTTTATATTGCCATTTATTGTGGTGAACAATCTAGTGACTACTACATTAGATATTTGGTTTTTCAGTGGTCAAAATATATAATTACAATTACATATGTCGAATTTCAAAATTAAATTCTGTTTGTGTTGCTTGTAGACCTTTTCGAGAGGCTGGAGGTTTTATTTATTTCTTTTTCCTTTATTTTCTTTGTTATGATTATATAGAAGTTTTCCATCCCAAATACCGTACCTGCCTCTTTTGCCTGGAGTTTTCTGTTTGATGAAATTTATGACTTATGATGCAGTAAGGATTTGGTGTTACAATCCACTTCCGTAGGCTAACTCGCCATAGTTTAAATTGTATCAGCAACGCCCCGTTTCATATACTAAATCCTTTAATCTGTTTGATGATCCCCAATTCAGTTTTGATATTATCACAGCAGGTTCTGATGAAATGCGTTGCAATACGTAATGAAATAGGTTAACCAGTTTTTGATTGGTTTCTTTTATTTTTCTCTTGTTTTTGTGCCAAAGTCAGCATTTCTTTTTGGCTTCACTGTTTGCTTATGCTTCTTGCCACCCTGACTTGCTTGTTTTCAACTCCAGCTGCAAGGTTTGCTCCAGTATCACTCGTTTTCCACGCTATAATGATCCTTTAAAGGTATTTAAATTTCTTGACCTGATTTTGAAGTATATATTTCATATAGTACTTGATCGTCTCGTATTATTTTATGCATGCAGCTTGTAGAAACAAAAAGAGGGCGTTGTGGGGAGTGGGCTAAGTGCTTTACGCTTTATTGTCGAGCTTTTGGCTATGAATCTCGTCTGGTTAGTCAATATTTTAGTTACTAATTCAATTTTAACATTAACTTTTTTCAACTTCAGTGCTCCATGAGATTAAAACTCTCTCTTCAGGAGAAATATTGGACAAAGTGGTGTTGGACAACTAGTTTTTTTGTACAAGTGTAAATCTTCTTGTGATAGTACAGCCTTCTCTATGTAGTTTTTAATGGAAAATCACAGATAGCATAGACCATCTAGTTAGGACCTGTCGTGGATGCACAACACAGGTTAGTGCAATAGTTTTGCATGTAACTTAACCTGTTTTTAACTATTTAGGATATCCTAATTATATTCTGTCTACTTCTACCACATTAAGATAATGAGAAGAAAGTAGGAGCATATGGTGACTTAAACCATGCCCTGTTATTTTTTAAGAGAAAAAGTAAACACTGTCCTAGTTCAACCATGGTACAGTGTCCTCAAATGTAGACATTAGATTAAATTTAGTCTCCTACACTTTAGCACCTTACATTTGCAAATAGCTTAGGGATCTGCATGTGATGACTTTTGGTAAGAAAGCTAAGGACTAGAATGAAATCTTCGCTCTTTTGGGAATGCCAAATTCAATTAAGAAGTTCTAGCTTTTTGGCACAAGCATATTGCTCTCTCTGTGTGTCTTTGGCATGAGGCTTCAGAGAAGATTATGTTACTAATGACTAATTCATGTTTCATTTCCAGATCCTTGATTTCAAAGATCATGTATGGACAGAGTGCTTCTCACAATCTTTGGGAAGGTACACTTCATTTACATAGTTGCTGCTTCTATTTCCTTGAGGAGCATCTGGCAGTTATCAGGATTTTCTAAAATTATCAGTTATATGTTTTCTGATATATATCATTTAGCAGATGGATGCATCTTGATCCTTGTGAGGGAATATATGACAAACCGTTGTTATATGAGAAGGGGTACTTTGAATTTCGTGCTCTAGATATTTTTTATGAATCAACTTTTTCACCCTGCATGACATTCTGGGTTATGTCCTGACTTTATAAACTTCATACTCTCTTTGTAGGTGGAACAAGAAGTTGGGTTATGTAATTGCTATAGCGAAAGATGGAGTTTATGATGTCACCAAACGTTACACAAGGAAGTGGCATGAGGTAACTTATAGGAGCAGTTATCATTTTTGCTTGTATAGATATTTACCATATCATCTTTCTTTGTTCTCTTTCTTTCATAAATGCATATTATGCTGAGTTATTGAGGGAAAGGATTCTTCTTCTTCTCTTTTTTTTTTCCTCTCCACGAAAAGGTTCTGCCTCGACGGAATATTGCCACAGAGCAGTCAGTGTCTGCTGCACTTGCTAACTTAACAAGAGAACGTCGAAGAAGCTTTGCATCTGATGTTCTTTCTGCACTTGAAGACCGTGATAAATGTGAAAGGGAAGCACTTGAAAGAGATTTACATTCTACAGATGATGCTCCAGTCTTGTTACCGGGAAGACAAAGTGGGGACAAGGAATGGCGTGTTTCAAGATCTGAAATTGGTTCTGATGACAATTGCTCTATGAGTTACGCTTCTTGCCCAGTTCGTGTTTGTATAGATGAACATGTGTCAAGAATCTACAATGCGTTTTCTCCTGTCCTTTCTCATTTTGTTGAGAATGATATTTCAAAACCCAGAGCTATTGAAGTACTCAAGATGTTGAGAGGAATTATGGTGGATTTAAAGAAGTCACCCTATAAAACAAGAAGGGTTTCCTTAAATTCAGTTCCAACTGATGGACAGAAGATTGTGCATCAGTTGCTACCCTCTCTTCGGCAGTTACTTCATGCACTTTCTCTGAAGAGTGAACTGAATGCCGATGGACAAGTTAACATAGATTTGGCTGGTGACCCTGTTAAAACCTCTTTATCATTGCCTGTTGTAATGAAGGCTTTGGATGATATGATTCATGATCTTAACAATTGTAAAAACTTTGGTAAAGATTCTTTTTCCCTGCCGCTTTTGAAATTACACCGAATACATTCTGGTTCAGTCCTAGCAAGCGGGGAGGAGCTTCCTTTTGGAATTGTGAGTAGTGTTTGACTTTTCTATATATTGTCGATAGTTGCTTTGACTGTTTTTGAGTTTGTGCCTCTTGGAATTTCCTCCATAAATTCACTCTCAACAAAATTTTCAGGCCACGTCAGCATTTGATGGAACTCGCCCTTCTAAATGGGAAGAACCAAATGGTGCAAGAGGTATTGTAAATTAAATGAGGATCATTCTCCTTTATTCTGTTATTGTAAGGGCCAAATCAAGTTGAAAGTGGTGAAATGGCATAAGCAGCATCTGTAGCTTTTTGTTTTGGCCTTGACTTTTTTTTTTTTTTTTAAAGTAATCTATAAAATATTTATTTTTACTAGAAAAAGTATTTGACAATTTTCTTATTATTGCCTGTTAAAAAATATAACACTGTCAAAGATGTTGGTAAAAACTCAAGATATAATATAATCCCGGTTATGACTTCAAAGTTGGAAACTCAAGAATATTGCTATTGGATTCACTGAGGCAAAAGTTATGCTTTTGAAAGCAATATATATATATATATATATTGGCTTTTGCTAATGTTTTCTTCATGTCCTATCTTAACTTAAACTAGCGCACAGAAACAACTACGTAATGTAGAATTCTAGGTGAGAGGACTTATACCTTTGAGAATTTGGGATATTATTCTCATCGACTTTTTGTGACTTTGCACTCCCACCCTTCCTCTCTTTTCTTTTGGCATGGGAAAAGGAATATGGAAAATGATGACATTTACGTGACTGTAAACACACGAACACTAAAAGTAAGCCACTTTACCTCAAATTTTCTTTATTGGTTAGATAATCAAATTATATTCGATTGTAATCAAATTCCATCATGTAGGTTGTTGGATGATATACAAACTAGTGGACAACGAGATGCTTGGACTTGTAGCATATGAATTGATGTCAGCCAATGATGCTCCAGAGAGGGATCCGATGGATTGGTATGATTTAAGAATATATAACCCCATATTTATTTATCTTCCCTATATCTCTGCATATAAGCATGCTAGCATTTCGTGTCTTTCATTGTTATGTGAGGTGGTTTGAACTAGAGGTCTACCTTTATAATGGGCTACACATGTTTACCCTTGATCAATATTAAGTTAATTTGATCCTGAACTGTATTATTGACTTTGAAATATGGGCCAAGCATTGTAATGGAGAAAATACATTATGCATAATCTAGTTAATTGAGTAATCAAAAATCTCTCTTGTAATGTTTATTTTTTTTTATAGTAAATTAACTAACCAAAATATCATATTGAAATCTTTCAAAAGCATTTTTTTCAAACGTTGAAACTTTGTTTAATAATTACTGTCTGTACCATGAGAATTTAGAAATGGATGGTTATAAAGAACAGTTTACAAATTCTGAAAAATTGTATGTCATGTGGATTTTTTTTCTATTTTAATGATTAATATTATCAATTTTCTTTCTTGAAAGATTATTGATTGCCAAGTATGAGAATCATTAGTTATGTATTGTAAAAGGAAGAAACTATAAAAAAAATTTAGCGAATGTATCTCCAACTTTGAGAATTATTGCTCACTACTTCATTCCTCTTGATCATATTATGTTTTTCCATATAGGGTTCTTGAGGGAAGCAATGACAGGGGATCCAGCTGGCATACTCTGGATAAACAAACTTCTCAAATGTTTGAAAACCGGTTCCAGCGTAAAACATTTATGATTAAGTCACCAGGTTTTCTATCAAATGCTTTCAGGTAAAATATTTTGTTCAGGATTAGTTGTTCTACACCCTTATCTTAGTTCATAATGAATGTAATAGTAATCTTCTCTCCTAATGACAGGTTTAGATTTCTTGCGGTTCGAGATGTTAATTCAACCTCACGGCTGCAAATAGGTGGCATTGACCTGTATGCGAGCAGCAGTTATATCAATATCGAAATCAACTAGTGAAACAAGTCTGAGCTGCCCCATGTCCTAATCTTTTGTCCATCTCCATTTGTGACTTCAGATTTCAGAAGTTAAAACGAGTTGTTTCATGGATTGTTAATTGTAGTCGATCGGCCATCTCTGTTATCTCATGGATTTCTTTATTTTGAGCCTCGAAAAAGACCTTGGGTTCATGATCTAGCTGTGGCTGTTTTTTTCTCTTACAAAAGAAAATTAACTGCATAGTTAGCCATCTCAATGCTGTAATCCGCATACTGGAAATAACTTAATATTTCTATGTGCAGATATGGAAAATGATAAGAATTTAGCTTTGTAGTATTAATCTAAAACAGATGGGTGATTTGAGATTGATGACCAACTTATAGGCATGTTCCCGTTTCAATCTGTTCATTATGGTGTAACATGCTTTAGCATTGATTGCTCCTCGACTAAAATTTAACTCATAAGAATCATGCCATCTATGCAAAGAACATGTTCTAGATTTGCATTAGTGATGTACCGCTCTGCAGTTAATACTTTCTGCTAGCCAGGAACACAACAGAAGTTGAATGTAGCGGCAAATTCAATCAAATAGGTGATGGCATTTGCAAAGAAAAACCTCAAATTCTTGGACAATCTATGCAACTTCTTTTCATGCATCAAACTGTTATATACTTCAGAACTAATTCAAGTTTGGAAAAAGCCGATAAGAAAATTAATAGTTCTTCCAAATGAACCATAGGGGTTCTCATTCATTCCTTTTCATATTTGCTTTTTTCAGGATCAGTGGTTGTCCTCAATCTTCTTCAACCCCTTCATGTCTGTTGTTTCAACCCTGTATTGTTAAAACAAACATTAATAAACTTGTAATTACAGTCTTAACTTTACCCCTTTAAAAGAAAATGTAAAATAATCAATGTTGCATTATAATATAAATGCTCAATTTGTGCTCCACTGTACTTTCAGCAAAGGGTGGATCAAAAGGGAATGGAAAAGTTGGGGATGCAATTAGGTATTAGAAACTTACGTTGTTCCAAACAGAGCAATCTTTTGAACTTTTGTGATTTCAGATCCCGACTGATTGTCCTCGATAAATATTGTCAAGCTGATCCAAATAATTAGGATTAGTCAACCGCCACTCCTATTAGATATAATGATGAGATCTACGAAGATATTTTAGCAACCATAAGCATTGAACTTACCTCCGGACATTCTGAAACTTGACAAACTTCAAGACTACTGGTTTTCCCTGCACAAGAACAGTGGAAAACATAAATTTTTTGTAAAGAATTTACCAGTGGAAAAAATCCCAGTGGACTTGGAATTGCTACCTTGAGATTATCTGTGGACAAAACAGCTGTATCACTTGGAGGGAAGTCATTGACATTGCTGTTGTCACCAAAACATGAAATATAATATAAGTACATATTTCCATATCAAATCTAAAATCAATAAAAGTAACTATCCCTCAAATAATACCTAAATCCCATGTGTTCTCTGTTTGAGAAAAGTTTCACTGATTTCGGACCTGTTAAACAACCTTCACATTAGAATACTGGAACCACACAAAATAAAACTGCTACAATTCAAACTAATGAACAGTATGAAATGAACATTTTCATGTAAACCACCACCAGCACATCACCGTTGAATAAATATAATGAAAAGTTGACAAGCTTCCAAAAGTCAAGAGGCTAAATTGATCAATTGTTCAAGTAATATACCAATGCATGCACACTGCACTATGCTAATATGATACTCACATAAGTCATAAAGAATCAATAAAATTATGTATCCAGTAAACATAAAACATGTACAACAAGAATGGCACAAACAGATTACATATCTTCCCGTTTACTGCTTTAGATGCACTTTGTTCCCTTTCTAATAATAGAGCACTATTCACGGCCTAAGCATGATGGCTCCTCAAATTCCATATTGCTGGATGTTTTTTATTTCTCTCCACCAGATTGAAAAGAGAGGAACAAGATACGTTTCTGTTGTTTTATACTGATGAGAAAGTAATTCGAGTCATCCTAACATGCATACAAAACATATACGTTCAGTAAAAGTGACAAGTACCTTCCTCTTCAGGTCCTTGGATGACGATAGAATGAAGTTTGACAACTTGGGTAAAAGGAAGATAAACTAGAAGTTGCTCGTCTGCATCACTCTCCAGATTCAAACCAACATCTTCTCTGTAACCCTAGCGTATGGAAAAATAAATTAAGTAGAGTTGGGCAACCATCAAACTTGATAAGAAAACATTGAACAAGCAGAAAATAGCTTACACAAAGCCTAATTGGTGGTGTGAAACTACACTTTGGAATTGGAATTCTGAGGAATGCCAAAGTCTAATTGCTCTGAAGAAATAAACCGCCAATTCCACACAATTCTAATTCTAGGGCCAAATTCCACACTACCAAATGAAGAGTAGTAGATATTAAACTAGTACTATCTACTCAAATAATGGATGCTACAATATGGCCAAGATGAGCTTCCGATAGGACCCATACTTCTACAAACAGAAATGTAAAAGAACTAATGTTCAGATTATAGTTTCCTATTTTCTTCATGATCGAAAAAATCACAAAATTTCATATCGATCTGGCATGCATTTTCTACATTACTAACAAAAAATCATGAAACTTAAACATAAAAGGTTCATGATTTATGCAGTAACATTTAGATCACAAACGAGTAGTTATAATCACAAAAAGAAATAAAAAGAAGAAAACAATTTTAAATGAAATTACCTGTTTGAGAGCATTGGGCAGAGAATGACTAGTATTTTGGTTAAGGCATTCAACTCCAGACCAATCTATGAAGTCCAATAGATCAACCTAATCATCAAAACCAATACAGCAATCTTAATTTCTGAACAAGCCGTACATTGGAAAACAAAATGAATAATCTTTAAACTATAACTCAAAAGTCATAAAATCCAGTTGTCAGATTCCAAGTTTTTCACATTAATTTTCTCAGCAACCGAACAAAATAACATCTTCCCAACAATCCGATATTAGACGAACAAAATCAATGCATCCCCTGCCCCTCACCAAAAAAATTGCATGCAAGGAAAAGAGAAGGAAAAAAAAAAACTTTGAACCCCAGTTGCCAAATTCCAAGATTCCCAGTTATTTTCTCAGGAACGAAACAAAGTAGAATAAATATAGAAACTTAGTATAGTACTCACTAGGCTTCTCTGAATTGCGGTGGTTGATTCAGCAGACATGGTTGATGAGTCGTGAATGGCGAGAGAGAATTTGATTTTGGGAGGAAAAGTTAAAAGACTTGTTAGAGAAACTATGACAGGGAGTTTATAAAGTGCCAATGTGCTAGATGATTACTGATAAAGAAATTGAGGGAACAAACAACGACGCCGTTTTCTGATTCTCATAAACGCAGCGTTTTGTAGTGGTTGATTTGGGCCTTTGGAAAATAAAGGCCCAACTTTTGTGACTGGCCCTACAAACAAGGGTCAGCAGAGCAGAGCAAACTGCCCAGATTATGGTTTAAGGTTTCAATCCGTAATTCGATCTAAACAAGGTTCACGATACAAACACATCTCTCATTTCATTTCCTCTCTATCAGCGGGCAGTCACCACAACCTCAGCAGCAGGATGGCTTCCTTATCCCTTCTCTCCTCCCTCCACCACTCAACCTCCGCCCACCTTATCCTACGCGCACCTAAATCCCTCAAACAACGCTCCTTTTCCACTTCCATTAAAGCCCAAGCTGTCCCTGCTCTCACCCAAGACGACTTAAAAAAGCTCGCTGCTGATAATGCCGTTGACTATGTTAAATCCGGTATGTTACTCGGCCTTGGCACCGGTTCTACCGCCGCCTTTGTCGTCGATAAAATTGGCAGCCTTTTGAAATCCGGTGAGCTGAAAGACATCATCGGCATCCCAACTTCGAAACGCACGGAAGAACAAGCGAGGTCTCTTGATATACCGTTAACTACGCTTGATGCTCACCCAATACTTGATTTGGCCATTGATGGAGCTGACGAAGTTGACCCACAACTTAATCTTGTAAAGGGTCGAGGTGGGGCTCTTTTGAGAGAGAAAATGGTGGAATCTGCTTCCAAGAGTTTTGTGGTTGTCGTTGATGAGAGTAAACTAGTTTCTGGACTTGGTGGGAGTAAACTTGCAATGCCAGTTGAAGTAGTTCAGTTTTGTTGGAAATATAATTTGGTTAGGCTTCAGGATATGTTTAAAGAACTGGGTTGTGAAGCAAAGCTGAGAGAGAACGCGGACGGGAAACCTTATGTGACTGATAACTTTAATTACATTGTTGATTTGTATTTCGAAACACCCATTAAAGATGGTCTTGCTGCTGGGAAGGAGATTGGGAAGCTTGAAGGAGTTGTGGAACATGGCTTGTTTTTGGATATGGCAACTGCTGTGATTATTGCGGGGAAGACTGGAGTGGAAGTGAAGAGCAAGTGATGGGTGAGGATTTTAAAACCTTTTTTCGTTATGGTTTATTTGGTCCTTCTTCTTGTTCATTGTTCTGATGATGATTATGGGTATTTTTAGTTCTATTATTAGATTGAGAAAGCGAGGTTCTTGGTAGATATTTTGTATCTTGATGCTTTAAAATTGGTGGGAAAATATGAAATAATTAAAAATAAATTGTCTTGTGGGCTTGGATTTCAATTTGATTGCAACCCTGTATTGGCTGTGTTGTGTTCTTAGTTTTGCCTTCCGTCTTTTCATTTGATAGCACTAGTTTTTGATTGTTTGACAAGGGCTTAAATGGAGCAGTTCTAGAAACGCTTATATTAGCCTCTAAAGTAAAGAGGGAAACTAGATATAATAAGATAAGCAATTAGCTTTTGCTTGATATTTGTCTTAAATTTCTCTAGAAATTCAGGTTCCTTCTTTATTTTAGGCCATTTTCCCAGTACTACAGTCAAATTGCTTGGGCATAGAAGCCTTCCCAACATTTCTATTAAGCTTATGAAAAAGTTAATATAACACTTATTCTTTGCATTAAAAATTACCTCTATCTTGTTTTGTTTTGATGCTGTTAGATTGATTACTGAACAGAAAAGAAAAAAGGAAAAAGTATATCTGAAGCTCAATTAATGATACTTAAAACAAAACAACCACCCATAACCAAAACATTTATTTTATAGGGTCTGAGTACAACAATCATCCTCCATCTAGGCTCGCATCGACTTATTTATAGGAACTAAATTTGTAGAAATGAATTAGGGGGAAGAATTAAACATAGTGCTCCGAATGGATATATTTAAGTAAGATAAAATATCAATGATAAAACTAAGGTCTAGTGAGCCTAGATTTCAATTCATCACTTCATTTCCTACTTCCATAGAGCCATTGCAGTGGATATCATGAATATAGTCATCCAGTGGAACTTTCCTGGCAGAAATGAGGTAGCTGAAAGCAAGAAATAAAAGTTTAAAAAATAAAAATAAAAAACATGAAAGAATTGACTTTTAGGCGTTCCTTGGCTTTAGATAAAGATAAACAAGATTTGAAAGGAAATAATAATAAAAATAATAATGAAAAAAAGGAGAGAAACATAATTGTTCTTGTATGTGCAATCCATCTCACCTTGATTGGCACTATTTGCAGTTATTTGTGCGTTTGAAACCTCAAGCCCAAGAGTTTCACAGTCAGATCCCAGGGAATCTAAAAATTAGAAACCATTTCTCAAGTTAGTTTTTCAGATTTGTTATTGTTGAATTTTTATAATTAATCGTTAGAAAAAAGATATGATGTTTGTGTTCTTACATTCACTGTAGCATGGAAAGTAAGAAACGTTGAGAAGATTTTTGTACCCAGCATTGCATTCACATGTATATTTATATGATGATGTGTTTTTGCACATTCCTGCTCCACAGCTGGTGAAAGAGCAAGCTATGTATATAGGAATGCAAATCACAGATAAATAAAATTAGAAACACAAGGTTAAAAGTAAAATTATAAATGAAAAATCCGTAAGGCAATGAGAGAGTGGCAATTGTAGAGAGGCATTACGATCAA
>JAXCLQ010000006.1:1702304-1722910 GCA_035584115.1 Cedrela odorata | reverse complement strand
AATAATAATAATAATAATAATAATAATAATAATAATATCATAAAATAACCCCTCCCGTAGATGATTTCTCGAAAAGTTTTGTTCTTAGTTAAAAACCGAACATTAGTATTAAAAACAAATCTTAAACGATTCCATTGAAGAAAATAAAGAAAAAAATACATAATATTTAAAATGTACGTCATGCATTATCCAATTCAAAAATAAAATTAAGCACACAGGAAAGAGCTTACAGTCTGGATACATGCGGGAGTGGAACTTCAAATAATCATCTAGTCGATCGTTCTTGGCTCTCTTCCAACCAGCTTCACATTCGCAGACATAGGCAAATGGAGATTTGCTATTTAATTTGCATGATCCCTTTCCACAATTTACATTTTCACGCAAGTTCTCTGTAATACACAAAAACACCAAAATTACACACGTGTAAGCATGTCTGTATATGTAATTTATCAGAGAGAAAGAAGCAGAAGTACCATAGATAGGAGCAATAGAAGGAGCCAAGCCATCAAATAATCAGCCAACAGCAGCGGTAGATAGCAACACCACTAGCACGGCTAGAAAATCTATGACATTGAAAGAAGCCATGCATATCTTTTTAAATTCTTTAGGTAGGGAGGAAAGAAAAAGAAACTGTGAATAAGATGTGAAGGAGAGTATTTGAAAATATCTATTAATATGGAACTGGTTCTAGTGGTGCGAAAGCAGAATTTGAGCAGACAATCCAAGAAGATGAGATTTTAGAAGAGAGTGACAGTGATTTGACTCGAACTTCTTAAGCTTTACTTGGTCCACCATACAAAGAAACTTGGAAGTGCAGGCTACAGTAGATTTTAGAGGAATAAGTTAAAGTGAGACAAATATATTTTAAAATAAACACGTTATATTTATAATTGGGTTATTCTTGTTGCTGTCACTTTTTGACATGACAATCATTATCTTCAAGTTTTTGATGCTTACATTTTGACCCTAGCACAATTTAAATCCAAACTTCCTTCCTGACCAAGCCTGCACAATACTCCGCCCTCCGTTGTAGGTAGGTGGGTAATAAACAATCTATATGTCTATAATCATAACAAAGGAGCTTTATTCAATTAATTTGTGGTCCTCTTAATTCTTAAACATTTTTTAAGAACGGAATAGAGCCTTACATTTAAAGAATGGGTACCAAACGTTTTCATAAACTCAACCAAACATTATCTCCTGAAATTGACCACAAGCTCAACCAAGAAATCGCGCCTTTAATTTGACAGCTAAAATTAGCAACTTTTATTCAAACTCAAACAACTTCACAAAGTGATATGACATGTATAAAAATCCCCCCAAAATCGTATACAAAAACACAGAACAAATAATAAATAGAGATTAAGAGATACCAAGAGTTAAGGGATCAAAGCTAGCTAAGATGGGTTACAGCAAAAGTGTTTCTGGATTTCTAGTTTGTTGCATTGTCGCAATTCTGGTTGTGAGCAATGAGATGCACGAGGGGGAAGCTAAATTTGCATATACCTCTGATTGTCAGCAAGCTTGTCAAAAAGTCGAGCAGAGAAGTGCTCATGGTTGCCTCTTCTCTTGCATGTATCGATGCATGCCTTTAGTTGGTAGTACCAAAGGCTGCCATCCCGATACCGGTATGCTTTTCTTTTCATTTCTTTGATATTTCCCATTCAATAATACTCATGATTGGAGAGAAGTTTGATTTACATTTATGTATATTTGAAAAACATTTATGCATGCATGAGTTATGTTTTTGCAAAATGATTTTTTCAAGTGAAGACTGTTAACGTTGTTTAATTTGTTTTTGCTGATTAATCAATGCAATAGAAGTCGATACCAAGTTTCCTCAAGCTGATCCAGGACTATCGCCATCACGCAAAATCAAATCTTAAGTAAACAAAAGCTCGACATGTTCGTGTATGCGTGAAGAAAGATATGAAAATATGAAGAAAAGAAGAATAAATGGCCAAGCATAATTCTATCTCCTTTGTATAAATTTGTTAGATACAAATTTGTGTGACGAATTATGCTCTATTGGCATTTTGCCTGTAAATATATGCCTTCTAATTAGTTCTTACGACAAATTTTATTCATTTGTTACGAGTTCAAAAGTTCGGTATGGTATGTATTTAAATGGTCGATGGAATTAATAAAAAATAGTTCTTGTTAATCCAGAAATCCTTTTAAGTTTTCTTTCTTGTTTCTACTTTTTATTTATTTAAATTTAATGTTAATTATAGCACTGCAAACTTATTATTGTTTAGAGTTTGGGTTTAAAGCATTAACGTCCTTCTCATTATCTTATAGGATTACAAAACTAAATAATTTTGGGCCATGTGGGGTCGAATTATGGACTTCATTTGTCAATTCATTAAAATTTCAGTCAAAAAATAGTTGTGTATTAAGGGGGACAATAGAATCTACAGGTCGATGCAGTTGATTGATGACTAGTACAATCCTTTTTTCTTTTTGTGGAAGGATAACACTTTCCTTACAATAGTTAGATGGATTTTTGAGTTAAAAATAGGATAATTGTTTCCTTTAAAAAAGGATCAATGAATTTTAATACACCTTCGGCATTCTCTAAATTTGAAATTATATTATTATCATATGTTATAATTTATTTTTCTTTTATTTTTAATAAATTTTCATTTACTCCTGTAAAAGTATTGGACATCAATAATATAATATTATCATATTAATTTGTATAAATAAGTTTATATAAGAGTTTGTATACGTAGAATCACTATTAAGACTAATACGTTTTTATTTAATTAAATTAAATTTTGAAAGTATAACTAAATTTTTTATCAATTTTTACCAAAAATTACCCTTGTTATATATAATTCTCTTTTGCATCGCTTTAATTTTAAACATAGACTAAACAAGTGAAAAGTAAATTATATAAAAAAAATTACATAAATATGAAATTCGGTTTTTCATAAATTATTTGATTGATTTATGACAAACTATGATTTTAATTTATATCTTAATTTTTATCATGTAATTCGGTCAATGAATCCTGAGAATGATTTTCATAATTCTCATTTAATTATATATTGTCACCAAAAAGAATGGAAGTTTGAAGAAAAACTCAAAAGTACGAAAGTAATCAGAACAATACCAAGCAGACTTGTTCTGTTCATTTTCTGTTAGGTCAAAGACCTTAAAGTGTAATTTTTAGATTCTTATATGTGATTTTGTCGGAAGTTGGAAAATTCGAATGTTAATAAGCAGAAACTAGAAAATTTGTATAACCTAAGGAAGAATAGGATGTTGAAACAATGATCTCATGGAAGTGAAGAGGAAACAAGAAAGAAAAATCAGAAGAACTTGGGATTATGAAGAACTTTGCTTTATTGTACATGTAACCTATTACATCCATCGACCATCTATAAATACATGGCAAACCCAACTTTTGAAGTTGTAAATGAATTACATATATATACAGGCAGAAAGCCAATAGAACATAATTCCTTAGACCCCCCATTTGTTGCTGACAAATTTATACAAAGGAAATAGAATTGTGCTTGGCCATTAAAAATTTATTCTTCTTTTCTTCAGATCTTTAAATATTGCACAAACACGCAGAGGTTTTGTTTATTTAAGATTTGATTTTACGAATCGGTGCTGGCGATGGTCCTGATCCAGCTACAAGAAACGTGGTATCATGGCTCTGTACATCGAGTTCTGTTGCATTGAATCAAAATAAATAAGAAACAACGTTAACAGTCATTACATTAATAACAAAAAATAAAAACTCATTTTGCAATAACACATAAACGAAACTCACAGAGAATCGCGTTCTAAATATGCATAAATGTATACCAAACTTGTGGCCAATCTTGAGGAAAATGGATTACTATTGAATGGAATGGGAAATATTGCTGAGAAATGGAAAACATACCAGAATTGGGATGGCAGCCAGTAGTACTACCAACTAAAGGCATGCATCGATACACGCAAGAGAGGAGGCAACCATGAGCACTTCTATGCTCAACTTGTTGACAAGTTTGCTGACATTCAGAGTTTAATGCAAATGCAGCTTCCGCTTCACGCATTTCATTGCTCACGACCAGAATTGCAACAATGAAGCAAACTAGAAATCCAGAAGCACTTTTGCTGTAACCCATCTTAGCTAGTTTTGATCTCTTAATCTCTATTACAATTATTGGTTTTGGTATTTTGTATACAATTTGGGGTCCTTATATACATGCGATATTAGTTATGAAGATGTTTGGATTTTTCAAAAAAAAAAAAATTGCTAATTTTAGCTGTAAAATTGAAGGCTCGAGTTCTGATTTGAGCTTGTGGTCGATTTCAGAAGACAAGGTTTGGTTGAGCTCCATTCTTTAAGAATAGTGAACAAAGTTGTTAAGATCAAGTTGTGGTTAAGAAATGCCTTTTCTCTTCAAGAGTCTTAAGGACAATAATTTGATAGAACTTGTTCCATTTGACTTATCGATCAATGCAGTTGATCCATGACAAGTGTTATATTATGGTTGAGGGCTCGTTAAAGATTTATTGATTCTCTTAATAAAGGACCTATTACCTTAGTTTGAACACCAAAACGCTAGTATTGGAAGAAATTTACAAATGGAGTGAAAGGCTCGATAATTATTTCCTTATTAGTAAATTCAAGCTTCTAATTATCTTAATTAACTCATTTTCTAATTATCTTATCAATATAAATATATTATTAGGATATGAATTTGTTTAACTTTTGAAAATCTTTTGACATAATGTGTATATTTATATCTATCATATATAAGATCAAGATTTAGTTTTTTATTGTATTTTTAATTATGAACTACCCCTCACAAGAGTGTATTCTTTTTATTAATTATCTTTCTACTTAGACATGATATTTACTGATCCCATTTCATAAAACTGTAATGCTAAACATATCCTGAACAACTGAAAAGTCAGTCATATGAGATGGAAACTAGAAGCCAAAATTTATGAAAATAATTGGAACAATATGCAGCAGTCTTGTTTTTATTAATTTCCTGTCAAAGGCCTTACAGAGTAATCTTTAGATTCTGCTATTGCAATCTGTTAACTATGGTCCTATTTGTCAAAATTCTGAAATTTCAAATGCTATTACCCCAAAAAATATGTACATTGACTGTAAAGAAGGGAATGTTGAAACGATGGCAGCGAAGAAGGGAATACGGGGTGGTTTTCAAAAAGTGGATACAAGACAAAAGCAATCTGGATTAACGAGAACTATTTTTTATTACATCCATCGACCATCTAAATAGTACGTAGCAAACAAAACTTGTAACAAATGAATATAATTCACTGTAAGAACTAATTAGAAAACCAGTAGATCATAACTCATCACACAAATTTGTAAAAAGGAGATAGAATTATGCTTGGCCATTGAATTTATTCTTCTTTTCTTCATACATATCTTTCTTCATGCATGCACGAACACGTCGAGCTTTTGTTTACTTAAGATTTGATTTTACGTGATGGCGATAGTCGCGGATCAGCTTGAGGAAACTTGGTATCGACTTCTATGGCATTGAATCAGCAAAAGCAAATTAAACAACGTTAACAGTCTTCACTTAAAAAACTCATTTTGCAAAAGCACATAAACATAAATCATGCATGCATAAATGTTTTTCAAATATACATAAATGTAAATCAAACTTCTCACCAATCATGAGTATTATTGAATGGGAAATATCAGAGAAATGAAAAGAAAAGCATACCGGTATCGGGATGGCAGCCATTAGTACGACCAACTAAAGGCATGCATCTATACATGCAAGAGAAGAGGCAACCATGAGCACTTCTCTGCTCAACTTTTTGACAAGCTTGCTGACAATCAGAGGTATATGCAAATGCAGCTTCCACCTCGTGCATCTCATTGCTCAAAACCAGAATTGAAAGAATGCAACAAACTAGAAATCCAGAAACACTTTTGCTGTAACCCATCTTAGCTAGCTTTGATCCTTTAATTGTTGGTATCTCTTAATCTCTATTTATTATTTGTTCTGTGTTTTCGCATACGATTTGTGGGGCTTTTTATACATGTCATATCACTTTGTGAAGTTGTTTGTGTTTGAGTACAAATTGCTAATTTTAGCTGTAAAATTAAAGGTGCGAGTTCTTGGTTGAGCTTGTGGTCAATTTCAGAAGATAATGTTCGGTTGAGTTAAAAGTTGGTACAAATTCTTTAAATGTAAGGCTCTATTCCGTTCTTAAAAATGGTTAAGAATTAAGAGGACCACAACTTAATTGAATTAAAGCTGCTTTGTTATGATTATAGACAACCAATTCTTTAAATTAAGACTTTCTGTATCAATTCTTTAAATGTAAGACTCATTTCCCTTCTTAAAAATGATTAAAATGAGTTACTACGTTTGGTTGACTACATGGAATTTGAACACAACCAATACTATATTAATTAGAGAAATTACTTGTCCCAAAGGTTTAAATTATTAAATAAAATTTTATTTAATATTTAATATTATTAATTCTTTAAATGTAAAACTCATCTCCTGTTTTCAATTTCTGATCTTGTTAATATTCTCAGTATTATGTGTTTGTAATATGATTTTGGGAGCCATAAATTTATACATGTTGTATCAGTAGTTGGTTAAAGGTTATAATAATTAACTGATAAGACAGGCATTAATTCTAAATTGAGATTAATTACAGCTAGTTAAGTTTATTTAATTCTTCCTGTTAACTGATAATTAAGCTTAATTCCATTCTTAACAAAAACTACCTATAAATTTAAATGATCAAACTCACCATCCCTAAATTTAATTCGTCCAAAAAACTCATCATCTACTTGATACTGGATTTTCTTTTTGGTCATTTTTTGTTTTAAGAATTTTTGTAGGTATGAATGAAAACAATACTAAAATTGAACCCATTGTTAAATATGAAGGATCAATGTATTTTATCTCAAAAGATCAAGTGCTAATACAGATTTCAGAACTTATATTTTCCAAGCATTTTTTTTTCTAACATTGCCTAATTTGATACTATCAAATATTATGTTGGTTAAGGAGGTTGAATCCAAAATTTCTCCTTCTCTGAAACATCCCAGTCATAAATTTCTGAAATTGTTTGAGTGATGTATCTTCCAGCTGTGCATATTGTATTTGTTAATCCACTTTCTTCCTCCACTGTAATCAATAATGATGTATGATCCAAGAACAATGAACCATTTTCAAACCTTTCAACTTTAAACCGCTTCATCTGTGATTGATTCAGTCTGAAAACACTTCTCCCCCACCATAAATAGAATTCTGAAATTAATAAATTCCCATTGCACTCGATCAATCTATCAACAGCAACGCAGCCATGGTTTTTATCTAATGGATACGGATGTAGTGTCCTGTCTCTTAGTGCACTGTTGAGGACACCCATAGTTTTTTGTCGCAGAGTACAGTAGACAACTCCTTGCACATATTCGACGTCTTGGATATGTCCATACCTTTCAAAATCAAAGAAGGATAACTCGACCCATTTTCTATCTCCAGGTCTACATATGTTGATGGAAACTTTTGCATCATATACTCTCAATGCAAATATCTCACAATCTGGAGGAGAAGAAGAAGAAGAAGCTGGACTGGTAGCAAACGTTGCCCGATCCTAACGTTCCATGTGCAATTCTGGTAGTCGAATGATCTGATTAGTGAAAGGAGTGTAGAAGAAGAGTGAATGTGAATCATCAGAATCTTTTTCTCCTTCGGCCAAAAGTACCCAACCATGTTTTGAAGCAAGAACCCTTAGAATTAATAAAAATTCCGGAACTTGTGATACAAGTTTCAATAGTATATTTTCGTTTGTGAAAAGGGTCGTACAGTTGACATGAATTTGAACTGAGGGCCATCATCCATGGTAATTAATCAGCAAATTTGACGACTCGTTGAATGTTAGCTCCTCGCCAACTCTTGCATACTATCCGGAAACGTATCTGATCGATGTTATAGAGACGATTCATGATTAAGCATATCATATATATATATAAATGGGTTTGCGGTTATGAGTATCGAGAAACGGTGAAGTGAGTGAACTTTTCCTGCAATGTTTTGTTACTTTTCGGTCATGTTTCTTACGTCTGCTGAAACGCGCTGTTGTAAATTTGGGTATAAACTATGCCAAGTTATTACAAAACAGGCTGTTGTAATTACCTCAAATTCCATTTATAAATTATTTTAAGTGCAATCCACTAAGCAATCTAAAATTCAGAAAATTCATTTTCTGTGTAATCCATAACTCCAGGAGTCTACAATAATCAGAACACTGAAATAACAGCAACAGAAGCATTTGTCATACATTATTCAACCAAAGGCCACTTTCTCTTCCACAATCACCTGGAATAGTAACTCCTCCCAACACCAGGAGATAAAAGTCTTAAGTGATCCAAGAAAAATCATGAGTAGAAAATTGTTATGAGAAGAGATGAGACACCAAATAAAAAGTCAATTGACAATATGGAGCAAAGCCAGTAACAGTTGGCACAGTTTTCAAGCACAATAACATCACTAGAAAACTTACGGGCAGTTGGTATTCTTAACATGCGGGTGGACCAATATCGGAAGAGAACTAGGGTGGTTTTCCCTACCATAGGTCATCTCAATAATCAAATATACAGCAACCACTAAAACTATCTCATTTTCACTCACAAAGATGGCAGTGAGAAAATTCACGTCCTACTAAATTAACACCATCAGCACATCCTTACATTATTTGTTTTACTCATCTTCAATGAAGAGCCACAGTCCAATCCCCAAAAAATACTCTAAACACAGCCAAAACCTAGTTATCATATATATTCATATTTAAAAAGAAGATTGTTCCAAAGACGAGCAATTATTTTGCAATCTGCACTTTTACAACTGATGTATCTCAACTCCTAATGTCTTCAGGTTGCACTACAGGGGAAAACAGACTTCAGAAACAGGCCACTAACTTCACCAATATAGAATCTAGAACAAAGAGCATAATCTTCTCTGTTTCTATGCCTGCATTAGCAATACTCACACCAAAAGAAAACCAAAGTATGAAGTCTTTAGAAATACTCCATTACAAACTAGATTAGTACACTTTGGAAGTGTCACCTTCTACTAGTTCTACCATATCGGATTCTGAAATCCTCCAAATTTGTTATTGATTCCCAATTGCCATTTATTCTCAAAACACTAACATTAGGACTCAAAAGAGAAAATCACATGATATACAATATTAAACACACAAGTTTGACAAGCAATTGATCGCATTTAAAATTCAGAAGATTACAGAGCAAGTTTCAGTAAAGAGCCACGGTTACAATCTACTATTGTTGAGATTGATAATCCATATCTTACCTCCAGTGATTAATAATTCAGCAATTCATCAAAACAGAAACAAATAACCCAGGGACAACTAAAGATTTCCATTAAAAACATCTAATATGAACAACAGGACCTTCAAAGATAAAGTCGACAAGTTTTATAAGAAATCACCATTACTGTAAATGCCCATTAATTCCTATCGAAACACTATAAAATTAACCAAACCCATAAGCCATCTTAAAAACCTAAAACCCTACAAAGAAGCCCAATTCTCACTCATATGGGCACATATCTCTTCACGGCCTGCTTCCCGGCCACCGCTGCCGCAGCCGTGACCCCACCAATAGCCCCAGCAATTGCCGCAGAACGCAGCCCACCAGTAGCCCGATAAACCGCCCCTGTACCGAGTCCAGCCGCAACAGTGTTCAATAAATCATCAGAATCCCTCAAATATATCAACCCACTTTCCATCCCAGTAAAAATCAGCCCAAGAACACCCAACGAGTTCCCAAATCGTCGACCCACTTGGCCTCCCGAGTTAAGAACCCGATTAATTCTAAGCTTGAGCGAGTCCGACGGCTCCACCTGGCGCAAGCCCTCAACGGATCCCTTGATCGCCCCCAAAACGGCGCCGGATAAGTAACCTGAACCCGTATAATACTGGAGATTCTCGCCCCAAGATCGGCGAGAATTTAACGACTCTTCATGAAAGAGGTATTCTGGGGAGGTGGGGAGATTGTAGAGATTTTGGATCGGAACGTCGAATTGCTGGTACGGGTGGTACTGCCGATACTTTTGTTCATTGTTAGGGTAGTTTTGCGTTGCTGAATCCGTCATTGAAATTCTCAAGAAAACCACAAAATTACTATGGTTTTAGAGGGAGAAAGGGAGGTTTTAATGCGTAGGGTTTAAGGTCAAGGGAGTGGTGACTTGGAAATGTCAAATTTGCTCGGTCAAGGTTTATGAGCTTGAAAGCTCTTAGGAGCTGTTTGGCATCGCTATCTTAAACAATTGAAACTGCTACAACTTTTTTTTTTTTTTTATAAATATCTTTCTAGACAATGTCGTTAGTGTGTTAAAAGTACTTCCAACAGAAGTACTCTCCAAACACATACTTAACAAGTAAAAAGCCAATGGGTCCAAGATTTCTGGGCCCAAGCCCAAGTCTAGTTCAAAAACCTTAGCGTAAAGCCCAATACTGGATAAAGATGGTTTGGGTACAGCATGAAGCAAAAAGTCTTTATTTATAAACAAAGCTTTAATATGCAAAGAAACAAACATAATAATAATAATAATAATAATAATTTAAATATAACTAATAATTATAATTTATAATGAGTGTGAATTGAAAATGGGTCATTGTGGTCAAAGAAATTAAATCATTTCTTGGAGTAGAAATCTTGATATATAAAACATCCTTCCTTTCATTGTATCCTCAAGAAATTCAAAAACAAAATAATAGCAAGAGTAGAGATTGAGAAAGTGTCAAGAGAGGTATATGAACAATGACAAACTGCTAGCATTATTGAAGAAAGTAAGGCCAAGCCAAGTTAAGTTGAAGGTGGACTTACTGGCAAAACACAAAATCATCTTAATCTGTGTTATCTAATTTATAAATGTGATAGTGATAGTACTATTACTAGCCACCAGAGCCAGAGCCCAGAGGGAGTTGATAGCCGAATAGGTTTATGATGGGAAACATAGTATCTGTTTTACCGCTAGTTAGTAGTTTACTAGGTCACTCACTTCATGCCATAATTAAAAGTTATTTGACATGATTATGATTATGCCCAAATGGTAAAAGGCCTGGCTTGTGTTAAATGTATGCTATGGGGCCTTCATAATTGATTATCAGGGGCTGTACAATCCTAACTGTAGCCCCCAAAAGCATGTGAAAATTCCTCCTTCTCTTCCTTAAATAAAAATTGGTCCCAGTCTCTGCATGTCTTCACGTGTCCTGTCATCTCCATTGCCGTTAATTACACTATCACCAGCATCAGCATCAGCTACTGCATAGGATTCTAAGGACCCATGAATTTGATACCCAAACCAAATATATCTTTTTAATTTTCAAGTAATATTATTAATTATTTTTCCCCAGTCTCAGTCTTGGCAAGTGAGATTCAGCCTCCAATTATATACGCTGAAACACATGTAACTTTGATTCAACAGTGAAATGGAATTGAGGGTTCACACGGACAAGTCTCTTTTATATGATAAGACAAGGTTCTTGATAAATGAAGAGATAGAAGTTACAGAGAGAGGGAAAGAGAAAGGAAACTTTTTGCCAATTCACAGTGACTATAGAGAGCAAGAAGATATTTGATGAGAAGATAAGTGAGAAAGAAAGAAAGGAAAGAAGAGAGAAAAATAATTAAACACTTAAAACACAAATTACAATATGTTTGATGGAGTACCAGACCAGTTGCACCAGTTCATAGCTGCTTCAGCTAGAACTTCAATACCTCCTCTTTTCTTCTCTACTTCTTCTTCTTCTCTTCATCATCATGTTTCATCAACCAATACCAATATTTTCCCTAGTTTTGATCCTTATAGTACTTCTTCACATCAGCAATTTTCATTACAACTAGTGCAACCACATCACTTCTTGCACTCATTGCAGCAGCAACAGCAATCAGCTGCAGCCCATAAAAATGATGACAAAGAAGAGAATATTAATAGCAGCAGCAGCAGCTTGGTGGGTATGAATAATTTTGAGATTGGAAGAGAGAGATCGATAGCAGAACCAGTTGATCCAGCTTGGTCTAATGATGAACTGCTTGCTCTGTTGAGAATCAGATCTAGCTTGGAGAATTGGTTCCCAGAACTCATTTGGGAACATGTCTCAAGGTACATATATATATATATATATAATATTCAATTTTTAGATATGCTTCTTCTCTTGTTTCTTGCTGAAAACTAAGGTAAATTTTAGGGTTTACGGTGGATTAATTTTATGTATATGCATGGGTTTAATATTACAGTGACTCTTCAAATCATGAAATTTCGTGACTTGAATTGAGTTGGGGTTTTAACTAAGCAACTTTCTTTTAATTCGGATCTTCAATGAAAAATTCGAAAAGAGAGAGAGAGAGAGAGAGAGAGAGTTTGTGTAATTAAGAAAGCCGTCCTGTATATTTTTTATAATTAATCAGAGATAATAAATGCGATATACAAATGGTTGTGTTGCATTTATGGTGTGTGCAGGAAGCTTGAAGAGCTTGGATACAGGAGGAGTGCTGAGAAGTGTAAGGAAAAATTTGAAGAAGAGAGCAGAAGCTTCAACAACAATAATTACAACAAGAATTATAGGACATATTTTAGTGAATTTGACGATGATGTAGATGATGAAGAGCAGCTGTTTCATGGACAAAACCCTCAGAAAGTTGCTGAAGAAAACAAAAGGATGGAACAGCCGAGAGAAGAAGAGGACAAGACGACTGAACAGAATTTGGAATGTGACCCAAGAAATAATCAAACGGTCGGAAATAAACCATCTGATCATCCTCAGGATAAAGAGAAAATATTGGTGAAGAAATCATTATCAAAAGGGAAGAAGAGGAAAAGAGAGAAGAACTTTGAGATGTTAAAGGGTTTTTGTGAAGATATTGTGAGGAAGATGATAGCTCAACAAGAAGAGATGCATAGTAAACTTCTCGAGGATATGGTGAAGAGAGATGAAGAGAAGGTTGAGAGAGAAGAAGCTTGGAAGAAGCAAGAAATGGATAGGATTAACAAAGAGCTTGGAATTAGGGCTTATGAACAAGCAATTGCGGGTGATAGACAGGCAACATTAATCAAGTTCTTGACAAAATTCACACCACCATCATCAAATGCTACTGAAAATCAGTCCCTTGGAGGAATAAGTGAAGAAATTTGTTCCGTTAAGCATAAGGTACTAAGCTGCTCAAATCCTCCCACTTCATCTTCCTTAATTCTAGCTCATCAAAACCCTAATCCTACTAGTCATCAAGCTAATAAGCAAAATAATGTAGAAGTATTGCCAAATTCAGCTTATTGTCCAACTCAAAACAATCCACTCATCTCAACTTCATTGTCCAAAAACCTAGGCGCAGCACTCCAAAACCCTAGTTCAAATCTTGCTCAAAAAATACCCACTACATCTGTAACAGCCCTAGCTCCCAAAAACCCTAGTTTTCCCAATACCCAAAACAAGCAATTAGTACCCACTTCAACTCCCATACAAAATGCCACTCAAAAGTTTGCATCCAACGATAGAGAAGATATCGGCAACAGATGGCCAAGAGATGAAGTTTTGGCACTGATAAACCAGAGGTGCATTCTCTACAACAATGGCCAAGACAAGGAAGGAGCAGAAAGGACTCCTCTGTGGGAAAGAATCTCACAAGGGATGCTAGAATTGGGTTACAAGAGAAGTGCAAAGAGATGTAAAGAGAAATGGGAAAACATAAACAAGTACTTCAGAAAAACCAGGGATACCAACAAGAAGAGGTCACTTGATTCGAGAACATGTCCGTATTTTCATCAATTAAGCACTTTGTACAATCAAGGAACAATCGTAGCGTCTTCCGATGGCCTTGCCTTACAGGAAAACCACTCAACTCTATCGCAAAACCATCGCGCAGGTTCTTCCCAAGGTGGTAATTCCAGTACGGATTCAACAATGCAGGTTGTTCATCAAGGTGAGAAAAGTTTGGTTCAGCAAGTACCTGCAACTTTCGAATTTGAATTCTAATTTTGCAATTTTTTTGTGAGTACATTTGCTATATAATAATAATAATATAGATAGTAGCATCTACTAAATAGACATAGTAAACATTACTTTGGCTTGGAGGATACATATTTTTGTTTACACTTGCATTGCAGTGAACATCAACAATGTGAGAGAAATGAGGAGTAAATTTACAGGGTAGGTTTATTATAAGTCTGATTTCATAATTGATTTATTTATGTTTGAAATTTTGCTATTTCAAGGCTACATGGCGAGAAAATACATTCTTTAGAAACACAATATTTCTCTCATTCTTACCAAACGAAATCAACACAGTGTGGAGGAAGTTCTTGGAAATGAGAATCAAGTCAGGAAACATAATATATTGAAAAATGTTGTTGCCACTCCAATTTCATTTTTTTTAATTTTCTATTTTCCCGAAAATAAATAAAGGGTATGAATGTGCACGATGAAAATGTCCTCAAAATTATAAAATTATTAATTTTACTATGATGTAATAAAGAGAAGTGGAGATAGTAGAAATTATAAAAACTACAAAAGGTACATTAAATATAATTTATACGACAGATTTTTTGTTTTCTAATGCAGAATACTTTGACAACACGAATACTTGACACCATGTATTGTATGCATCCGTTGCGAATTTCGGGACCCACCCACATGACCAATAAATCAGAGTCTGAGATCAAAACTGGGCCGTTCCTTTGTCTTTTATCATAGATCCAGGCTCCCTAGGGGGTCCCTTCCTCTTTTATTTATTATTATCTTCTTCCTTTTTTAATTTTGCAGAGATTCATTGATTCACTGCCAAGTGCCGACCACACATCAACGTCACATGTGATAGCCTGTCGACGACGACTCATCTAATCGTAAGTAAGTAGACAGTATAGGTTGAGTTGGTGCACGTGCATCGTCATGTGGAGTCCATTTCCATCTGACGGCTCAGAGTGGTTTGAGTGTTTTTTTGACTTTTGTTTTTTTAATGAAAAAACAAAAATAAATAACCTCATGGTAATTACCGCTATGTTTGACTTTAACTCTAGGTTATTACAAAATGTCAGGGCAAACAGTTGACTTCCAGCCTACATTTTCCGCGATGTATCCTCGATCTGAAAATAAGGCCCTGTTTGGGACATCATGTATTAAATGGATCTATTTGCACTTATAATTATCCAAAAAAAATACACTATTGGGTTGAAGAAGCTGGGCCGAAATCATCTGCGACCAAATTCAAAGGAATAAAATCCTTGTAGACTGGTAAGGCCCAATAAAAACTCAAGCCTAAAAGCAAGGCCCAACTTGAGGAAATATTTCAATCTCTTACTACTTAGAAATAAACAAGACTAGACACCATATTATTCATTATTGACATTGTCAAAATGACAAAATACAACCCTTTTCTTGCTTTCTCTCTCACTTAGACTTGACTCTTTTTCTTTTGCTTAAATTACATACGTGTGCTCATGCTTTGACTTTGGCATCAAAACATGTTGCCAACACCATACTTGAACACCCATCTAATGACATTGGAACTTATCAATTGTTCAGTACTATCATCTTTTAAAAAAGGTAACAACACAACTACTAATTACTTAAGAGGTCAACAAATTAATACAATTAAAAACTTGTAAAAATAACCATTATCATCCATTAACCAATCAAACTTTTAGGCTCTACTTCATACATAATATTTTTATAATTCTTTTTTCATACCCATTTATTTGTGTGTTGCTTCATTAAATTTTGCCTTAAAGAAGCAAAATAATATCTATCTCCCAAAGTTGTTGAGATACAATGCTATTGATTGAGTATACTCACACAAATCAATAAATAAATTGAAGTTGGTTTGTTCATTAAACTCCACGGGTGATACATCTCTTTTCATGGTAGTTCTACTTATTTATCTTATTGTACAACTTTTGCATGAATGGTTTTATGGCAAAAGAAGTTAGATTGGAGGTAGTAATATAGCTTCAAAAAGTAAGCGTGTCCTCTCTAATGAAGGAGCAAACAAGTTTCTCCTTCCCACAAGTCATAAGGCCCCTTAATTATATTCGATTATTCAATCTCTAACGGAGAAACTAATTTCAATCTTAAAATTATACAAATTACCCATAAAATTATATATACGAAATAACATTATAAAATAAATTAATACACACCTAATGCCCATCTATCTTGCTTTAACCTTAACAACTTTATCACATTTACCTTAACGAATTATTATTTCTCCAAATCCTTTGAGTTGGCATGACAAATTGGAATTTATGGTACCTTGCATTACATGCACCAAATCAATGGTTTAGTATTAATATTTCCAACTTCATTTTCACCTAGATTCCTAGATGGACCAAGCCTTTCCCTCAACTACTTCACATCTTGCAATTCCATGTTGCCCATAAAGTTGGCCATCTGCCTTCAATCATCAATTGCCCAAAAAATCACTAATCATGATCAAAATATTTTTCATGGTCCAAGATCAAATATAAGCACCCTATTTTCTCGCTCTTTTAACATATAACTTTGCAATTTTGACCCATTTGTGGTTAAATTGAACTTAATAATTTGAAATGGAATTTAATTTGTATTTTTGTTGTTAGAATTTATTGTAGGTGTCAGAATTCTCCATCCATTATACTGTGGAGTGGTGGGTGCATGTTAAAAGTTAGCACTCATTTGTTGCTTTTGGTAGCAAATTTATATCCACCTGGAATCTTTATCCTAGTCCAAATTTCACAAATTTTGGCCTCATTTTTCTCAAATTATCATAAAGATAGAAACTTAATATATATATATATATATAAACCAAATTAAGCAACTAATTAGGTTAATTAATTGCCAGCTTAAGATAAATTTTATGTAATATTATGTCGTTGTTGTTGTCATTATGTCGTGCAATGGTGTTTCGTGATTTTCGGTAGCTAAAGCGTCATTTTTCAAAGAATAGGTCAAATTTTAAGTTAATGCTTGGACATTAGTACCATTTGATGGAGATTCACAAAGTTTGGCTAGATTTTGAAGTTGGTGGAATAAACAAAAAATAATTAAATCCGGATACTTATAATAAAGAAATAAAAATAAAGTTGTATCGTTATAACATGATGATAACATGTTATAAGATGATTAATTTTAAAATTATATTATTAAAAATATTAAATTTATAGTGAAAATTTGTGAAAATGTTATGAAATTTTATTTTTAACTTTTTGGGATACAATTTGAATTAACAAATTTTATATTAGTGGGCAGTGCACTACTAGTTGATTTTAAAATTATATAAAGAATATTAGGAGATATTATTATTATTGAAATTATATTTATGGGATAATGAGATATTCTTAACCGGGGGGAGGAAAATCTTTGGCGTGATCGAGGGACACACTTGCCCACTTGCCAACCGGACCCTTTAACTAAACGCGCCGGATAACAAGCCTCGTGATTGAGGAAGGGAGAAATCTGTTTGTCCGTCGCGAGGAAATAGATGCGGGACCCACCTTTGTTTCTTTTGGTCGGTCTTCTCCCGTTCACGACTTCATTACACCTCTCTACCAATATAATAATAATAATAATAATTATAAAATCCATAAATAAATAAATAAATAATTTTTAAAAAAGTGAATAATAATGAGAAAAAGCCCACAAAAGCTGACAAATTTACTGATAAAAACCACTTGACCTTCCCACTTTCCATTTTTGCAGTCATTTGCGCTACCGCTACTGCTTGTCAAAGAGTTTTGGTTCAGATCTCTCCTTTTCACAACGCTTGTTTGGGATATTAACATTTTAGTCCCTGAATTTTTGTCCTCTCACAAATAAAATTTTTATTTATATTAAATTGATCTAAAATACTTTTAGTATTAAGTTAAACACTTATTTATTGTGAGGTAGATATTTAATATTATAAGAATAATTTGATAATTTTAATAAAGATTATTGTGATTTGTGAGGGTTAATATATAATATTATAACAATAATTTAACAATTTTAAGGATGATTAAGGGTTTATTTGATAAAAATAAATAAATTATATCTTTTTTGTGAGAATATAAAAATTAGGGACCGAACTGTGATTACATTTTTTAAGTCAAAAGAGGGAAATGTAAAAATATTATAGCTTTACTATTGTTTACATAATTCTTATTTTGACCTGGATCTTTGACTCAATGAAATTAAAGCATTTTTTTTTAAAATAAAAAATTTCAAGTAATTGTAATTATTTAAAATTTATAAATATAAATAATATATAATTAATTTTATTTATTTATTATCATATGTAATATTCTCATATTATTAATCGATTTAACACTAAATTAAGATCGGAGAAAGTTTGAGAATGCTTCCAATATACCACATTATTCATATGATAAAGTAGTAAAATTATATATATATATATATAATATAATATAATTAAATAAATAACTTATTTTTTATTTGATAGAGTTTTGAGATTTATTTAATATAAATAAATATATTATATAGTTATTGCAGAAATCAATAAAATAGAGGGACTGGAATGTTATTACTCTCAATAAATAAATTATACAGTCTCTCACTTAAGACTGTTACTTTAAGCAGTTTTAGTAGAAATTTGTGGTCCAATCTCTCTCTAAGTTTGTCATATTCTCACTCTAAATACTAAAAGAAGAAAACATTACACACACCCCAATGGCAGAACAGTTACTGTTGCAGCAAAGCAGCTACTTCTTCCTCCTCCTCCTCCTCCTCTTCTGTTTTAGTTTCAGCTTAAACGCTGTGTCGTTTCCTAGTTTCTAAGCAAATGCTGAACCCGAAGCTCACATTCCTCTCTTCTTGACGTGATCTCTTTGGATCAAACTATCTTTCTCTTTCAGGTACAATAATTCCTTCTCTCTTTATGGAAAATTCCAAGCTTTGAGTCTTCGCCTTCATTTTCTTCATCTGTTTGAACCTGCATTTGTTTTTTGTTTTTTTTTTTTTTTACTTTATTTTCAGGTTTTGCTGAGAGATTCAGTGTATTTTACTCTGTTTCTCCTGATTTTAATTTCATAATGCAATATTTATTAAGCATTTAATGTTATTTTTATAGTTTTTATGGTGTTTTTGATATAAATTTATGAATTTTTTTGAGCTCAAAATTTGTGGCCTGAACTGAAGCTGCTTTTTTTACTTAAGATATTTTTATTTTCTCTTGTCTCTCTGTGTTTGTATTTGTATTTTAAGTCAATAATTCATTTTAATGATTAGTTTATGCATAGTTTCTTTCAATCATGCAATGTGCTATAGCAAAGACTGTATTTTTCTTTAATTTCAAAATATTGGGTGTTTTTTTTCTCATTAGGAAAATGGTTTTTCAATTTTCTTGGCTTTTACGGTTGTTTTTTATTTTTTAAATCTTTGAAGTAATATTTCTTCATGTTAATTTCTTTGTTTCTGAAGAAGATTTGTTTGCTTATAAGGATATGCCATTTCTTGAGTAACTTCACAGATAGTGTAGTGTACCTTCTTCTTCCTTTGCTGTTAACTCCTTGAAATTTTATTTTGTTCTGCATTTCTGTTGAACATTTTAATTATTTTCTGTATTTCGTGATTCCTCATGGCTTTGAGACTTTCTTGCTTTCGTGCAGCAAAAGTTTTGAAACGGACCTCTTACATGGAGCAGTATGAGATACTAGAGCAGATTGGGAAGGGAGCTTTCGGTTCAGCTCTTCTCGTGAGACATAAACATGAAAAGAAGAAGTGAGAATGAATCCCCTTCCTGTATCTTATTTGCTTGTGAAATAGAATTTTGTGATGAGAAAAAAAAAAAAAAAATAGTATTGTGATTCATGTTTTAGTGATGGATTAATTCTTTTCCTCTGCTTCTTTTGGTATGTTAAGGTATGTGTTGAAAAAAATTCGTCTAGCCCGCCAGACTGATCGGTCTCGGAGATCTGCACATCAGGAGGTTGGTATATTCTTTCTTATGATTCGCCTCTATCAACTATTATTATCTCATTTTAGTACTTTCTCTCTTACATTTTTATTCTTCATATGTTTCATTTCACTAGTATTCTGCCATTTTTTCTGTGTATATTAAAACAAAATAAAAAAGAGTGCAAATGCAGGCTTTGTTAATGCCTTTTCTTTTTTCCAAAGAAGCTAATAGTTACAAACTGAAACAAATCAGCCATCTTTTCCATGCCGGGTATGATAAGCTGTGGTCACAGAATGCATTGAAATTGAACTCTCTATTAAAGTTATTGCATTTTCAGTCGGTGTTGCTACAGCTTGCATCTTTGATTTAAACATTTCTTTGAATCTTCAAACTGACCCTTTTCCTTCTTCATCTAGATGGAGCTCATTTCTAAAATAAGAAATCCATTTATTGTGGAGTACAAAGATTCTTGGGTAGAAAAGGTATGTTGTGCTTGTTTTCTTTAATAGTTTGATACTCTGATCAATATTGCGATCAATTATTTGTTCTTGTTTTAATTTATCACTGCTCAGTATTTTACAGAATTTAAAAACTGAAACAATATGAGTTTAATTTATCTCTTCACCTAAGTCTTTTTCTTCTAACCCATTGCTCAAAGAAGCATTCCTCCAAAATTTATTAAACAAAAACCCAAAAAAAGCAT
>JAXCLQ010000006.1:1687624-1702204 GCA_035584115.1 Cedrela odorata | reverse complement strand
GTTCTCTTCCAACCAGAGTCACATTCACAGGTGTAAGAGAATGTAACTGAGTCATCTGCTTTGCATGTACCCTTTCCGCAATTCACCGTTTCGCACAGGTTGTCTGTAGTTCGGAAAAACACCAAAATTATATACATAGATCTATGTATGTAATTGTTTATCAGAGAGAAAAAGAAAGAGGAAGAAGTACCGTAGAAAGGAGCAAGAGCAGGAGCCAAGCCATCAAATATTCTTCCAACGGCAGAAGGTACCAACACCACTAGCACTGCTAGAAAAGCTATGACCTTCGAAGAAGCCATTTGTTCTTTCTCTTAGGTAAGAAGGAAACGGAATGAGAATATTGTGAAGAGGAGGATGTGAAGGAGAGTCCTTGCATGTACTATTTATATACACACACTTGAGAACAAACATTGAACTTCACTTGCAATTGAAATTATGAAATTAACTATCAACTTATCTTCATCTGAAAGTTCTAGTACAAGTTTCTGCTGACTTTATTAGACTTAATAAGCTAAGTACCCTTTCTTCTGTTAAATTTTTCATTGTTTAATATAGACACGTCTTTCTTTCTATGTTATCATATGCTTTTTGCGATCAAAGTTGTGTCACTTAGATCATGATACTATTTATCATGACAACTTTCTTCTTGAATGTCCACTCTATTTACTCAGTTTCTTTATTCTTGCACAAGTTGATGAAGGGTAGTGTGGACAATTCAGTTTTATCAAAGTTCAACATTATATTTATTGCTGTGTCCTAGTTTGCATGTCATAGAAATTTCCATTTTCTAAGAATGGTGAAGGTGGTATTGCCAAGTGGAATAATTTCTCCATTTTTTTTTTTTATGTTTATGTACATGATTATTGACTTTCTTTGTGGACCTACTAAGGAAGATAATTTTGCAATCTATCTACGTATAAAATATTATGATTTCTCCAATTGAAACATAACATTTAATCTCTGAAGTGTCGACCTAAAATTTATTGCAGAATATAACATGTTTATAACATTTAATCATGTTTATGTACATGATTATTGACTTTCTTCGTGCTTTTTCACGAAGCACTGTTAACAATTTCTAGCGAAGATGATGCTTATGAAACCAAAAAATTGAAAGTGCTTCTACAGGTGATATGCTATTTCCAATAGAGCTGGTAGACAGCGAAGCAGAATTTGAGTAGAAAATCCAAGATTTTGAAATTCTAGAAGAATGACATGAATTTGACAAAGACCCCCTTCATCTTACAAATTAAGTCACCACTCACCAAACAAATAATTTGTGGAAGCATGGTAGTAGCTTTTCGGGGAATTAGTCAAATAAACACAAATATATTTTGGAGCAAAAAATTAAATATAAAGGTAGAAACACCTTCCCTGCTTGGAAAAAGACATCATTTTTTTTTTATTGGTCACGTTTGTTGTTTTCATTTTCTATTCACTGTGAGCGTTTTCGTCTCCTTCATTTTGTCATAAAAAGTTACCTTTTGTTTACATATATATATATAAACAATAATAAATATCATAAATTAATATGATGATGAAAAGAATTATAATAATTTCTTGACGAGTAATAAAATTTCATTCTTTCTTTTAATAATTAATTAATTATTAATAACATATCAAAAAATTTATAAGTATTTCGCTATACATCTATTATATATACCTCTTCCTTAGCCCACTTAAAACAAGTTCATTAACTTTATACTAAATTTCATGCAATACCAATATCGCATGCTTGATCTTCTTGTGAAACAAGTTAAGCAAGAAGTTTGGTTATTACTAATTACTATCTATATAATTCTTCTCAATTGTCAATAATAACTTGTTATAATCAAATTGGAGCACGAAAAATACTGAGAATAAGATGATCATAAATTCAAAGCCAAAAGCGTATAAATATTTAAACCAATAAATTTTATATTCGTTAAATAAAATGATCAAAGAGACAAATACGGCATGATCTAATTAAAATCAATCCCCTCTAATCTATGATATTAAACTATACTGGATTGTATAAGAAATTAACTAATATTAAAACTTTTTTATTTTCAATCATCGATTACCTTTTTTGAAAAGAAAAGTTTATCGTTCTAACTTACAGATCACATTGAGAAAATCAGCTCTTCGTTTGCATTATCATGGTACATAGCATGAAATAAAGCTTGGTCTTTAGTAATATTGTCAGACTTTTACGTGACAACTTAAAATTTTTGGTTAAATGAAATCATTCTTCGTCTTTTAGTTTTTTCAAATTCACATAATCCTGTCTCATATATACTATTTTTGGTTAAATGAAAATTTGTGTGAAAGTTTGTACAAAAAATGTGGTGTCATGAATCCTGTCTCATATATACTATATTTTCAACCAAATAATCTTTTGTTTACATTAAATTCACTTATCCCTTGACTTTGAAATTAGCTTTCATAAAAAGAATAAAACATTATTGCATGCATCTTGCTATTGATATAAAGACATCAAAGTTGTTCAATTTCATGGAAATTAATTCAGAAGCACCATTTGTAAAATAATGGTTTTACTTTTGGATTAATAAGAAAGCAGATAGTAGCAAACAACGTTTCACAAAGGAGACGGTTAGAATTATGCTTGGGCTTCGCCATTCAATATGTTATTGTCCATAACTTTGTGGACAAACACGTACCAATCAAGCCTTCGTTAACTCAATATTTGATTAATTTGAGTCCCATTGCTGGCGGCGATGGTCCTGAAGAAGAAGAAGGTCAACAGTCAATTACATATAAAACTGATCACTTTAGAAGACCTTCAACTAAAAGGTTCTAGCACAAGTTAAACTAACTTATGAGGAAAAATGGAAAATATTAAATGCCAATTAATTATATTGAAGAGAAATTAGAAACATACCACTATAGCAGGCACTGCATTCATTCAAATTGCAGAAAAGGGTGCAGATCCCGGGCATCTCGCTACGATTTTGACAATCATCAATACATTTTTGGCAAAGTTCTTCACATTTATGTTTCGTTTCCGCCTCATTGCTCACAACCAAAACTGCAACAATGCAACAAACTAGCAACCCAGAAGCACTTTTGCAGCCGTATGCCATTTAATATATATTTCTCTTAATTAATCTCAGTTTAGGTGTGTTTTGAGTTCTTGTAATTGTATGTGATTTATGGACTTTGGGGGGCCTTTTATACATGTCTTAATTCATCAAGTTGTTTGGATTTGATTTAAAAACTGCTAATTTAAGCTGTAAAAAGCTCAAGTTCTGGTTTAATTAATTTAACCGATAAAGAATTCTCTATGTTGTTCTTAGATACTGTAAATTAAGTTTGTAATTGTTCCAATTAAAAAGAACTGGTTTAGTTCAGTTTCATTCCTAAGAATTAATAGAATTAATAGCGAAAATTAGTTACTAAATTAGATTTAAGTTTGTGAAATTAATGCTAGTGCTATCAGTACTTCTTAATTAAATAATTAATGCTCAATTCCGTTCTTAATTACACTGTTTAGAATTGTTTCTGTAAAACAAACAGAATCAAGTGGAAGATTAGAAACTCTTTAGTCTTCTATAAACTTTATAAAGAATTATCCATTTGTTAATCGGGTCATATTAACATGTGTCCAAAACGTATTAATAGGACATAGTCTTGGGTTGTTCCTTGAAAAAAAATTGCATTGCTAACTTTTAACACATAAAATTGTAAGTTATAATTTAATTTGATATGCATAATAGTTTGGAACCAAATCTCACTTGTTGTCTCAAAATAAAATGATTTTTTTTAAAATTATTTTAATATTGGACCTAACTTAATATGCAATAGTTTCGAAAAGAATATTAAAAAAAAAATTGTAAAGACTTCTAATAACCCTTAACGTGTTGAGGAATTCTTGATAAGGATTGCAAACCCAAAAGTGATTTTAATAATGTGGTCATTTTGTAATAAATGTAGTTTATTTTGAGGTCATCTTTTAATGACACAGCGCCAGAACATTCCTTCTATAGGGTTCTGCCTACAACAATCATCAACGTATCTGTAAAAACCAAATTTTTACTCTTATGAATCAGATATAAGAAATAAACTTGATGCAGCAAATGGATGTATTTAAATATTATCAAATCTCAATTATGAAACCAAGGCCTGGTGAAACTAGATCTCATGAAATTCCTCACTTTGTATCCTATTTCTACATAGCCAAGGCCGCAGAGACAATCAATATAGCCATCCAATGGTGCTTTCCTGGAAGAAATGAGGTAGCTGAAAGCAAGAAAAACAAAAAAAATTAAGTATGAAAGATTGACCATTAGGTATGTGTTGGCTTTCTGTAGAGTTTAACAATATTTGAAACTAAGGAAATAATTATAAAAAAAAGTTAAAAACATAATTAGAATATGTTTAAAATTGAGGTGCACAGCTACTGTGAAATAGAATGTTAGTTGTCCATAAGTGCAAAGCTAAAGTTGATAATCTGGGGTGCCAAAATATTAAAATTTGAAAAAGTTATTCAAAATTTTTGTGGAGAGTGGGACTTGCAGGTTGTACTGAAGCTCAACTCTTGATGTCAGTATAAATTAATTATAAACATACCCTTATTATTGTTTGGGAAATCCATCTCATTTTGACTCTTTTTAACTGGAATATATCTTTGCATATTTGAAGTCATAATCCCAACATTTGCACAGTCATACCTCAGGGTACCTTCAAATCAGAAACAGTTCCTCTATTTAGTATTTCAGATGAATTATTATAATTGTTAGAAAAAGGAGATTGTGTTTGTGTTCTTACGTGAATTGTAGCACGGAAAGTAAGAAATGTTGAGAAGATTACGGAAACCAGGATAGCATTCACATTTGTGCCGATACATTGATGTGTTTTTGCATGTACCTTTTCCACAGTTGGTAAAAGAGCAAGCTACGAAAATGTACGAATGCAAAAGTTAAAATAATTTATAAGAGAAAAAGCCATGAAGCAACGAGAGTGGCGATGATAAGAGAGGTTTGAATATGGGGATTACGATCAAAGTCAGACATATTGAGAGGAATTTCTATCTCTGGAACGAGTAATGGAGTTGGCTCGCAATTTGTTCCATTGTTTACAGTACCTGAAAAAAAATTAAATAATAAATACAAGATCCCCTCATAGATGATTTCTCAAAAAATATGCTCTTGGTTAAAAGCCAACATTAGTATTAAAAATAAATCTTAACCGATCCCCTTGAAGAAAATAAAGAAAAATATGTATTGTTCAATTCAAAGAATGCAATTAAAAGAAAACAAGTTGAATTCAGAAGTTAAAGGAAAATAATTAAGCACACAGGAAAGAGCTTACAGTCTGGATACATGCAGGGCAGGAACTGGAAACTATCATCCAGTCGCCCGTTCTTGACTCTCTTCCAAGCAGGTTCACATTCGCAGACATAGGCAAAAGGAGATGTAATATTTAATTTGCATGAACCCATTCCACAATTTACATTTTCACACAAGTTCTCTGTAATTCACAAAAACACCAAAATTACATACATGTGTAAGCATGGCTATATATATATATATATATATGCGTGTAATTTATCAGAGAGAAAGAAGCAGAAGTACCATAGAAAGGAGCAAGATCAGGAGCCAAGCCATCTAAAAACTGGCCAACTGCAGCAGTAGGTAGTAACACTACTAGCACAGCTAGGATAGCCATGACATTCAAGGAAGCCATGCATCTGTTTAAATTCTCTCTCTCTGGTGGGAAGGAAAGAGAAAGAAACTATGAAGAGGATAAGGAGGAGAGTCTTTGGAAATATCTATTAATATGGAAGTCCTTCTAGTGGTGCAAAAGCAGAATTTGAGCACAAAATCCAAGATGGTGAAGTTTTAGAAGAGAGTGACTCGAACTTTTTTTAAATTTCATATTTAGTCCATGTTTCACAATAATGGAGTTAACAAAATGATAGTCACTTGGTGTGCAGGCTATAGCAGATTTTAGAGGTACAAGTCAAAGAAAGACAAATATATTTCAAAATAAACATGTTATATTTATAATTTGGCTAGTTTTGTTACTGTCACTTTTTGACATGACAATTCATCACTCTCACGTTTATTTAATTTTAATTTTAGGGGTCTTATTTTTTTATTAAAACAAATTGTATCTCAATTTTACAATAATAATATTTATGTATAAAAATATATAACACTCTACATCTTTTTTAATTTTACGATTCAGAACTGACTTCTTGACTTTTGCATTTAGCATTATTTCTTCACAAAGTAAACATTATTCCATGTATGGGGTCGGTGCGCCAATTTCTACTGCATCAACAAGAAGAAGAATTACAGATACTGTATCAGATTCATTTCCATTTTAGAAAACATCACTGTTTCGGAAACAAATTTTGCAAGTTAAACTAACAAATTTTAAGCTCCCAATGTGTTTCAGCGTTAGGAAAAAGGAATATTGAATTGGAATTGTAGAGAAATGAAAAACGTACCAATATTGCTATGGTTGCCACCACCAATGAAAGGAAGGCATCGATACATGCAGAAAATGAAGCAACCAGGAGCAGCTTTGGTCTCCTACTTCTTCTCTTAATTGATCTCATTTAATTCCTGTGTTTTGCGTTCTCTTATGTGATTATGACTTATGGCCTATGGGGCCTTGTATACATGTTTGTGCCTTTCTAGAAATTGTTAATTTTAGAAGTGAAAAGAACGAGTCTTGGTTCAAGGTTTACTGATAATGATTTTTTCTGAAAGCAAGAAAACGGGATGTCTATTACAGGCCAGATTTGTACATTCGAATTTACGTAATGATTTCTCGATTTACCTTTCCGAAATTTTTCTTTAAATAGACTTATCAATGTAGGCTTAAGGCTTTTAATTAATTTCCTGTCCTTTCAACTTTTTGATAAGTCTCAATTTTATTTATTATTTATTATTTTGCTGAACAATATTTAGAAGTTTACTATAAAAAAAATAATTAAACAAAATCAGGGAATGTAATGAGTCTTGTGCCTAAACAATTGACAGACATTATTACAACTTAAACGGAATTACATTTTTAGAATTGATACCAAATTAATGTTTTGACCGCAACTTGATCTTCTAACTTTGTTCACTATGCCTAAAGAGGGGAGCACGACGAAACCTTAGTCTTATGAAAATTCAATTAATATGTCTACAATCACAACAGAGGAGATTTAATTCAATTAATTTGTGGTACCCTTTTAATTCTTAACAATTTTTAAGTACGGAATTCATAAGCCTTACATTTAAAGATTAATAATAAACTCAACCAACCGCTGTCTTCTGAAATTGACCACAAGCTCAAACAAGAACTCGAGCCTTTAATTTTACAGTTAAAATTAGCAATTTTTAAACAAACCCAAAAAACTTCACAAGTGATATGACATGTATAAAAAGCCTCCAAAGGCAAATCGTATACAAACACACAAAACAAATTGATAAATAGAGATCAAGAGATACCAAGAATTAAGGGATCAAAGCTAAGAATGGCTTACAGCAAAAGTGCTTCTGGGTTTCTAGTTTGTTGCATTTTTGTAATTCTGGTTGTGAGCAATGAGATTCATGAGGTGGAAGCTAAATTTGCATATACCTCTGATTGTCAGCAAGCTTGTCAAAAAGTTGAGCAGAGAAGTGCTCATGGTTGCCTCTTCTCCTGCATGTATCGATGCATGCCTTTAGTTGGTAGCACTAATGGCTGCCATCCTGATACAGGTATGCTTTTCATTTCTCAGATATTTCCCATTCAATAATAATTCATTTTCCTCAAGATTGGTGAGGAGTTTGATTGACAGTTTATGCATATTTGAAAAACATTTCTGCATGCATAAGTTATGTTTTTATGTTTTTTCAAAATGAGTTTTTTATGTAAAAACTGTCAACGTTGTTTAATTTGTTTTTGTTGATTCAATGCAATAGAAGTCGATACCAAGTTTCCTCAAGCTGATCCAGGACTATCGCCATCACGTAAAATCAAATTTTAAGTAAACAAAAGCTCGGCCTGTTTGTGCGTGAAGAAAGATAAATGAAGAAAAGAAGAATAAATTCAATGGCCACAACTTCAAGAATAATTATTCCATCTCCTTCGAATAAATTTGTTAGCTACAATACAAATTTCTGTTATGAATTATGTTCTATTGGCTTTCTACCTGTATATATATGCCTTCTAATTAGTTCTTACAGAAAATTATATTCATTTGTTACAAGTTCAAGAGTCGATATACTATGTATTTAGATGGTCGATCGATGGATGTAATAGATTAAATTTACAATAAAGAATAGTTCTTGTTAATCCTAAAGTCATAAATCCTTTCTTCAACAAGTAGCTAGTGATCTTGGGCATGACTTGAATTTCTGACTCGTTTTCAAGCTCGGTTGAAGTCATATCTTGCATCTTTCTAATGGTTGATGGATTTTTTGGTTGAAGATAGGATAATCGGTTCCTTTAATAAGAGGATCAATAAATCCTATTACACCTTTAGGCTTCTCTAAATTTGAAAGCTAGGCTAGGTATTGATTATTTATTTTCTAATAAATTCGAGTAAGAATATATGTTCCTTACTCTGCTTAATTAATTATTAATGCTTCTGCAGCTATATATCTTGAAACTCCCAAATTATATACAAGAGATATCATTTGATTTTGTTAAACTAAAAAATCCGTCATGTTCTATACAAGCTTATATCATATTGGGTTTTCTTGTCCAACTTGGTAGGCCATTAAAAGGTCTTTCAATTTAATTAAATGTCACAGTCAATTTAGAATATTATTTCCTATCAAGTCAAAGGCCTTAAAAGTGTAATCTTTAGATTCTACTCCGTTGTAATTTGTAAACAATGTTTTTATTTGTGATTTTGTCAAAATTCGAATGTTATTAACCAGAAATTATATTCATTGTTTGACCATAAAGAATAGAATCGATGCTGAAACAATGATTTCATGGCAGTGAAGAAGAATAAGAATAACCTATTACATCCATCGACCATCTAAATACATAGCAATCCCAACTTTTGAATTTGTAAAAATGAATAAAATTATTTGTAGCAAGAAATAATTTGAAGGCATATATGTACAGGCAGAAAAGCAATAGAACATAATTCCTTAAGCCCATTTGTAGCTAACTAATTTATGCAAAGGAGATAGAATTATGCTTGGCCATTAACGAATTTATTCTTCTTTTCTTCGGATCTTTATTCATGCACTAACACGCTGAGGTTTTGTTTACTTAAGATTGATTTTACGAATCGGTGCCGGCGGTGGTCCTGAACCAGCTGCAAGAAACGTGGCATCATGGCTCTGTACATCGAGTTCTATTGCATTGATTAAAAAAAATAAGAACAACGTTAACAGGTTCATTATTTTGCAAAAACAGATAAACATAACTCATGCAGAAATGGATTGTTATTGAATGAAATAGCAGAGAAATGGAAACCGTACTAGAATTGGGATGGCAGCCATTAGTACTAACAACTAAAGGCATGCATCGATACGTGCAAGAGAAGAGGCAACCATGAGCACTTCTCTGCTCAACTTGTTGACAAATTTGCCGACATTCAGAGTTTAATTCAAATGCTGCTTACGCCTTATGCATTTCATTGCTCACGGCCAGAATTGCAACAATGCAACAAAATAGAAATCCAGAAGCCCTTTTGCTGTAAACCATCTTAATTAGCTTTTAACTTTTAATTTCCGGTATCTCTTAATCTCTATTATAATTACTGGTTTTGCGATTTTGTATACGATTTGTGGTCAATTTCAGAAGACAAGGTTTGGTTGAGCTCCATTCTTTAAGTTGTCAGCTGAAATTTGAATTTTATTACCCAAAAAATGAAGGAATGTTGAAACAATGATCTCATGGCAGTGAAGAAGAATATGTGGTGGTTTTCAAAAAGTAGAAACAAGAAAGAAAACTCAAAAGGAATCTGGATTGATGATAACTATTCTTCATTACATCCATCGGCCATCTAAATACATAGCAAACCAAACTTTTTTACTGGTAAGTGGTAACAAATGAATATAATTTTCTGTAAGAACTAATTAGGAGGCATATATATACAGGCAGAAAGCCAATAGAGCATAATTCATTACAGAAATTTGTATTGTAGCTAACTAATTTATTCAAAGGAGATGAAATAATTATGCTTGTGCCCATTGAATTTATTCTTCTTTTCTTCATATATCTTTCTTCACGCACAAACACGCCGAGCTTTTGTTTACTTAAGATTTGATTTTACGTGATGGCGATAGTCCTGGATCAGCTTGAGGATACTTGGTATCGACTTCTATTGCATTGAATCAACAAAAACAAATTAAACACCGGTGACAGACTTTACATAAAAAAACTCCTTTTGAAAGAACACAAAAACATAACTCATGCATGCAGAAATGTTTTTCTAATATGCATAAAATGTCAGTCAAACTCCTCACCAATCTTGAGGAAAATGGATTGTTATTGAATGAGAAATATCAGAGAAACGAAAAGCATACCTGTATCGGGATGGCAGCCATTAGTGCTACCAACTAAAGGCATGCATCGATACATGCAGGAGAAAAGGCAACCATGAGCACTTCTCTGCTCAACTTTTTGACAAGCTTGCTGACAATCAGAGGTATATGCAAATCCAGCTTCCACCTCATGCATCTCATTGCTCACAACCAGAATTGCACCGATGCAACAAATTAGAAATCCAGAAGCACTTTTGCTGTAAGCCATCTTAATTAGCTTTGATCCCTTAATTCTTCGAGTCTGTTAATCTCTATTAATTATCTGTTTTGTGTTTTTGTATACGATTTGGGGGTTTTTTATACATGTCATATCACTTATGAAGCCTTATGGGTTTGTTTAAAAATTGCTAATTTTAACTGTAAAATTAATGGCCCGAGTTCTTGTTTGAGCTTGTGGTCAATTTGGTCAGAAGACAATGTTTGGTTGAGTTTATTAACTCTTTAAATGTAAGGCTCAATTCCGTTCTCAAAAATGGTTAAGAATTAAAAGGACCACAAATTAATTGAATTAAAGCTTCTAGACATATTAATTGAATCACAGAAACAGTCATAAATTTATTAAAAATTATAATTAATTAATAAAATAATATTTAATATTATTCAATTATTCAATTCTCTCTACCTTTAAATTTTATGGAGTTAATTAATGGTTCAAAATTTGTCTTCTTGTCGAAAGTCTTATGAACAATAATTAAATAAAACTTGTTGCATTTGATATATATCGGACCACGCAGTTGATGCATGACAAATGTAATCCTTTTCTTTTACAATGTGCATTGTTGTTACATAAATATCATGTATTTTCTTTGTATTAAGAAATTAGAAAGCTGAAATAAATCATAAATAATTTCATTAATTAATTACACCCATTTGAAGCTAAGAATGTTCTTCTCTTCTTCCGCTGCCTGTCTAATTCTTGGCAAGCCTGCATGCACATTTACTTGGGATTTGATTTGTTGGACGTTGGTGGTGGTGGTACCGAAGGAACTTGACGAAAATCGGGTTGAGCATTGGGGTAGAAAATTATTATGCCATGTAAAATTCGGAAAATTTAAAGTATGTCCGGTATTATTTTTAAATTAATATTTTTACAAAATAAAAATAAGAATAATATTTTTTAATTATTATATTTAAAATCCATTTAATTTGAGTGAGAAAAGTATTTTATGATATATTTTATAATTTATTTTGTAAAAAAAATTTTTGTCGGTATCACCCATAATTCCAAGAATCTACAACAATCAAAACAGGGAAATAACAGCAATAGAAGCATTTGTCAGTTGCATATATTATTCAACCAAAGGCATCAATTACTTGCACCACTTTTCTCCTCCACAATCGCTTGGAATAAGTTCTCTCAACTCCACACCAGAGATAAAGTCTTTTAAGTGACGTGATCCAAGAAAAATCACAGGGTAGAAAATTGCTATGAGATGAGATGAGACATTAAATAAAAGTCAAGATTGACAATATGGAGTGAAGCCATTTGATAGTTGGCAGAGTTTTCGAACACATCTAATTGTTGATAACGTCAGTAGAAAACATACAGGCGGTGCGGTTTGTATTCTTAACATGTGAAGAGAACTAGGGTTTCCCCTACTATAAGCCATCTCAATATACAGCAACCAATAAAATTATCTCATTTTCACTCAAAGATAGCAGTGAGAACCTCTGTTTTCAACTCCCAATGTCTTCAAGTTGCACTACAGGGAAAAACAGACTTAAGAAACGGGCCACTAACTTCACCAATATAGAATCTAGAACAAAAAGCATAATCTTTAGAACCTCTGTTTTTATGCCTGCATTAGCAATACTCACACCAAAAGAAAAGTAAAGCAAGAAGTCTTTAGAAATACTCCACAACAAACTTGATTAGTACACTTTCGAAGTGTCACCTTCTGCCTAGTTCTACCACATCAGATCCTGAAATCCTCCAAATTTATTATCGATTCCCAAATTGGCATTCATTCTCATAAAACTAACATTATCACTCACAAGAGAAAATCGCGTGGCATACAATTTTAAACACACAAGTTTGACAAACAATTGATCACTTGTAAAATTCATAAGATTATAAAGCAAGCTCGATTTAAGAGCCACTGTTACAATCTACTACTGTTAAGATTGATAATCCATATCCCCTTACGTCTAGTGATTAATAATTCAGCAATTCATCAAAACAAATACAAAATAACCAAGGACAACAAAAGATTTCCATTGAAAACATTAAATATGAACAACACAACCGGTAAATATCAAGTCGACAAATTTCATCAGAAATCACCATTACTGTAAATGCCCGTTAACCCATTTCACATCAAAACAGTATAAAATTAACCAAACCCATAACCCTGTTAAAACTCTAAAACCCCACAAAGAAGCCCAATTCTCACTCTATATGGGTACATATCTCTTCACAGCCTGTTTCCCAGCCACCGCTGCCGCAGCCGTGACTCCACCAATAGCCCCAGCAATCGCCGCAGAACGCAGTCCACCGGCAGCCCGATAAACCGTCCCTGTACCGAGCCCAGCCGCAACAGTGTTCAATAGATCATCAGAATCCCTCAAATATATCAACCCACTTTCCATACCAGCAAAAATCAGCCCAAGAACACCCAAAGAGTTCCCAAATCGTCGACCCACTTGGCCACCCGAATTAAGAACCCGATTAATTCTCAGCTTGAGCGAGTCTGACGGCTCCACCTGGCGCAAGCCCTCAACTGATCCCTTGATCGCCCCCAAAACTGCGCCGGATAGATAACCGGAACCCGTATAGTACTGGAGATTCTCGCCCCAAGATCGGCGAGAATTAAACGACTCTTCTTGAAAGAGGTATTCTGGGGAGGTGGGCAGATTATAGAGGTTTTGGATCGGAACGTCAAATTGCTGGTAAGGATGGTACTGCCGGTACTTTTGTTCATTGTTAGGTTTTTGTGTTGCTGAATCCGCCATTGAAATTCTCAAGAAAAATCCCAAAATTATTAGGGTTTTAGAGAGAGATGTTTTAATGCGTAGGGTTTAAGGTCAAAGTGGCTTGGAAACTATCGAATCGGCTAGGTCAAGGTTTGAGTTTGAAAGCGTTTTATAGTAGGAGCTGTTTGGCATTGCTTTCTTGCTTAAACAATTAAGACTACTAAACTATGAATATTGAATAATGTATCTTGTTAGAAATTGTCTTTAGTGTTAAAAGTGCTTTCACCAAAAGTACTCTCCAAACAGGTACTTAAAAAGTAACAAACCCAATGGGCCCAAGCCCAAGTCTAGATTTCAAAACATTTGCGTAAAGCCCAACACTCGATAAGAATTGGTTCATAACGAAGCAAAACAAAGCTTTAATATGCAAACAAACATAACAAAACATAATTATCATGTACTTTTGTCATCTCATCCATCATTTTTGGTATTATCTAACCGAGAATTGAAAATTATAAGTACTTTTTTAAATTTGAAATGGGTCCTTGTTGTCAAAGAAACTGAGTTGTAAATTATTTATATTACGTTTTCTTTCCTTAAATCATTTCTTGGAAATGTTGACAAATCTAATTTAATTTTCGACCTTTTTATAATTATGTGATACCCAGAGAATAGTTGAATTGGTTTATGTTATGATGGGAAATATTCTGTGTTACTAGTTACTTTTACTAGATAACTTAACTCCATGCAAAATGTGTAGAACCAGAAACCTGAAATGCCCATCAATAATTACAAGCGTTATTTGACATGTCTCGAGTCTTATCCCCAAAATGGCAAGGCCAGGTGCTAGGGGCTAGTCTATGGGGCCCTTTGTAATTGAAATTGATGTTGATGATCAGAGGCTGTAATGTATAATCCCCTTACTGTAGCACCCCTGAAGCATGTGAAAATTCCCACATCTTCTCTTCCTTAAATAAAATTGGTCCCAGTCCCTGCATGTCTTCACGTGTCCTGCCATCCAGTTGCAGTTAATTACACCATCATCTGCATCAGCTACTGCATAGGATTCTAAGGACCCATGAATTTGATACCCCAAATATATATATATATATATATATTTTAACATTTTCCTTTTCTTCCTCTAAGTATTATCATTTTCCAGAATATTGATTCATTT
>JAXCLQ010000006.1:1667656-1687524 GCA_035584115.1 Cedrela odorata | reverse complement strand
ATATATATATATATATATTTTAACATTTTCCTTTTCTTCCTCTAAGTATTATCATTTTCCAGAATATTGATTCATTTTCCCCACTCTCAGTCTTGGCAAGTGAGATTTAGCCTCCAATTATATATGCCGAAATTCATGTAACTTTGATTCAACAATAAAATAGAGAGTTCACACGCACGAGACTCTTATATATGATAACTGATAAGACAAAGTTCCTTAAGAACTCAGAGATACAAGTTATATAGAGAAAGAGAGAGCAAGAGGACATTTTGCAAATTCACAGCGACTGTAGAGAGCAAGAATATTTGAGAAGGTAAGTAAGAAAGAAGAGAGAAAATTTTAACGCTTAAAACACAAATTACAATATGTTTGATGGAGTACCAGACCAGTTGCACCAGTTCATAGCTGCTTCAGAAAGAACTTCAATACCTCTTCCTCTTTCTTTCTCTTCTTCTTCTTCTTCTCTTCATCATCATGTTTCATCAACCAATGCCAATATTTTCCCCAGTTTTGATCCCTTTTCTACTTCTTCACATCAACAAGTTTCATTACAAGTAGTGCAACCCCATCACTTCTTGCACTCCTTGCTGCAGCAGCAGCAGCAATCAGCTGACGCCCAGAAAAATGAAGATAAAGAAGAGAATATTAATAGCAGCAGCAGCAGCTTGGTGGGTATGAATAATTTGGAGATTGAAAGAAATAGATCCATAGCAGAACCAGTTGATCTAGCTTGGTCTAATGATGAACTGCTTGCACTGTTGAGGATCAGATCTAGCCTGGAAAATTGGTTCCCAGAACTCATTTGGGAACATGTCTCAAGGTATATATACATATATACACATTTAAATACATATGTAATTCAATTTCGATATGCTTCTTCTACTGTTTCTTGCTGCAAAATAAGGTGAATTTAGGGTTTATATATGGTGGATTCATTTTATCTATGCATGGGTTAAAATAACATTGACTCTTCAAATCATGGAATTTCGTGACTTGAATTGAGTTGGGGTTTTAACTAAGCAACTTTTTTTCAATTGGGATCTTCAATAAAAATTTTGAGCAAGGAGAGAGAGTGTTTGTGTAATTAAAGAAAACCATCTTGTATAATTTTTTATGATTAAATAGAGAGAATAAATGTCGATATACATATGGATGCGGTTTTGGGTTTATGCATTTATGGTGTGTGCAGGAAGCTGGAAGAGCTTGGGTACAAGAGGAGTGCTGAAAAGTGCAAGGAAAAATTTGAAGAAGAGAGCAGAAACTTCAACAACATTGATTACAACAAGAGTTATAGGACATTTTTTAGTGAATTTGATGATGAAGAAGATCATGAGGAGCAGCTGTATCGTGGACAAAACCCTCAGAAAGTTGCTGAAGAAAACAAAAGGATGCAAAAACCGAGAGAAGAAGAAGAAGACAAAACCGCTGAACCGAATTTGGAAGGAAATAAACCATCTGATCATCCTCAGGATAGACAGAAAATATTGGTGGAGAAATCATTATCAGAGGGGAAGAAGAGGAAAAGAAAGAATAACATTGAGATGTTTAAGGGCTTTTGTGAAGATATTGTGAAGAAGTTGATAGCTCTACAAGAAGAGATGCATAGTAAACTTCTCGATGACATGGTGAAGAGAGATGAAGAGAAGGTTGCGAGAGAAGAAGCTTGGAAGAAGCAAGAAATGGATAGGATTAACAAGGAGCTTGAAATTAGGGCTTATGAACAAGCAATTGCAGGTGATAGACAAGCAACAATAATCAAGTTCTTAACAAAATTCACATCACCATCATCAAATGCTACTGAAAATCTGTCCCTTGGAAGAAGAAGTGAAGAAATTAGTTCAGTTAAGCATAAGGTACTAAGCTGTTCAAATCCTCCCACTTCATCTTCCTTAATTCTTGCTCAACAAAACCCTAATATTTCTACTTATCATCAAGCTAATAAGAAAAACAATGCAGAAGTATTGCCAAACTCAGCTTCGTGTCCAACCCAAAACAATCCAATCATCTCAACTTCATTGTCCAAAAACCTAGCAGCACCCCAAAACCCTAGTTCAAATCTTGCTCCAAAAACACCCACTACATCTGCAGTAGCCATGGCTCCCAAAAACCCTAGTTCTCCCAAAACCCAAAACAAGCAATTAGTACCCACTTCAACTCCCATCCAAAATGCCACTCAAAAGCTTGCATCCAACGACAGAGAAAATATCGGCAAAAGATGGCCAAGAGATGAAGTGTTAGCACTGATAAACCAGAGGTGCAATCTCTACGACAATGGCGAGCAAGACAATGAAGGAGCAGCAAGGACTCCTCTGTGGGAGAGAATCTCACAAGGGATGTTAGAATTGGGTTACAAGAGAAGTGCAAAGAGGTGTAAAGAGAAATGGGAGAACATAAACAAGTACTTTAGAAAAACCAAGAATACCAACAAGAAGAGGTCACTTGACTCTAGGACATGTCCTTATTTTCCTCAATTAAGCACTTTGTACAATCAAGGAACGCTGATAGCACCTTCCGATGGGACGGAAAACCGCTTGGCCTTACAGGAAAACCAGTCTACCCTATCGCAAAACCATCGCGGTTCCTCTCAAGGTGGTAATTCCAGTACAGATTCAACAATGCGTGTTGTTCATCAAGGTGAGAAAAACTTGGTTCAGCAAGTACCAGCAGCCTTGGAATTTTAATTCTAATTTTGAAAATATTATCGTGAGTGCATTTGCTACATAATAATTATAATTATAATAATAATATAGATAGTACCATTTTACTAAATTAAAATAGTAAACAGTACTTTGTCGTTGAAATTTGTTTTCATTTTTCTTTTATATAATTAATATAATATTTGGCTTGGACTCGGAGGGTTTATATATATTTGTTAAAACTTGTATTGTAGTGAGCACCGACGATGTGAGGAATAAATTTATAGGGTAGGTCCGTCTATTATAAGTTCGATTTCAGAATTGCGTTTCAAATTTTCTATTTCAAGACTACATGCTGCAAGAAAAGACATTCTTTAGAAACATAATATTTCTCTGATTCTTACCAAATAAAATAAAAACAGTGTGTTGGAATCTTTTTCAAACAAGGAATTGAAATTGGGGTTTTGTTAATCATCTTCATCTTGGAAATGAGAACCAATCAACATATGTAATTGAATGAGGGTATGAATATGTATCAGGAAATGTCCTCAGGTTTTTAAAAATAAAACGAAGAAATTATTAATTTTATTGTTTCAAAGGCCCCAGAGAGGAATTGTTTATCATATAATGTGGAAGAGTAAATGTGGAAATAGTAGATATTAGTACATTTAATGTAAATTATACAACAGTTTTTTTGTTTTCTACCACAGAATACATCATGAATCCATCATACATGGCCCAATAATGTATTTATTGTACGTATGGGTTGGGGTATTTCGGGACCCACCCACATGACCGATAAATCAGACTCTGAGATCAAAACTAGGCCGTTCCTTTGTCTTCTTGTATCACAGATCCAGACTCTCAGTGGGTCCCTTCTCTTTTTATTTATTCATTATTATTTGTGTAATTTTGGAAGAGTTGCAGACATGCATTGATTTACAGCCAAGTGCCAACAACACATCAACGTCACATGTGATGATAGTCTGGTTCTGTCGACGACACGACTCATCTCTGATGGTAATTAAGTAAGTAGATAAGATGGCATAGGTTTGAGTTGATGCACGTGCATCATCACGTGGGGTCAATATTCATCAGACGGCTTAGAGTGGCTCTAAGTGTTTTTTTTTTTTTTTTCGTGTTTTTTCTTGTATTCTGAAAAGTCAACACGGTCAACTCAAGTGTTCATCTCTAAATAAATCTCTATTTTGACACAAACCTCGTGGTAATTACAATAATGTTTGACTAGACTCTGGGTTATTACAAAGATTTCAGATTAATAAGGTTACTTTCAATGATGTATCCTCCATCTGCAAATAAGACCGCGTTTGGGACTTCATGTGTTGAATGCATTTATCATGATCCAAAAAAGACAAAATACATTATTGGGTTCAAGAAGTTGGGCCGAATCATCTAAGCCCAAATTCAAAAGGAGTAAAGCCCTTGTAGAAACAATACAAGGCTAAGGCTCAACAAGAATTCAAGCCTAAACATGTCAACCATATTCAACTAGAATTGAAATGTTGACATTTGATTATTCTTTGTGGTTAGCACTTCCTCTTTTGTACTTCTTTTATAGTGTAATTTTAGGCATTGTTGGGTTGGGTACCACTCCCCCATGTTGTATGATAATAATAAAATAGAGCTACAAACCATATCATTATTCATTCTTGACATTGTTAATATGACAAAATACAACTCTCTTTTGATTTCTCTTACACTTGACTCTTTTTCTTTTGTTTAAATTATGTGAGTGCCCATGCTTTGACTTTGCCATCAAACGCGTTACTTGAACACACATCTAATGACATTCAAACTTATCAATTGTTTTAGTATTATCATCATCTTTTAAAAGGTAACAACACAACTACCAAGTACTTAAGAGGTCAACAAATTAATACAATTAAAAACTTCTAAAAAGAATCATTATCACCACTTACCTATCAAATTAATACAATTAAATGTATAAATTTTTTTATAATATTTTCACCCATTTATTTGTGTGTTGCTTCATTAATTTTGCCTTAAAGAATCAAAATAATACCCATCTCCAAAAGTTGTTGAGATACAATACAAGGCTATCGATTGAGAATGCTCGCATAAATAAATTGAAGTGGGTTTGTTCATTACAATTCATGGGTGATACGTCTCTTTTCATGGTAGTTCTACTTATTTATCTTTTTGTACAACTTTTGCATGAATGATTTTTTATTAGAGTGGAGGTAGTAAAGTAATAATAGTACTTCAAAAAGTAAGCATGTCATCTCCAATGAAGAAACAAGCAACTTTCTCCTTCCCACAAGTCATAAATGATAAGCCCACTCAATTGTATTGATTTAATATCTTATGAGAAACTTCTAATCTTAAAATTATACAAATTACCCATAAATTATGTATACCAAATAACATTATCAAATCAATTAATAACACCTAATAGCTTTCTTTCTTTAACCTTAACAACTTTATCACATTTACCTTAAATTAATTATTATTTCTCCAAATCAATTGACATGACAAATTGGTATTTATGGTGTCTTGCATTGCATTTGCATGCACCAAATCAATGGTTTAGTAGTAGTAATATTTCCAACTTATTTTTCACCTAGACTCCTAAATAGACCAAGCCTTTCCCTCAACTACTTCACATCTTGCTACTCCATATTGCCATAAGTAGGTGTTGTGCTATCAATCATCAATTGCCCACAAAAAATCACTAATCATGATCAAAATATTTTCATGGTCCATGATCAAATGTAAGTACCTCATTTTCCTTTCCTTTTTTTGTACATAACTTTTCAATCTTGACCCATTTGTGGTTAAATTGAATTTTATAATATGTAAGTAGAAGTTCATTTGTACTTTTGTAGTAGGCGAGAGAATTCTCCATCCATTATATTGTGGTGGGTCATGGGTGCATGTTAAAAGATGGGACTCATTTGTCGCTTTTGGTAGCAAATTTATATCCACTTGGAATCTTTATCCTAGTCCAAATTTCTTATATTTTAGCCTCATTTTTGTTCATTTTCTTAGTTAATTTTGAAGTATTTATACACATAACAAAGTTGCCAAATATTTTTAAATATTTTATATTTTGTAATATTTAATTGAGAGACGACCAATCTGTTTTTTTCTAATTGTTCAACGAATACTCAAAATATTTTGTTATTAAAAATATTTTAAAATAAATATATTGAGTATCAAAATATAATATTTTTCAATAATTAACTCGAATAGTTATAAAAAATTAACATCGGCATTGAAACTTACATATATAACTACCAATTAGCTTAATTAATTGTCAACTTAAAACAAATTTTATGTTGTTATTGTTGTTGTTGATGATTTTGGGTAGCTAAAATGTCATTTTTCAAAGAATAGGTCAGTTTTTAATAAGATATGTCAAATTTTAAGTTATGCTATTACAAGGACATTAACGCCGATTGACAGAGATTGTCACAAAGGTTGGCTAGAATTTGAAGTTGGTAGAATAATATAATAATCTAGTCCTTGTAATAAATAAAAATATTGGGTTTGTAAAGAAGAAATAAAGTTAGGAGATGCTATTAAAATGAAATTTATGGGATAATGATGTAATTAATTAAGAGCAAAGAAATTCTTAACCGGAAGAAGCAAAATCTTTGGCATGATTGGGGGACACACTAACCCACTTGCCAACCGGACCATCTTTCACGTCACAAAACGACACACCCACGTCAACTAAACGCGCGACACCACACCTCGTAATTCTTCAATCAAACGAAGGGTGTTTCCGTCCGCCGGTTAACAACCCTCGTGATTGAGCAAGAGAGACATCTGTTTGTAGATCGGGAGGAAATTGATGCGGGACCCACCTTCGTTTCCCTTGGTCGGCCTTCTAAAGATACAATAAATAAATAAAAATATATATTAAACAAAGTGGATAGTAATGGGAAAAAGCCCACAAAAGCTGACAAATTTACTGATAAAACCACTCGACATGTGAAAAGAGTTCTGTGGAGATCTCATGGCACTTGTTTCACGGTTTTGGGATAATAACATTCCAGTCCCTGAAAAGTTTTATGCATTTTCAAATGAGTACATAGAAATAGAATGTCCACTTAAGTCAAATAGATTTACCATCTCATTTCTAACCTCTGCTGCAATGATCAAATAACCCTTTTCCACAACCGTAATGTTAGTGTAAGAGCAGAGAATTTTAGTTAATTTGATACAGTTTAAAGACTTATTTGATCTAAATAGACATATTATATGTTCGTTTGAGTAATCATGAAATACAGGGACTGGAATGTTATTTATCCCAATAAATAAATTACACTCTCTTACTGAAGAGTGATGATGACTGTTACTTTTAAGTAGTTTGTTTATAAAAATCACATTTTTAGTATTTATTTTTGAGAAAAATGACAGTCTAATGTTTTCTCCTTGTTTATAAATTAATTTGTGGTCCGATATCTCTCTGAATTTGTCATTTTCTCACTCAAAACACACACCCCAATGGCAGAACAGCTGCTGCTGCAGCTCCCTCTTCTTCCACCTCCTCTTCTTCTGTTTCAGTTTGAGCTTAAACGGTGTGTCGTTTCTTAGTTTCTAAGCAAATGCTGAACCCGAAGCTCACATTCCTTTCTTCTTAACGTGATCTCTTTGGATCAAATTATCTTTCTCTTTCAGGTACATTAATTCTGTCTCTCTCCTTCCTCTCCTTCTCTCTTTTTGCAAAATTTCAAGCTTTGAATCTTAGCCTTTGTTTTCTTCAACACTTTGAATCTGCATTTCTTTCCATTTTCATGTTTTGCTCACAGATTCAGTGTATTTTGTTATATTTTTCCTGATTTTTATTTCATAATGTGGTATTTATTTTGCATTTAATGTTTTTTTTTTCAATTTTTATGGTGTTTTTGATATAAATTTAGGATTTTGAAGCTGCTTTTTTACTTGGGATATTTTTTTTGTCTCTCTTGTCTCTCTGTGTTTGTGTTTGTGTTTGCATTTTTCTATTTTTATTTTGAGATTTGGCTTAAACAAAAAGTTTGAATTATCTGAGCTTAATGCAACTAAATGCCTTATTTGATTAGATGCTTTTTGGTCTCAATAGAAAAATGTTATTTCAATTTTCTTGGCTTTTACGGTTGTTTTTATGTTATTTTTTAAATCTTTGAAGTAATATTTCTTCATGTTACTTCCTTTGTTTCTGATGAAGATATAAAGATATGCATTTCTTGAGTAACTTGACAGTTAGTGTACCTTCTTTTTCCTTTTTGTTAACTTCTTGAAATTTTCCTTTGTTCTGCATTTGTGTTCAACATTTTGATTATTTTCTGTATTTTGTGATTCCTCATGGCATTGAAACTTTCTTGCTTTCGTGCAGCAAAGGTTTTGAAACGGACCTCTTACATGGAGCAGTATGAAATACTAGAGCAGATTGGGAAGGGAGCTTTTGGTTCAGCTCTTCTCGTGAGGCATAAGCATGAAAAGAAGAAGTGAGAATGAAACCCTCCCTGTTTTGTTACTTCTTGTTTACTTGTTAAATATAATTTTTTGATGAGAAAAAAAAAATGAATATTCTGATTCATGTGTTTGTGATGGATTAATTCTTTTACTCTGCTGCTTCTTTTGGTATGTTAAGGTATGTGTTGAAAAAAATTCGTCTAGCCCGCCAGACTGATCGGTCGCGGAGATCTGCACATCAGGAGGTTGTTATATTCTTTCTTATTATTCGCCTCAATCAACTATTAATATCTCATTTTAGTACTTTCTCTCTCCGTTTTATTCTTTATATGTTTCATTCCACTAGTATTCTGCCATTTTTTGCGTGTCTATTAAAACAAAAGAAAAAAGAGTACAAATGCAGGCTTTGTTATTGCCTTTTATGTTTTTCAAAGAAGCTAATAGTTACAAACTGAAACAATTCAGGCATCTTTTCCATGCCAGGGTATGATAAGTTGTGGTCACAGAATGCATTGAAATTAAACTCTCTATAAAAGTTCTTGCATTTTCAGTCGGTTGTGCTACAGCTAGCATCTTTGATTTAAACATTTCTTCGAATCTTCAAATCTTCACACTGACCCTTTTCCTACTTCATCTAGATGGAGCTCATTTCTAAAATAAGAAATCCATTTATAGTGGAGTACAAAGATTCTTGGGTAGAAAAGGTATGTTGTGCCTGTTTTCTTTAATAGTTTGATACTCTGATCAATATTGCGACCAATTATTTCTTCATGTTTTGATTTATCACTGCTCAGTATTTTACAGAATTTACTAACAGAAACAATATGGATTTAACCTAGCATATATATCTCCTTTTCTTTCCAGGGGATTGATCCACCTAAGTCATTTTCTTCTAACCCATTGCTCAAAGAAGCATTCCTCCTAAACTTGTTAAACAAAAACCCGAAAAAGCATTCTTCCTAAAAAATTTATTCAACCAAAAACCCAGTAAATTACTAGACTAAAGGCCCTCATCCACAGCTATGATGGGCGTTTCAAGCTAGCAATGGACACATTTTGGTTCCACTGAGCATTATACCACTCTCCTATAGTTTTCCATGGATTATCTCTATGGTCTTTATCCAAAAGTTCATGTTTTGGTTTCTTTTCCAATGTTTTCTTTTTCCTATGCTAATGTGGCTCCTGACTGATTACCTATGGCCTAACATTGGTAGCTGTTCATACCTTTGTTTTCAGGGTTGCTATGTGTGTATTATTATAGGGTATTGTGAAGGAGGAGATATGTAAGTTTTCTTTCTTGATGATGTTGAGATTCTGGAATAAGGGTTGATCTGCTCTGATTCCAGCCTTGCAATACTTCAGCCATTTATGCCATGCCTTTCATGTGATACAGGGCAGAAGCTATAAAGAAAGCCAATGGCATGCTTTTTTCTGAAGAGGTTTGGTCCTTTTTAATTTGCTATTTTTTTTCTCCCTTTTCTTCTGCTCTCGTGGCAATAACGGATTCTTTTACTTCCATGTATAATATTTACTTTCTGCATTAAACTTCTACAACTTTGAGAAACCTTTGCGTCTGATTCTTATATAATGGACTTTCCACAGAAGCTCTGTAAATGGCTTGTTCAGCTCCTGATGGCACTTGACTACTTGCATGCAAATCATATTCTTCATCGTGATGTCAAGGTTAGTGGCAGATTTTTACATACTTAAAAAGAGATCAGTACTATTAGCCAGTATCTCTGAAGTTGCTCATACTGATAGTGTTTTTGAATCTTTCAGTGTTCTAATATCTTCTTGACTAAAGATCATGATATACGTCTTGGTGAGTACTTTTTTTTTTTTTTACAATAAAACTTCTCTCTTAGGGGTTATAATTTTTCTGAACATTTGATCCACTCTCATGCAGGTGATTTTGGACTTGCCAAAATTTTGACTTCAGATGATCTTGCTTCCTCTGTAAGTGAAATGAGTTGGATTAATGTTTGTAATTTTTAGCTTCTGCTTCCTTTTTTCAACTTCATTAGCGAGGACTTCTGTATTGCAATTCAGGTTGTGGGAACCCCCAGCTATATGTGTCCTGAGCTTCTTGCTGATATACCTTATGGTTCCAAGTCAGATATTTGGTCTTTGGGTAAGTTGTGCGCTTATATTTGTCTGTGTTAGTACGTCGGCAGAAGCTTTTTGGCCTTGGTGATTTATGGGAGTTCAGTTGCTGTGTATTTATTTGTTTGTCTTGAATATCTGTTACACAGGATGCTGTATATATGAAATGACTTCACTTAAGCCTGCATTTAAGGCATTTGTAAGTTTTTGAACCCTGTCTTATTGCGTTGTAAACATTTAAGTTTGTTAAACTACCTCTTTCATGTGTGTTTATGGTTGAGATCTTGACTGAAGATATGTTACAGTTGTGTATGTGTATGTGATCTGTTATAAGTATTTTATGAGGAGATGAGGGGATTTGCTTTCCTACATTTTCTGCAATTTTGTTATGAATATCTCATTTTTCTATCAACTACTGTCTGTCTTGATCAGGATATGCAAGCACTGATCAACAAAATAAATAAATCAATAGTTGCCCCACTTCCAACAAAATACTCTGGTGCCTTGTAAGTCCCTTTTCTTCTTTTTCTAACTCTTATTGTTAGCTGCAAATGATCTCTTCTTAAACAAAAGGCCGACTAATGATCCTTGTTTAAAATACATCATTAAGCAAACTAATTCCATTCACAATCCAAAATTAACAATGGATAGCAATATAGGGTGAGAATAAAAGGAAGTTGCAAATAATTATGGTTGTTAGTCAGATTGTGAACAAACACTATATTTCTTTTAAAAATATCTTTGATGTTTAGGCAGTGAATGTTGGTCTAACCATATTGCTCAATTTTGTTTACAGTCGGGGTCTTGTTAAAAGCATGCTGCGGAAAAATCCAGAACTTAGGCCAAGTGTACGTATATTTGCACCTAACTTATATATATAATATATGAAAGCATTTGTCCAAGTGGAGCTGGAGCATGATGGGTCAATATCAAGATAATCTCCGAAGTTTACATTCACTCATTTCAAGTTGTTTCTATAAAGTTTAATGCTAGGCCAAACATGTTTACTCCTGTTATTCACATTTTGGTGCTATTTATCTACCTTTATAGTGAGATCCCTCCTTGAATAATTCTCAGGACAAAAGAAAAAAGACGCATTGGTTAATCATTAAGAAATGTTATGCAATTCTCTCTCTCTCATGTGAAGTTCTAATATATGGCAGGCTGCAGAACTGCTCAGGCACGCACACCTTCAGCCTTATGTTCTGAAGGTCCATCTCAAGATCAATAGCCCTAGACGCAATAGTATATCAGTCCATTGGCCTGAATCCAACTACATAAGGAAAACAAGATTTTCGGAACCAGATGTTCCCTCTTATAGGGAGAAGCAACATTCTTTCAGCAATGACAGGAACTTAAATCCAAGTATATCTGGAGCCGAGCAAGATTCTGTGTGTTCTACTGAAAGAATACATGATGGCCCAGTGTATTTGAGTAGAAGACTTTCGGCTTTATCTGTTGAAAGCAGCCATGAAGGGACTGTCATCTGTAAGCCAATTGCTTCAAAAACTTCAAATGTTGCCAAGACTCCAAGAGTTACTTCAGCAAAAGCTTCTGCTCATAGGAGACAGCCGGATCCCATCAAAAAACATGAATCTGTAAGATCTTATATTCCCTCTCTCTCTTCTAACAAAAACTCGCATTCATGTAGTCACATATCCTTTCAAGTTCCAAGTGTAATTTTTGCTTGTTTTATAAGTTGGGATTTTAAATGTCCTTTTCTTTATTTTTGCAGCATCCTGTTTCACGCACTCCATCAAAAAAATCTATCCCTACAAGTCGCAGAGCATCTTTGCCATTGCCCACAAGGCCGACAATTCAAGAATCACCTTACAGGCCTAGTACTGGTATTCTTCACTGTGTAAAATCACCAGACGTTTCTGTTAACGAGCCTCGGATTGATAGGATAGCTGAATTCCCATTAGCCTCATACGAGGACCCCTTCTTTCCCATCCATAGAACTTCACCAAACTCTGCACAAGGCTCCTCCAGCTCACCATATGGTGACCGTTCTATCACAAAAGACAAATGTACTATTCAGATATGTGATAAAGCCTCTGCAAATCCCAACTTCACCGAAGCATGGCAAGGTATTAAATGCAGCATGTTTCACGTGAATGAAGAGGATGGAAGCAACTTGTCTGATCAAAATGCAACGGCAGGTGCATCCAGCCGAACCTCATCAGACACACGCCGTCGTAGGTTTGATACCTCGTCATACCAACAACGTGCCGAAGCTTTGGAAGGAATGCTTGAATTCAGTGCAAGATTACTTCAACTGGAAAGGTATGACGAGCTTGGGGTGCTACTAAAGCCATTTGGACCTGGGAAAGTTTCATCTAGGGAAACTGCAATCTGGTTGACCAAGAGCTTCAAGGAAAATACTGTCAAGCAAGAAGATTAACACTGGTGAACCACCAACACATATGTACCATATTTGCAGCTTTAACAATCTTTAGAGCTGAGTATCCTTTTCTTTTCCAGTCAATGATTGAGGCAATAGGTGCTTACGCAAACATTAATATGTAGGATGTAGTGGATTTTCACGGCCCTTCCGGATTTCCCATGTCTCCTATTTCTTGATTTTGGTTAACCTGGATAATGTTGTATGATAGGACATGGGTACAAATTCTTAGTTTCCAAGACGAGGGTTGGTGATATTAAGTACCACAATTTGTACCTTGACATATAGTTTTTGCACAAACTGTGGCTTAAATGATGTTACTAGACATGTATCATATTCTTGTACTCTTTATGAACTTTTCGTCCTGTGAATTTTCAGAGCTTCTGTACTTTCCTTTGCGTTCACGAAATTGAACTCGATGGTAAGAAAGTGATTGTCTACTTATGGTATACATTTATTTTTTTGACTCTTGCGGTTTTACTACTACTTATATTTGATACCTTGCGATTCTATCACTAAACATTTGTGAACTAAAAGTTGCAATACTCGGATCCAAAATATACTCCGCATCTAGTTTAGCTTTATTATATTTATTTTTAAAAGAGATTACCTATGGTAAAATATAAAGGAGAAAGTTTGGTAAAATATAAAGGAGAAAGTTGTTTTTTTTTCAAATTAAATGAAAAGAAAAAAAGAAATAATTGAGCAGTTGGCAAGTGGCTCAAGTAGAAATTTTGCTGGCCTTAGCCAATACATAAATATTTACACAAGACTACAAATCCACGAGATAAAAGTCAAAAACGAGCAAGATTAAAAAAATAAACCATGCAAGATGAGTCAACATGATCAACTTATAATATATTAGAAAATATCCACAATTCCCAAAATATCCACAATTCCCATGCAGAAGTTACACAACAGAGAGCTCTGTCAAGCTCTTTGATTGTGGCAAGACAGCTAGAGATGGGAAAGGCAAGCAAATGGATGATGAATTACTTGTTAGGAAGAAAAGAGGAGAAAGAAAAGAAGAAGGATGTCAAAGAAAATGAGAAATTCTCAAGTGGGATTCTGCCATCAACACCTACTGTTAAGAGGAGATGGAGCTTTGGTAGATCATCAAGCAAGGAGAGAGTCCATAGAAATTCCAAATCTCTACTTGATTTGATTAACACAAACTCAGTTGAAAAAATTGCAACAGTGAGCTCGCAGAATCAGCAGAGAATTGTTAACAATTTGGCTTTGGTTGTAGCAGCCACTGCTCCTGTTGAATCTTCTGTTCGATCGTCAAAACCTGTAAGATATGGAATAAGCAGAGCTGTTGCAGATGCTGCTGCCACCAAAATTCAGGCTACCTTTCGTTCTTATCTGGTATTTTTTGTGAACTTATTAGTTAAAATGTATTTAAAGAGATAAATGCAGTAGAAAGAAAGTTTAAAATGCTATAAACACCAGTCTTATATTTTCCGTTTTTTCAAAGAAGACAAAACTCAGTTTTCTGCAAGTCATTATCACAGAACAGCTAACCAGACATGTTTTTGTCACTTTTATTTTTTCAGAAACAAAAATTTAACCTTTAAAAAAAGATACCAAACAAGCAGTTATTTTCATTTATAAATTATCTCTGTACAATTTCATGAATAAGAAAAAATAGGGTGTGAAAGTCAATTGAAATTGTTTGGCATAAGTGAATTGATTGATATCTTGATAGGCAAGAAGAGCACTGTGTGCTTTAAGGGCACTAGTCAAATTACAAGCTCTAGTAAGGGGTCACCTGGCGAGGAAACATACAACTGCTACTCTTCGGCGTATGCATGCACTAATGTCAATTCAAGTTAGAGCTCGGTTTCAGAGATTTCAGATGGCTGAGGAATCACAGGTTGTTCTTAGAACCCATTCATCAAGATATAGAATTAACCCTCAGGAAACTGAATTCAGAAGACCACACAGAGTAAGTTTATAAATTCTATCTCAATTCTGATGTGAGTTTATAAATTCTATCTCAATTCTGATGTGAGCAGAATTCGACCCCCAGACATTTGATATAATTTGAAGAGATTTTATCGGTTGAACCAATTAATAGTAATCATTTGATTTATTCAATTGCTAACATGGGTGGTGCTTTTGATTTCCAGGAAGCAATTGATACAAATAATTATGAAACACTCTCAAAGAGCAAATATAGCTACTTCAATAATTCAAAATTTGGGAGAACAGAACATGGGGCCAGCACACGTTTTACAGGAGAGCTTTCATTTGCGAAGAGAGAACCTCATCAATATGAGGAGATTGCCTTCTCCACAGCACAGAATACTCCCCAACATTATCAAGGAATAAGCAACACAATTCCAGGAATATCTTCTTTCACATACCAGCAGCCAGATTATGCACATCCTGTTTCTCATGATTTCTCATTCTTACCAAATTACATGGCCACCACTGAATCTTCAAGGGCCAAAGCCAGGTCACAGAGTGAATCAAGACAGCGACCTGAGCTGAGCCTGAAAAGCAAAAGCAAGCGATGGGATTCAAGCAATGGATCACAACATTCTTCTCCGTGCTTGAAACACGCTGATCAAGGTTTGCTTTCAAACAATGGATCACAACACTCTTCGCCGCGTTTGAAACACACTATTCAAGGCTTGCATTCAGGCAATGGATCACAACGTTCTTCTCCGCCAATGAAGCAAGCTGTTCATGGAAACCAGGACCCCTGGTTTATGAAGCCATATCGATCAAAAAGGTTACTCAAGGACACTGAGTCTGATGCCAACAGCACAAGCACCAGTCATTCAATCTATTGAAACTCTCTTATTGCATATGAGGTGAGTAATGAGATAGGTATCGTTGTTACTGCTTTTCTCAAATGTTTGGCTATTTGATTTCTTGATGCATTTGACTGCAGCCTCCTGTGAACCTGTACTAGTTTTTCGTCGCTCTTGGCACTGCCCAAAGGTTTTATAAAGAACAGATGATGTACAAAGATAGCTAATTCAAGGTTCAGGAGTGGTACAAGTTGTTATGGTGGAGCGAAAGTGATCACTGATTTTGCTGACTTATAAATCAAGTGTCCTCTAAGCAATCCCAAAATTGTGGCTAAAAGGTTATGGGGAACTCTTTCGTCGGGAATTGAGAACAGTCACAAACATACTGGAATGGATGAATTGAAAAAAGTATTAAAATAAAATAAAATTCGAAACTGATAGCTTTTCTCTAGAAAATAAACAAATGAATATTTCAAAATCACAAATGCATGCATACGTACTTTTTTTTGTCCTAAGCAGCATATACATAAAGCATGCAAGCATAAATACATAAATTGAATACATTTCATTTTAATTGGTTGAGGTTCCGGCAATATAAGATTTGATCACCAGTTCACGAAAAAATGAGGTGAACTGGTCATTGGTAGAGAGACAACGGAGACAGATTAATGCATATTTTGTTAAAGAAAGACAAAGAATGCAGGGGACTGTTTAATAGCAATTTCCATACATTGAACAAGACAGATTAATCCTTCAGTAAGTTGAGATATAATGTCGCAACTAAAGTACAAATCCAAAATTGTACGGAATCTTATTTTTCAACTTATCCATTTAGGAGCCACCGCTGAAAAAGCCATTGGTATTTCTGGGGCACCAGTATCTCTATTCCATATAAATGACAATGAATTCAGTAAATTTAACATCTTCTAAATGTACCACGCATGTCCATATAATTGCTGAACAAAAAACCTTGCAACAAGTAAAATTCGTCATTACAACATATCAAGGTTGGTTTAGTCAATACCATGCATCGCTTTGGCAACTAAGTGGAGAGAAAAATAACAGATACATGGCTTTCATATATGTGTTACCGGTAAACTACTTATGTGTGGAAGACAGCAGCCTTGTTTGCTCCTTTTCATTCCTGTCCAGGATACTAATCTCTACAAGAGATGATACACTCACTCACTAGTTCAATGTTTTGTGGAATGCAACCTGTAAAGACAGCAGACTGAAAATTAGGCTCCATGAGTAAAAACATACTACACAAAATTACGAAAACTTTTACAATCTAGAGTCACAAAACATGACTGGCAAATTTATGCTTTTGGGAGCTGACAGGCTTCCCCCTTGTTTTGGTCAATTTCCAACCCACACTGAAAAAAAGATTTCAAACTTTCACAACCAGTTCATTATACCCAGAAAATCTGACATAGTTTGGATCAATCACGAGGTAAGTCATACTGTTAACTTCTCTATCAATAGGAATGAATCCTAGGAATAGTCTAGTTGGGAAAATCTTCATGTTTTAAGATTAATTAGATCGTAAAGGCAGATGAAAACAAATGAAATCACGTACAGATGTCGAAGTTTTCAGCAACTCTCTTATGGCCATTGTGGCATAACATGAAGCTGGAAGAGTAAAACCCAACTTGAGTGCCATCTGGGCATCCTGAGAATTAGCACCACATGGAGATCCAACTAGCAGCTGTTTTACTTCTTTGCTACAATCTGCTTCATTATTCTCTTTTGAAAGCTTTATATCCTTTCCTAAGCTTTCTGATTGTTTCATGCTATCAAATGGATCTTTTTGCTCATTTCCGTTAACTGGTTCCTCTTCTTTGACTATGTTCACAGGTTTAGCTTTGGCAATTTTGTCCAAATCTGTCTCTGCTAATGGTTTATTACCATCAGTGTATGTGAGCAATTCCCTAAGACAACAAAACAACAAAATAATTGGTCTATAGTGTAATCCAAAACATTCATACCAGTGATTGCCAAGTAAATAAAAATGAGGAAAAGAAAAAATTAATAACAAGAAAAAACATGCCTACCATTCAAAGTCCATCGGCTTCTGAAATACTCGCCTATAACTTCCAGTCATACTGGTTATTGAAAATTCCCTGAAAGGATACACAAATGTACAGCTCCAATTAGATGAGGAAAAAATAAGCATGTGCATGCGGAGAAAGAGCAAGATACGGTGAGGGTTAAGTTTAAGTAAGAACTTAAGGGAAATACTTTGACAACATACTTGACATTATGCACACTCTCTGTCAAGTTAATCCTGTCCTGCTCAATTCAAATGAACAACTATTAAGACCCAAACAAGATAGACTACGAAAATCAGCTGCTTAGCATAATTAGCACACAATTTTACCAATCCAGGTCATTGCTAATAATAATAATTTAGAAATCCCTTTGATTTAAGCACCTCTCGAACACTAACAATTGATTTAACCCCAATCGATCTCAGAAACTAAATACAGATCTTGGCAGAACACATGTTGAGGTAACATGTGGCACCCAGACAGTACAGCCTGCCCCAACATTTTTCTGGCTACACAAATTCAAGATAAAGATAATTAATTACCTCTTAATGGTACCTTCTGGCCATCAATATTTACAACTTCATTGTGGAACCTTTAATTGCTATATAGGCCATGAAATCTGGACGTATCTAAGTAAATGCACACATGCATCCATGTTTATTCAAAATTTTGAATTATCAAGTATTCGCATCAAGAAATCCATTTGGGCATACAGGCAACAACTTCATAATTCCAAGAAGATTTTAAATTGATATTGTTTAAAATCTAAATTATCATGTTTTTATCTTTCATTTCAGTAAGACCATCCTCGTAACAGATGTCACAGGTGCCACCCACCCTTTTGTTTCTAAACCTAACCTCATTAAAACATAATATACATGTTGATCTTTCAGACACTATGCTCCACAGAGCTGTTTAAATTCACAACTCATAAGAAGCCAGATATAAGGAGAGAAACAGAATATTTAATAGAACTCTCGTTATAGCATACCTTCTTTGCCAAATGATGATAAACTTCAGCAACATCATTCATTGGATAAATCACCCGTGAACTGCCAAACAAGAAAACAATTGTGTTGGACAACAAAGAAAATGTTCATTTGAAAATTAAAACATGTAAATCAAAGTATGATGATTCTTGACTTCTCTTACCCGGGCATAGGAAGTACAACATCATAGATAGTATATTTTCCAGTCTGGATATCTTCTGTAGTTACAGTCTGAAAGAATATAGGAAGCTATCTAAAATTCTCAACTTATACTAAAAAAAATTAGTTCTAATATTTATGTGTCAGATGAAGAGCGCAAGCAGCACCACACCAGAATACCTTTCACATTTAGCTTCTGTTAAATAGTGGAAAGAAAAAATAAAATAAAAATGAAGAATAACAAGTTCATTGTTTTTCTTCTTTTACTAGATTAAGTACACCCTGTGAGACTGATTCTACATCAGCAATAGTAGAATCTTCAAACAAGTAATGTGATTTAAAACTGACCTTAACAATGCTGTGTTTTCCCCCAGGAAGATCTGTTGCTGAGGCCTCATCTAAATGACTACAATCATCTGTGTCATTAGAATTCTCATCCTCAAGTTCGGAAATAAAACATCCCATTTCCTTTCCAGCATCATCTCCTTTACAATATACTAAGTCTCCCACCACAGCTTGCTCAGTTCCTGCCACACAGGAATAACAGAACAAAATTCAAGGTTGCTTTCAAACAGAGATAGTAAAGCTTTGACAATGATCTTTATGACAGCAGATAAATTTGTGTTAGAAAAATAGAAATTTAGTATAACAAAATCAACATCATACCATATTTTTGCACTCTCGTACTCGCTGCATGGTTCCACAAATAGCTTTGGTAACTATGGACATACCTAAATGATACAGCAGCAACAACATTGTTAAAAAAAAACACATCTCATTTTGCTCTTGTTTGAGTGTCTGCATGAAGGCATATCAATGTGCGTGTGGAGAGAGAGAAAGAGAGAAATTGATAGGTGTAATAAAATCACATACTCATGTGACATATAATTCACTCACATCATTCGCAAAGTCCTAGGTATAGCTTTCAGGGCCTGCAAGTAGTTCCCAGGACATTTCTTCAAGCACTGCAGCTGCACAAGATTAAACGGGAAAAAAGTATACTATTTTAATAATGGGAAAAAATAATTAAATTAATCTCATTACAGAAGTAGTAACAGAAAACATGAAAAACAGAACTGACATGAGGATATGAACAGAAACTGAATCAGTGTAGCAAAGAGAGAGGAAAAGGCTAGTTTACAGTAGTAAACAAGTTGGAGATTAAGAGATTAATTTTTCACAAAAAATTATGTAAGCACTAAACATTAGCAGACACTGAACAAAGTAAGTAATGCGAAAGCGACTACAATTGAAAACTTACCATAGCCCTTTCAGCAACCAAATGGCGAGGTAATTTCCTTAGGGTCCCATCAATATCA
>JAXCLQ010000006.1:1638923-1665343 GCA_035584115.1 Cedrela odorata | reverse complement strand
CAGTTTCTTTATAATATTCCCGTGCCTTGTTTATCTCATTTCTTTGTATTTAAAGATCTAAGTCAAGAAAAACAACTGATGATTTTGCTAATGATAATGTATTGACATTGGCAAGGCAACAAACCACTTGAACTAGTACTTAAGCATATAAAAGATCCTCCTTGCAAAACTCAAGAACAATAATAGGATATCCCCTTCCCTCGGATCAAGAATAATGTCTACGGCAGTTTTCCACTCTCCTCGGAGTAATGTGGCTCCGATAAGGTGAGTAGGCACAGAACCACTTCCAAAACGCTGGCAAAAAGATGGTTTATAAGAGTTAAAAAGCCATAAGCAATTCGATTTAACATGCATGCACATGTAAATAGCTAAGTAGCATCTCCTAGAAACTCTTAATGTTTTATATAAATTCAGTGCAACTCAAAAACAAATATAATAGCAAAAAGATCACAGGTCATACATTGGCATATTTGCATAAAATAAGGCAGCTGCTCCTTTAAATGGGTTATAAAATCACAAGATATCATTGGCCAAACAACATCTAGAGAACTATTTCAACAATCAAATTAGTGTTCTAACCAAAAATTAGGATAAAAGATCAGTACTGTGCACCTAATATTTCTCTAGTGAATAGAAAGAACAATGGAAGTAAACATGAAGAGAGAGAGAGAGAGAGAGAGAGAGAGATGAGCAAGGAAATACTTGCAAACCAAAGTAGTTGATGAATCCATTCCTTCCTAATGAGTTAGCAGATGCTTGAATGACATCTTCTGAATCTCCAACAACTCCTCTGAGGATATAGTGCATACATGAGCCATTGGACAATGAAGGTAGTTATGGCTTTTTTGGGCACAAGAGAACATAAAAAATGGAATCCATATACAAGGAAGAACTCTTACCGCAATGTGATTGTGAATCGATTTCCAAGTAGCTGACCAAGAAGAAGTCCTTCCTTGACATAACTGGACAATAACACGGCCAAACCTTATGCATCATGGAAAAAAAATAAAATAAAAAAATTGCAGGAAAACCAAGATAGGACTCATTGATCTTACCAGAAGTCACCCAATTGGATACCAAATAACCTTTTATTAAGAGCAGCTAAATTACTTGCATGCTGCTTGAAAACAGTTACCTGCAAACAGAAGAAGAATTACTCTACTAAAACATCTGTCTCAAAATAAATTATAAGTTCACACTTGCCGGTGACTGCTTCATCTTTTTATTTTTTGTTTTTTTTTGGGGTGCGAACTTTACATCTCAAAGAAATCACTTATACCTCCAAAATTTTCATAAATGAATATAAAGAAATGTATATATCATCATGATCATTCGAAATGCAAATGCACATGGAAAAATGAGAATCCGATTATGTGAATTCACATAATGAACAATTCACTTTATGCTGGAACAAATAAATTCTCTCACAAATACACCAAAAGATAAATAAATAAATAAAAACTGAGATAAAAGCAGCAGGAATAGGGAGAGGCCTAGAATCACTAACCCTTTGTGTGGAGACAGAACGCTTATCCTTTGTACCCGCAAAACCAAATGATCTTGGCTGTCAAACCAAAAAAAAGAGTCAAAGGGGTAACCGTTCAATTAATATTTCATCAATATCAATTGCTCAGATGATGGGAGAAAAAAAAAAGAATTCAGCTACTTTTCCATCACAAGAGCACAATTAATCAGTGACAAGGAGAAAAATAAAAGGTTCCACTTTGACTTCCCTATAAGTCACACCAGGGAGCAGACCATAGATAAGACATTTCTGATCCAAAGGAGCAGTAAATACCTGGATGCCAAGCATCTTGCCTATCAGCCCCAAGGCCTCCTGTGTATCCTTGTTCTCCTTGTACAAATGAAACCTGAATTGACAGTGATTTTCAGATTTCAGTAAGTGGGATAAGAGCCACTTCATATTGTACACGATGTTGGGTGGAAAAGAAAGATCTTTAATTGAGCAAAGAGAAATTCCGTTTCTTAAATAACCCTGTTTACACTATATACCCGCTACCTAAGAAATTTGCCGAGTTGCTCTGGCCAATGATCAGAACCTCTGCTATCAAAAAGGTTATCACCTCTCTCTTTCCGTTTCTTAGAATTTCGACCCCTGGTGTTATTTCCTCCAGAATTAAATCTCACACGTATGCATTTCGACGAAGCATCAGGTCCATCAATGGTGTCAGTGACAAGGAATTTCAAATTATCCTTAAAGAAATTATGGATGGCCTGGAAAATCAAAATAAAATATCAATCAACTATGTAAACCTAAGGAATGAAAATAAATTCTGGATTGATTATGCTTAGTTCTCTGAATCCTGAAATCAAATCAATGCAGTACTGGATATATCTTTTGAGACCTAAAACCAAAGTTTGAAATGGCAGAAAACCAAAATAAACTAGACTGAAGCAAGTCATGACCCAAATGCTTCAGTCTAGTTTTCATTTTAGAAGAATCAAACCCAAAGAAAACTTGTGTTTCTTATTATAAGGTTCATTCTATGTTTATGACCCACAAAACTTGCAATCACAGCCAAAGAAACCCTTGAGTCAATTCAATTCAATTCTCAAATCAGCACTGAACCAAACTACACAGCTAAGCTAAGATAATCAAAAAAATACAATCATACAAATGCACATATAAAACGATATTAATTTTGTAACTAACCGTCCGATGGGATTTATCTGAATTTGCAGAAAGAACAATGGGTGAAATGTCATCTTCATTTGTTCCAGAAGTAAATTGACTTATTAGAGCTTCCAAACACTGTGCATCAGAATCACCAGCTAGTGATCTGAAGGATTCAATTTCAGAATCATAACTTCTATTCATTTGATCAGAAATCTTAGTTTCATTATGTTCCACTATTTCCTGAATGGATCAGAAAATACACCATCAACTATATAAACAGACAAATAAACATGCATCTATACATAACATATAATGAATCCACAAAAAGAAAATACAAAGTGAAGCTGATTACCTCTGGAGGAGCGCCTAAACATGTCAAATGAACAACATTTCCATCAGTATCTAGTTCATTGACAATGAAATCAGAATACCTACATAAAATCCAAATAAAAATTAATTACAAGACAACGGCAAAACAACTGTGACAAATTATTCAATCATAATCCAACATAAAACTCTGTGCTTGTTCCACTACGAACGTCAGTCATTTCACAAACACACAAATGAAGGTCATTCCATTGAATTTGTTCTTCAACGGGTTAATAACACCGACCTCCAAAAAGTTTTGGGTTATGAACAGGCAGACCCAGTTTGTTTTAAAATGCATAAAAAGCTCCTTTAAATTTCTAAAATTTGTCAGAAATCTCCCCTGGAATTCGTCAGGAAACTCCCTTCGAATTTATCAAACTTGTGCTTCTTCATTATAATAAAATACTCAAAATTTTCAACTGGGACCGTATATACGTGTGTTATACTTTCAAATATGAATAGGTATGTGGGATAGACCAAAGAGAGATGATCGGGACCTTTGTTTGAGAATGCCACGAAAGCCAGGGAGGTCGGAGATGAAACAGAAAATGCCAAAGTCGGATTCGTCTAGGGTTTTCATTGTTGATGTTATTAGGGTTTTGTTGATTCTTCTGTTGCAGACGAGGTAGGGTTTTGGTCTTATAGCTGAGAACAAAGATGACACAGAATACCTCGACATTTGGGTTTTACCATCTTCTGCTACAAAACGATGCGTTTTGGTTATATAAGATATTTTTTTTACCCTACTGTAAATAACTTTACAGTAAGAGATATTTCGGTCATTTCTTAGGGACTTATTTGATATAAATAGAAAAAATATTCATGATTTTGTAAAAATGTAAACTCTTAGGTATCCGGACGTCATTATATACCTAAATCAATTTTAATCAAAAGTGCTTTTAAGAAAGCATTTTTAGACCCATTCTGATGACAAAAGAGTTAAGTAACCAAACACGGCCTAGCATTTGAACAATAATTGGAACCGAGGACAAACTAAAAAGTGCTTCCAGAGTCAATCATCAAACGCACTCGAATCGAATTCCATTGATAACACAGATCCAAAACACCGGCTGGCTGAAAAGAGAAACCTAACAAAACGACATCACAAAACCAAACTTTTGCACTCACTCATTCGCATACACTGATATATGCGCTGAAACTTGAAAAGAAGAGAGAAAGTGAAAAAGAAAGATGGTGACGAAGACAGAAGAGACCGAATTGAACAGATTAGAAAATCTGGTTGATAATGGCGGAGGAGGGGCTTGGGAGTACCTTTGTCTTGTTAAGAAGCTCAAGGTCAGGCGTTCTGATAAGGTCTTGAAACACGGCTTATCGATCTTGGATGACCCTAAAAAGCGATCCGCTCTCGGCCCAGAAGGTGAGTTTTGTTGATTTGATTAATTGGGTTTTGTTTAAAATTCAGACGTATCGGATTGACTATTAAGTGAAAATTTTATTGAAATTGATTTTTTGTTGATTTGTTTAATTGGGATGGATTTAATTTCTTTCTTGGAGGGGGTTTTATAGTTCGAAGCTTGATTCGGCTTTTGGATGGGAATTACATATAATATTATGTAGTGAAAAAGTTCGTTGATTTGCTCAATTGGGTAAACTTTGAAGCTTTATTTGAATTGGGTATGGAAACGAAGTATATTAAACTGTGAAATTGTTTAGTTGAGTTTTAAGTTTGTTGATTTGATGGATTAGAGTGCATGTGATATTGAGAGCTTGAAACTTGAGTTGAATTGGGTATGGATGAGCTTTCTGGTTTGTTTATTTTTCTTTTTATTGAATTTCATGTAATTTTGAGGCTGCAATCTTCTCTTGAATTGGTTGTGGATGAGAATCAACTGCTCAATAGTAAATGGCTTTGGTTTTGTAGTTGGTTTAGTTTTTGGATTGTATTAACTAAGTTTGCTATTAACTGATATGGGATTCCATTTATTTTGTTTATAAGTTGCTGCTCTAGTCATATTTTGTTTTCATAATCTATTTACCTGGTAATGGTATTGTACAGTTTGTCATCTATTAGAAAGTACTTCTAACTAAGTATTTTTTCTTGTAGTTTGGACTCTATATGAGCAGGTAGCAACTGCAGCTCTGGACTGTCAATGTCTTGATGTTGCAAAGGTTCGGTTCTCTGTTCTTATAATTTTGCCCTCTACTTGAGTCTGACTATCTCCATTGTCTTGGTTGTGGATTTTCTTGAAGTTCATGAAATTTATTTTTTAACTTTTTCAGGACTGCATAAAGATTTTGCAGAAGAAATTTCCAGAGAGCAAAAGGGTTGGTGAGTTAAATAATCTTTGACCAAATGTTCATATAAGCTTGTTTTGTGTGTCACTATTAAAGTGACCAGTGATAGGCTTTTTCATGGTCCATCCAGCTAGGTGTCCTGTTTACTGATACTTCATATTCCCAAAATAATAAGTGTGCTACAGTGTTTACTTATTGCTATGGCCATTCTTTTGTAAAATTGCATACAGTTTGAAGCCCAATGCTCAGATCCTTAATGGGTTACCTTGTTGATCAACTCGCAACTGCTTCAAGTTAATGCCAATTAAGAAGTTTACATAATCTATCTTGCTCTTATATTGCCATTATTGTCTTGAATTCTAACATTTAGATGCATCACAGGAAGGTTAGAGGGGATATTGCTTGAAGCAAAGGGATTGTGGGCAGAGGCAGAAAAAGCCTACTCAAGCCTTTTAGAGGATAATCCACTTGATCCTGTAATTTCTGTAACTGATTCTTTGTAAATGAGTTTCCTTTTCTGGAAGGATTGCACTGATTATTCTATCTGTTTCATTAGAGAAATATAATTTCTTTCTTTTCTGAAATGTAAAACTGTTTTATGCCTAACATGTTGAGTTTTCTTAAATAGGTATTGCATAAAAGGAGGGTAGCTATTGCAAAGGCGCAAGGCAATTTTTCAGGTGCCATAGAATGGCTTAATAAATATCTTGAAATGTGAGAAGATTTTCTTAAGCCTTTTTCCCTCCTATTTCTGATAATATATAAACAAAAGAGATGTGGCTAAGTTGTTGTATTTTTTTCCCTTTTCCCAGATTTATGGCTGATCATGATGCTTGGAGAGAACTTGCCAAAATATATGTTTCCTTGCAAATGTGAGTGTTCCTACCCCGGCCCCTCCTTTTCCTGTCCTTCACATATCCTGTGTTTTTCTTCATATACTTCAGTATATTATTTTTCTTGTGTTTGTGTTTGTAAATTAGGTACAAACAAGCGGCTTTCTGCTATGAGGAGCTTATACTATCACAGCCCACTGTTCCACTTTATCACCTGGCCTATGCTGATGTGAGTGCCTTCTTCCATTTGTGTCATTATTACTGCTTGTATAATGAGGCTCAGTCTTTATGAAGTATGTTGCTCCATGTATGTGCATTGTTTCCCTTTTACCTAAGAATTGTTGCTTGCCCAATGAAATTTGCTTTTATATATATATATATATATATATAAACAAATGTTAATATCTGTGTGTGAGGGAATATTAATACAGGTGTAAATCTAACACCTTTTGATTTTTTGATGAACAGGTGTTATACACCCTTGGTGGACTAGAAAACCTTCAGACGGCAAAGAAATATTATGCATCCACCATATACTTGACTGGGGGCAAGAATACCAAAGCACTTTTTGGTATTTGCTTGGTGAGTTTTCTCTTTCACTTGTCTTTAGATGCATATTTATGCAGATAAAAGTACACTCTTTTACATTTGTGTATGTATAAAGGTGATTCATATATCTGTTAGGCACTTGCTTCTCTTGTTGGCATTGATATTCTTCTTTTAGGTTTTCTGTAACTGCAAGATATTGGCCATTTGATTATTCCATATTAGTCATGCACAATTTTACATCTGGACAGTCTAGAGCCCTCCTGTTTCCTTTTTCTTTGTTTCATACTTACCAACTTGTATAACTGAAGTTTTAATCCTCATTTCCAGTGTTCTTCCGCCATAGCACAACTTACAAAAGGGCGGAACAAGGAAGATAAGGAGAGCCCAGAACTGCAATCTTTGGCAGCAGCGGCCTTGGAGAAAGACTACAAGCAGAGAGCTCCTGCCAAGCTCCCACTGCTTACTTCTGCCTTGAAAAGTTTGAAATTTTCATAATTCACATGGTCGTTGATTCAAGATTCTTATTGTCTCTATCAAAAGGGATCACCAGCAACTTAACAGAGAAGCGGTTTGAATTCTGCAAATTTTTGTAGATGTTCATTAACTTAACTGAATTTCCATATTTTTCCCCATGTGCTTTTCCCTTCTTGGTACATTTAAGGTTCTTAATACGAGCATGTAATGTATGTTTTAGATACTCCATGGTTCAACAAGGAATGTTGTGAGATAAAATTCTCCCCTTTGTTTCTCGGGATAATGATAGATATTTTCGGGCTACCTAACACCTAATTTCTTGATCTAAGTTATGTTCATTGATGACAAGGTTAAAAGTAAAATAAAAAAATGTCTGCCCATGCATTTAAACTGGGATGCTGTTGGTGTCAATTCGAGGATGTATGCATTTCACTATTGAATAGAGAATCTAACCAGGAAACCATTTCATTTCACGATGCTGTGGTTTCCAATGATTCAGCAAATTTAAGGTGTAAGGACTAGTAACTGCATGATTAATCATCTTTCGTTTATCATGTGCTGTTCGGTTCAGTAGTGCCTCAAACTCAACCTGATATCAGTATAGCTTAAAACTTAGCAATTTAATTGTATGAATAAATTGGCAATTTCAAGATAAAGATGCAGGTTGATTACATGTAGGGTAATGTCGAAGAAATTCGTTCATCTTGTACAACAGAAGAGATAACAAATGATACATATGAACCTTTATGGAAATCTAGGCATTACTGCCGTCGGACCCAAAGTTTTCATCCTTTTAACTCCGGTGGAAACATATTATTTTATATATTAGACCTTCAATTGGCTGAACCTCGTACAACCAGACTACAGAACTTTGCAATTTGAAGAAAAAAATACTTTACCAAAGCCCACTCTTTCAATTCATTGCTCTCTTGGTGGAGTCACTGATGGGAATGATAGCGAAGATCTCAGAGTAAACCTCCTACTTCTATACCTTGTAGAAGATCCAATCTCATGATAAGGAGATGCAACTCTCTCGGAGTTTGGAGAGGCTGGAATCACACTGCTTTGTGAGAAACTGTTTTTAAGAATCTTGGGAGTTGTGTCTTCTGGCGTTGGCTGAAAATGCTCCTCAAACCTAGGCTGATTGAAAAAATTGGATGGTTTTAGGCTGATGCACAACTTAGGAGGGGGATTAGCAGCAAGAAGAGAAGATCCAGTACGCTTTGCCCTGAAGGTAAACAGCAGTTGAGTCGAAGGCTCAGAAAGAGAATAATATTAAACAATTGAAAACAAATCTAGATTGCTGATAAGAGAACCTGGGAACATCAGAAGATGCTAGCAGAAAATCCGGATGCTCCTCTTTACCCTCCTTGACTACGTTACCACTTACATTTGCGTCTGATTTATTCTTTTCACAGGCTTCTGATTCTTCACCCTCATAATCACTTTCTTCAGCTCCTAATGGAGAAGAAAAGGAAAAATTACAGTCCATGTAATTGCATGCAGTAGCAACCTAGTGTTTTTAAGTAAAATGATAGAACTCTCGTCCACAAACAATGTTATCATAAGGATTATAAAAGCTCTATGTTAGACAACTATATTTAAAACAAGGGAATGTAAAAGCTCCTGATTAATCCTTACCATACTTTCTCCCAAAAGAATTTTTACATCCTTCACATCTGCAGCCGATAGAGCATCCAACACCACCCTTTATACACAAACAAGAGAGTTAATATGAAATGCACAAAATACAGAAATGAAATGCTCAAAATATAGAAATTATATCGAGCTAAAAAGACAAAACCTGAAAGCATTCACAATATTTCTTTAAGCAGCTTGATCGTTTGCAGTTGCATCCTTTCTTATGTCTCGCTGAAGCAGGAGTCTTGTTAGATTCATCCTGCAAGAACAAATAATGTAAGAATATTAGGAATTAATGAAAGAACAACCAGTTACAGAAAAAAGATTTGCACTAAAGCCACCACATCCCCAAAACCTCACAAATTTTTGCAACGTGACGTTGTATTTCACCTCCTCAAGAATGAGGCAAACAGAGGATGGACTGTGATGGCTTTGATGCTAGAATAACTCATTGGTAAATAGTATAACCCAGTGATAACTTCGCACCCCAAATTCCACAGCAGAGTCGGTGCTTCTAATCACTTTGGGAGCAAAAGCAAGGGGATTGCGGAATTCAATCTGTCTGCGTGTCTCCAAAACTTTATCTTCATAAATAGGCTTGTTAAAGCAATCTAGACATGAACAAGGCTCAACACAGTAGAGACCGGCAGCAAAGCATTCACAATAACTGTATAGACATATGTTAACAAACATGAAAATATGTATAAAAACACAATGAAAGGGAAAATAAACCCCCAGTGCCCAGTAAAATGATTAAAATTGACATGGGAACAGTGAACAAGCAACAACTTGCTACATAATCAGGATAAAAGAAATGCTTATATTGCAAGATTTTAACAAACAGTTAAAAAGAAAATCAACTTACAGCTTCAAGCATTTTGACCTCTTACAATTGCAGCGCTTGCAGGCCTTACTTTCCTCGTTATGTTCTGGCTTGCACCTGAAAATTATTAAACCTTTTATTTTAAATTGCAGGCCAAAGAATTTGTGGTCAAATGTCCAAAATGAAATAAGTGCTATACATGCCTCTTTCTTTTGGGGCTACCGAGGTCGAATTCTTCACAACCAACAATTACAGATGGTAGCATAACATTTTCTTCCACCTTAACTTCATTACCACTAGGAACAGGATCCCTCTCCTCGGACTTCAGAGTTGAGGACTTGTTAAGAAGACTTTGACATGATGTCAAAGAAAGAGAAGAGGACACAGAGCTTCGCATACTTATTAGCTTCCTTCCAGAAGCTAGAGTCTCACACTTGACAACTTTACTATTCTTTGAAGTTGTTGCAAGAGCATTCAAGTGCAAACCAACACCAGTTACCATGGATGATGAACAATTATTTTTTGTCTTGCTTGGGACCAAATGCTTTTCTGCATAGGCTTCTTTACGATCAGTTTGTGATGGGATCGAAGACCTACAATTAGATTCACATGCAGATTGCTTTTTATGAGATCCTGCCATCTCAAAAACCAGGCACCGCCTACGTATATTATGTTGCTGCAGAGAACCAGGCAAAACATTAAAAATTATTGATGAGTTAACTGACTGCCATTAAGTGTTTGTAACAAATGTAACTCTCAGTTTACCTTGCAGCTAGACTGGTTGCACTTTTCTTCCTCGTTATCCGTTTCTGTTCTTGGATCACTTACAACTAACTTATTTAATAGAGTGCTAGAAAGGATGTCAGGTGTCTGATCCATATCCTTCAGGTACCCAATTTCTTCTGGTTGAATTGCTGGTCTCATTTCACTTTGTTTGCAAGAACAACTTGGACTGACAGATACCATGTCTGTCAAATCGTTGGCATTGTCTTGTGGGAGCTGTAGAACTGTTGAGATAAAAGATAATTCCCCAACTGTTTTCTGATCCTCATCCTCAGAGTTATTCTCAACAATTGATAAATCAGAGTTTAGAACAGCATCAGAAATCAATGTCACCCAATCACATCTTGCTGCTTCATTACTTTGCTCGATTCGACAGATTTTTCGCAAATTTGATTTGTTCTCAAAATGGTCTTCCTCCCCCAAATTGTCCTCATTAGATTGAACCAGTGATGATGATGTACCAGCCATTTCTGGCCCTCCGTTTGTCTCTTTCACATCACAAGACATCCTGTCACTAACTGGGCTTCCACCATCATGTTTCATGTTTTTTGGTAACTCTATAGCTAAATCCAAGTTTTCGTCAAGCAGTTTAGAAACAACCTCTCTCTCTGAGCTCCCCGGAGTAAGACATCCCAGTTTTTCAGTGCAATGATCAGACAGTTGAACAGCTTCGGAATTCCTTTTGCTTGTCTTGTTTTCCTTTCCATGGAAACGGAGGTCAGGCTTCAATATATCTGGAGATTGATTACTAGTGACAAAAACAGCATTTGATATAAGACATGATTTGTTATTAAAGATTGACACACTTCTCAACTCAACAAAATAAAGGAAGAATGAATAATTTGTTTTACCTGCTAAGTAAAAATCTAGACTCCCCAAGGGAACTGATCTTTGTTGTTGCAAACAAAGAGGAAGGCGAAGTAAAATTCACCAAGCTGAATGAGTTATCGGTGTGTATGGACTTGATTTGTTCAATGGGCGAAAGGCTGCTGATGTAATTGAAGACAGGAGAATCCTGCATGTTGACAAGCATCTTTTAAGTCAACAAATAGTCTTACAAAAATAGTCAGTCACTTGGTGGTTAATGATCTTAACAAGAAACCATAATCATAAACAACTGAAAACAACTAGCCAAGTGCGAAAATAAGGTAATCTGGGACAGATGAGGGAAAACCAAATTAACCCTATTCAAATCACCGCCTGCAAAATCAAAGCAGTTGTGAAAAGGATTTTAATGTGACATAAGAAGTGCCAAACAGATGAATGTTTAGAGCTTGAATTTGCATGTATGTGACGAATTTTCAAGCCTATCAAATGGTTTTATTTCCTGAAAGGTTTAAACATTATACAGTGCAAGCTGGAAATTAATCATAGAATTAGGGTTTTTCATCCCTGTGCTAAAAATATCTACAAAGTAATAAAACCCATTTGCTTAAATAATCGAAAGTCTCATAAATATCATCACATCCCTAAAAATCAAAACTACAAAACCCTAACCCCACGCGGAATTCGAGCAATTTACAAAAACTATTAGACACAGAGACCACAAAATTACTAAAAAGGAAACCGCGAATACTTCAAAACCAAATAATAATAATAACAACAACAACAACAACAACAACAACAACAACAACAACAACAACAAAAGTGAAAAATAACAAATACCCATATGAAAAATCAGGGGCAAAAGCTCAACCCTAAACTAAACTCCACAAATTGCATCATTCTCTTCAAAATAAATTAACCACAAAATTTACAAAATAATAATAATAATAATAAAGAGCTTTTAGAGATTGACCTCAAACTTGGAGAGAGAAGCGACAGTAATCCGGTTCTTATCTGGTGTATCCATTTCTAGCTGCTAAGCCCTTTCTGTCTCTCCTCCGCATAGCTTCCCTCTGAAACTCAAGGCTTCAAACTTTTGTCTCTGAGCTAAAGCGCTTGATTGAGAGGCGGGAAGGCGGGAAAAGAGAATTGTTTTGTTTTTCTTGGGTTGGTCAACACGTGCGGGGCCCAACAGCCCAACTTGGCCCAAATCTATTAAAATTTTTTTTTTCTTTTAAGAAATATTATTTTCTGTTTAAAAATTAAGAAGTCTGTTGTTATTACACTCTTATATTAGAACGTCTCAAATTTTCACTTGTTATTATAATTATTTTTGTAATTTATATATATATATATATATATAAATGTACTCATATTTTATAAAATAAATATATAAATAATATAATACACACCCCTCTAATTTAAAATTCAAGATTTTCTCTTAACAAAATTTGATTATTGTATATAAATATAAAAAATAAAAGCTTAACCATATATCATACATTTATTTTTTTTTACAAAGCCTCATATGATACTACAATGTATTATTATTATTATTATTATTATTATTATTATTATTATTATTAATGAACATATAAAGAAAAAACATTAATAATTGAAGAGAGTTTATTGAGTAATTTCAACGAAAATAACCTACAATTAGGAAAAAAAATTAATATATAACAATTCAAAATTGATCATAATGGTCATTGACCCTTTTTTGACCTTAATTAATTAATTTATAAATTATGTTTACCTAATTGAAGGGTTAATTTTGTTTTATTTTAGACATCTTGTCTCCTAAAATTTCATTAATATTATGGGCTTGAATAAAAAGATAATTTATTCTCTTTCTCAGTTCTTCATATATATATATATATATATACACTATGAATTTTTATTTCGTAAATCACTCACTCTAAATTTACGTTCAGCAGCAGGCTGTTTCGAAGCTTGTGTTGTTGAGTGCTTCAACGGTGGCATTGACTTACGGTGTGCAGCAGGCTGTTTCGGATCTTCAGTTGGGTACTTGCCTGCGGGGGGACTTCCGTACAACAGGTTCGTCGATAGAGAACAAGAAAGAGTAGTCTCTGGAGTGCTTAAAACCTGCTATTTTGTCCCTCAGGGCTTCAGGGTTAAGTTTCACTTTCTTGACTGCAGATTTTTTCATGATAGTCCCCATTGTCTTTGTCTTCGATTTACGTTCAGTTCTTGGCTTAGTCGGAAGTTGAGGAACACTGGCGGCTTTCTCTACCTTATCATCTAATTCCTTCTTGATTAAAGAAGGCATGCCGATCCTGATCTTAGTCGGAACTCTTCAGAAACCAACCAGACACAAAAGAAACATAATGGTTAGAGAGCTAGAGACTCGTCAAGCGAAGAAAAACTCTGATCAAATTTTGAAGTTTCTGTGTTGTTGTTATGACGGCAGGATTCTTCCTCGCTCAACTGACGGCAAGCTTCGTTACGTCGGCGGTCCTACCAGACTCTTCTCCGTTGATCGTTCCATATCTTTTCTCGCGCTTATGGTGAAACTAAAAGAGTTGTGTAGATTTTCAGTGAAGTTGAGGTGTCAGTTGCCAAACGCAGATTTGGAAAACCTAATGATTTGGCTAATCTCGTTGAAGAATATGATCAGGCTGCCCCGTCGTCAAATTACAAGATCAGAGCAATTTTAACTCCTTCAGCATTGATCAAACAAGTTCCCGCAAGCAAACATCCGAATTTCACAGCTGTTGGTCATCACTCTAGTTCTCGTCCATCTTCGCCGCCGGTGTTTGGATACTAAGCTGTCTCCGGAAAAGTCTGCTACTATCAGTATCCCAGCCATATGCAAGGAAACTCTAGGTCCTTGTATTGTGGCCCTCACTGTCACAGCATTGAGAATAAAATCCCCAGATTTAACTAGTGATCACGAACAAACAACACAGGAGAAGAACACATGGTCGATAAACCAGCAAGGTCTTATATATATATATATATATATATATATAAATTACTAGGTTCAATATGGATGCAACACCATATATACATTTCATGACTTTTCATAACGACCCAATACGCAAACTTACTAGGCTCAAGCAAGTTGGGAAGGATGGGTGTGACAAGAAGATATATAATAATGCTGTCGCCATAAAAGAACTGAAACGAAGTTCAAGAAATTATAGGGGAGGACATGGGAAATGTTTGACGGTTCAAAATAGGAGGAAACTAGAGAGAGTGGTTAGGAAGTGCAACTACAAAAGCGTAGGTTAGAGGGATTAAGGTTAATAGAGTCAATAAATGTTCAAGCTGTCCACGAACTAACAAGTATGCATGCATTAATAGATATTAGTATTATTTATGTGATGAATATTCAGAAGTTTGTGAGCAATTTTCTTCAATCTATATGTATTCCTTCATTGATTTTATAATGTATGGTTTTGCTTGGCAAATATTGTTATAAGTGATTTTTTATACTTGTAACGGGGGCTATTTTAGTTGAAATTACATAACAAATTCTCTTGAATTGTTAAATTTTTTGTATTATAGGTTCATATTATTAACGATAATAGACAATTGAAATTTAATTTATTTTTATATTCATATATATTATATTGTAATCACTGATGATAATCCTAAATTTTGCTAAAACGAAAGAATGTCTATCCCTTCTTTCCAACTCAAACATAGATTAACTATCTGAAGGAAAAATTCAAATCAACATATAAACAACAAACTAGCAAATTCAAAACTGGGAATAGTTAAAATCATATGCTTCCATGGAAACATCAAGATATATCTTTAACCCCTTAGTTATTATTGAACACTTGATGACAAGAAAACAATGTCAATTTCTTGGTCACTCCCTCCGCTACTGCAAAACTCAATGTTACAAAATGGTGATGTGTACAATTTATACGTTAGATACAGAAAAAGAATCCTCCCTTTCTGAAGAATACACCTGCTTCCAGCCATGACATATACACTATAAATTTATCTACACTCAACACTAGCTCTCTTTGGTAAAGAATACATCTAACACTCAACCAAAAGCACCCCCACTAACATAAGGAAAGATTATGCTATCCTTTAAAACATTATACACTTATCATGGTTAGATTGTGGTACTTCAATTTTGCGAAGCTGGGATCCAGCTCAGATTGGAGATGAAAGTTAAATAAACTCATTTTGTGACATAGAAACTTTCTTCAGAGTCATATTTTGATGTCTGCACGAGTTCTGACAGGTTTTAGCTTGATTCCAAGACTTTCAGGAGAGAGAAGTTCAGGTGCTATGCAAGAGCGACTTCAGGAGCCGGTAGGGTTTGAGTCGTTGCTTGATGAAGAAGGAAAGTTCTGTCGTCTATAATAGCCGAACCCCATTAGAAAGAACTCTATTGGAATTAGCATGGCTAATGGGTACACTTCTGTTACCACCGAGCCGCATGCCTGAACCTGTCAAAGACAAAAACAATCTCCTAAATTTTCTTTTACTTTTTCCCCCAAGTTGAAATCCAGCATGCACTCTTGTGAAGTAAGAATGTGCCATTCATACAGAGTTCACTACTGAAACTGTTAATCAAGTTGTCCTACTTATAGATGTGTCAGAATAATATATACAAGCATGTGCGTCTAGAGTTTCTTATAAAATGACATACAATTTCACAGAATTTGTTTGTTTGCTTCTATCATGTTAATGCAAAATAAGGACCAAATCGAAGTGTTTATTTTTTTGGTTCTCTCATAGAAGCATGGAATTATACAACATAATTGGCAGTATGATGTCATATTTATATTTGAGTGTGGATGACAATTCACTTATGCACCTAATTTTGGATAAGAACCAGAATCTAAAGCGATATGCTTTTATGGCAACACCTATGAATTACTAAAATCTCAAGCCAATTAGATAATTAATTCAATAATTGAGATTAAAGGATTGAACTTGCAAGGAAAAGTTACAAATAACATAAATGAGAATTGTTCAACAACGTGAAAAAAGCATTCTACCTCAACAAGAGCACAGCATTTACACCCATTATGGCACTCATATGCAGAGATTCATTATGGAATGGACTACTTTCACCCACAAAAATAAGTGTTTTACACTGCAACTTCTTCAAGCCCTCCGTAAGGTCATGCCTCCTGTCAATGAACCCAGTAATCAATTTATGGCAGCATTGTTGCAACAAATGCACTTTTACAAAAATCCCTTAAAACAGACGTAAGAAAGATTTGAAGACCATATGTGTAGCCTCTACCAACCCTCAAACAGGTCAGACCAGCATTTCATAGGAAGTAAATATGTAATTTGTTTCAAAAATGGAAAATGCAGATCCTTGTTAAACTGTTCGGAGCAGAGGCAAAATAACTTGTTATTATGACAGATTTGAGTCTTCATGAGTGGAAGCAAAAAAAACTTTAGAAACCAGATATAGAAAAGGGTAAGAAAAACTTACTCATTAATTGCTTGAAGAAAACGCATCACATTCAAGCTTTGCCCTTGGTCCAGCACCTGAATATGGTTAGAGAAAAGCAGTTCAATTTGTCTCCATGTCTCATTAATATACGATAGAAATAAATAGAGGGAAAGCCTTCCCTAGATTTAAAGGCCCAGAGACTGAACATCTAATGTAACCAAGATTTTCTTACCTTTCGACAAGTTTGAATGATGTCCGGCTTTGCACCTTGTTCACCACTCCTAAATTCCTATCAGAAGAAGTTGACAATTATGAGATATACCAATATCAGTTACAACCCAGAAACAAGCCAATATTGAGTACCTTAATGAAGTAACGCTGGAGAAGGCATCCTTCAACACTTCACACATACCGTAAAAGTACAACAAGTTCATTAACACCTGAAAGAAGAGTTGTAACTAATTTTAAAATTCCTCCAATTACCATCATGTGAATTTTCGTTTTTTGGAATAATTACTATGACACTTGTGCACATTAACTCCTTATCATAACCACATCACAATTTAGTTTTCAGAGTTTTCCATCTCATATCCGTTCATATAATGACACGTCACTATCCAAATTTTTGTCAATTGGATGCTGAGTGATGTCCCACATTAATTTTCTCGTTCACAAATGCTGTTGATTTAAATCATGTAGATCAGTACCTTGTTGTAAAGCCATTCTGTCCAAGAAAGTTCTTTGCAATTAGGGGAAACAAGTATTAGCCCAAGCACCCGCTCTTTATATTTCATCTGCCAAGAGGTAAAAGTCATGAATCCCATTATGGAAGCTGATTTTGAAAATAACACAAAGGGTCGCTAACTTTCATGAACTTACCGCAAAGAGTGTAAGAATATAAGCACCAGCAGTCACTCCCATGCGTAGTACCTTTTTCAGCCTGATTCAGATACATGGGCCAATAACAATCACTATGTCACACTCAACTCATAACAGAGAATCATTAGGAAAATTAGTATCAAACAAAATTTTAACCAGAAAGCACCAGTAAGATTTTGGAGTTGAAGCTATAAGAGAAATTGAGACAAGAGGCGACAAAATCCAGAATTAAAATAGAATGGGAAATATACAAAAGATACAGCTTGACAAAATACAATCTTCATATTTAAATTTCCTAAAAGTCATGAAACTGTCAATAGAATGAAAATTGAAACTAACTATTTAGTTTCAATCCCATTGAACAAATAAATAGGCTAGTAAACAGGACAAGCATTTACATACCCAAAAAAATCGAGCACCTCGGCTACTTGATCTGCTAAGTCACCCACATTAAGCACTGGAAAATCTGAAGAAATCTCATCAGCTCCCAACAGCAGGAACTCTTAAACAAATGGTGAAGAAAGACTTTATTAATATCACTCGAACTAAAGAGTAACTAAACCACACTTATCTCAAAAGAAGTCCAATTCTAATACTGACCTCATGCCCCGGGCATCAATGTGATAAATGCAGAAGTTATGAAGCAACAAAGAAGCTGCATCTGGGCAAAAGAGGAGACCTTGGAAGCAAAACGAGACTGTAAAACCCAAGAAAACAAAAATTACATTCATTTCACAATATTAAGTAGGAAATGGTGAAACCCATCAAAGCATTAAAAGGTAAAGAACAACTGAACCACCAAAAACTCAAGCAATTTCCAACAAATTTAGTCAACCAAAAATCCTTACCAAAACATATAAATCAAATAAAAATCAACCATTTTGTATACTATATTCAAGAAATTCAACCATGCGAGCGTTCAAATACAGCAATGGAATCAAATTATCATCAAATTTCAAAAAAAAGAACAGCCAGAAAAACCCTCAATAAAAACTTAAACAGAACCATTGATTGAAACAAGAACATGAAGAAGAAAAAGAAAAAACATACAGTTGAGAGCAACATCTGGGTATGTTATCAAACCAGGCTTGTCTTGATCACTACACTCACTGAACCTCTGCTAGTTTTCACCACACATTCCTGCACCCACGCACACATTACAAGTAAGCAAAACACAGAACCAAAAAAACCAATGGCACTGTCTTCCCGGTTTACTTCGTCACCTTTCCTCCCATATGAAGCATGTCAATATTGATAGAGATCGAGTCACTAGACACGCCCATGACTCAGTTCTTGACACTCCGAGCAATGCAGCTAAGCTTAAGCGAATAACAACTCACTGAGTCAGATTTCTTTGTTCTTCTTGTTTTGTTTCTGTGATTTTCTTTAATTTCAGCTGAATGACGAAGAAGCCCTCAGATTATCCGTCGCATGTAGATGAAATGATGTTTAGGCCGTGAGTTAACGCGTTGATAATTTGTTGATCGTTTTCAGTAAATCCAAATGAGCGCTAGGGTCGATAAAACGGTCAATCGAGGGTATTTTGTCGCCGTAAGTTTTGAATCACAGAAACGGTGACGTATTATAGGGGTATCGTATCATACAGCTGAATGCCGCCTGGCGCCCGGAAGCCTGAAAAAGATAAGTATATGATAATGCGCCAGCTCATGACCGCCCATGCTGAGTTGCTTACAGTTAATAATAATACACCATTCTATTCCTACTTGATCCCTGTCTATCAACTTACATGACGTATATGTTAACAAAAAGATTTCAATTGTTTTTACAATTATCTTTCCAATTAATTTAATTTAGTTTTTAATTCAATGATTCAATAATTTTATTTATACAATATTTCAAAAAAAATTAAGAAAAAAAAAAAACATTGAAAGTGATGGTAAAATATTTCAATTGTTATATAATTACCTTCTGATTAAATTTATATGAACAATGTAACTAACGTACCTTCAAAGAAATATAAAAGAAAAGAAAAAGTGGGGAGGAATTTTAAGAGCACAGATTCTGCATTAGTAGAACAAAACTGCTGCACTGTATTCAAGAATCAAGGCAATGTTTATGACCATGTTAGAACAGTATCAAAAAGGAAAGGAAGAAGATGCCAATGGTTTTCACACTACATTTCACTGTTATTGGAAGGAATAAAGAAAAAATCACACGATTATAATAGGAGAGTAAATTTAAGAGTTGGTAATTGCAGTTGCTTCTATTGCTTGGACTAGTAGATGTTGTTAACTCTTCTCCCTTTCCATCAATCAATTGGTTCTAGATAACAACACTAAGTTAGATTGTTTCATTCTTCGCATTATTTTAATTGGTAAGAATCTCACAACAAACATGAAAAAAATACCACAAATTATGGGAAAAGTTAAGCATAACCAAAAATAGAATATCTTCAATATCCAAGTCCTCCATTGTCCACCAAATTTACATAACAAAAAGATCCAACGGTTATTGTACTCTTACATGGATCAGGATCAGGATCAGGATCAATCAATCAATTGGTGGATGAGGTTCCACCAGCATCCTTAGAATTATGGTCATGATGACCATCATGGTGATGGTGATCATCCTCATCTTCATCACTTGCATCTTCATCAAAGGACTTCTCTTTGTGGAAGATGCAGCACTTCTTGGAACTCTTCTTTCCCATGAATTCGTTGTCTACAGTTCCCTCTTTCCACGTCACCTTCTTCTTCCTTGGATTGAGCCGCAAGACCAGAGTTTGAGATTGGCTGCTGACTGGCTCTTCTAAGGTCACGGTGTTGGTCGCAGAGGAGGAAGCTCTTGTGCTGGTTGTTGTGCTCATGGTCAGTCAATTCTCTTTCTAACCTATAAAATTAAGATTAGCTATTGTATATTATATTGAATTCTTCCCTCTATAAATAAATAAATAAAACAATATGATATCAGAATGACTAAATCTGTGTAACATAATGTAATAAATAAAATTGTCACCAAGACCTTGCTTAAGCATAGCATTTTTCCAATAAATTCTCTATAACCATCCTAAAATGTTAGATTATTACAATTGCCTTTCAACAAACCAACTACAATAATTATGAAAATAGAAACAAGAAAATATATACCAAATTGGAAGTCAAACTGGAGTTTCAATATATTTGCAGAATCAGAACCTAAAGAATGTGAAGCCAAATGCCACACCATTATATAGGCACAAAAGTGAGTTCACACCCGCAAATATAAATACTTACTTATGGTGATCACAAAGAGAAAGGATCAGAACACGATAGCTTAATGATTTTCATTCTCCATAATCAAATTATAGTTTAAGACTGGATATTAACCTTCTTACCACCCAAAAGTCATAGGTCATTCTTGAATTTGCATGCCAATCATAAACTACATTTCAATAATGTCGAAAAGCGTGAAAACACCAGAAACTAAATGTGCATTATGGAGTGCTTTTGTTATAAGAGCTTCTGAGTAAAAGATCTTTAAGCCTTTTTCTTTCTTTTTTTTTTTTTTTTTTTGGGGAAAAACAACTTTCAAGTTCTTCAAAAACATCATATCTTTCGTTACTCAAGAGACAGACAGCTGTTCGCTAAAACACTCAAATTACATTTTTTATTTCAAATAACAATTTAATCTATTCCAATAAATAGATAGAAAAGCACTATTAAACTATCGGTTCTAGTGATGCAAAAGCACTCGTAAACACACCATTATACAATTGATTTACCACCTTTCTATGTGATATAACATTACAAAGAATCCCAATTTCACCATGCAAAAATATATTTTCCCAGCATCTCAATGGCAGCCACATTCCATATTATCTAAAAAAACCTCAACTTATTTGCAACATCAGAAACTCCAATTGATAGAAACAAACATAATAAAAAGCATTGCATCGCAATCGCCAAAACCAAGGGCTAAAAACAGAAACCCACAAGCCCTAAAATATCTAACACAAGAAAGCGATGGAAAATCCCAACGAGGGTTTGAACGAGCCAATCAGAACAGAAACCAAAAAAAAAAAAAAAAGAATCGATAAGATAATGAACACGCAAAAAAAAAAAAAAACAGAAAAATCAATGAAAAACAAATTTACCTGTTATGACGAAGAAGCTTGGGTGGCTATATCGAGATGGGGAATGAAGAGAAATCACGTGAGGAAGATGAAAATGGCGATGGCTTGGGAAGTCGAGAGCGAAATTGGATTGGGCTAGTGTTTGAATGAATCGGTTTTATCGTTTATAAAATTCTACGGACCGGGTTGGGCTTCGCTTAATAATTAACTATTTCGGCCCATAATTAGGCTGGCAGCATAAATTAGGAATTCAATTTTGATATCAAAGTTCAAGTTATTTACATTATTATATTTTGCCCATTTAGTTAATCATTCGATTAACGATTATCTTATGTATTCTTAGGTGTTATTAAGAAGTCCTGTATTAGAATTTGATTAAAGATGTCTCTTTGCTTTCTTGCTCTTACAATCTTCAGATTAAGTTTTTAAATGCAAAAAATAAGAAAATCTCAACTCAAGTTAGCAATATCATGAGCACGAGCATGAGCATGATATAACAAATAAAAGATTCATCTAATCCTATGACAATGGTTCATAGATAAACAATAGCTTGTAAAAGAACAAATATCTCTTTACATGGTTTGATAAAAACTTCAGTATCCACGAGGAAAATAGATGACCAAAAGTTAATCAACCAAAGATGAAAGACAAGAATCCCCAAAAAAAAAAAAAAAAAAAGGGGGTCGATACCCCCTGCCTCTAGTCAACTGGAAAAGCAGACACAAACTTTTAGTCTAATAGGGTCTGAGGAGGTCCAAACTGTTTAGCACAAAGGCACTGCATTTTGCTAGTTAATGATCCCTTTCTCTATGTATGTTTGCAGTGACGCATCTGCAAAGAACTCACAACCTGACAGATCATTGGTCCCTTGTAAAATGACGACTGTTTTTTACAGGATGTTCAATGTTGCAAAGCTTGAGTTACAGCAAAAAAAAATCATGAAATTAATCTTCACCAGAGAAGGGACCACTAAATACATGGGCTTGCGGGCATAAGCCGGAGCAGGGGGTAACTTTGTCCTTCAATACAATTCACCAATATAAAGCGGATATAAGTATATATTTTTTTACTTACATTACAAGTAGAAGTTGAACATAATGCTTCTATGGTTATTACCAACCAAGCTAGCTTAGGCATTAAAAGTTTCAAACATGATAATCGGTGAGAGCTATGGGAAATAAATCAAGAAGTACTTAAAGATTTAAGAGCACCAGAGGTTGACAGTGTGAGATTCTCTGACGTACGAGTAGGTACCATACAAAATGTGCATAACTGAAAATGACATTCCAGTGTGTAAAATTCGAAAAACGTGCTTAAACTGCATACAGAAAGACCTACTATATGAAAATGCAACAGTGATAGATGATATGTGATGCATCACAAGGCTTCAAAAAGGCTGCCGGCCTTTGCAAGTTAACTCATCATGTAACATAGCTATCTCATTTTTCTTTTGCCAAAAAACATTGCTTATAGGTTTATGCATATGTTATAGTAAACATCATAAGTTGTTTTTGAAAAATTAGTTTCTTCCCTTTAGAGATGCCTTTATAACCATAAGTCCATAATATTTACTAGACTGCATATCTGCACTCCAAAATATATAAGCAGTGATTCAGAGATAAAAGCAAAAAAACAAAAATTTAGTGGGGAAAAATCATGGATTACACACAACTCAGAAATTTCCATAATCTTATCAGACTAAACATTTGAGTAGAAACAAAAGAAGAAACATATACATAAAAAAGATTTTTAAAAAAGTAGCTATGAAATGTTCAAACCTCCTAAATTGGATAGACAGTGAGAGAAAAAGAGATTCTTCATAAGAGGAAGGAAAAAAAAAAGAAGGCGAATCTAAAGCTCTCATGATTTCCAAAGCTTAATTTGTGAAAATGGCAGAATATAAATTGCATCAAACATAAGATGATCCAAGGCCAACTGAGCACAGCAACATTTTGTCAGCTTACCTATTTAAAAAAATCATGTAAAATACAATTATAGTTTATACTCCATGTGGTTACTACTCAATGAAGCAACAAAGAGAACAGTTAGAATTTCATACCGAAGTCCTTGGATAAGTCTTTCAGATGCTCAAAATAGGTTTTTCATTTTCTCGGAAGTGTCCATGCTAACATCATTAAGAACCTGCAATAACTCAAGCTCCTGCACAGAAGGAAATCAAACCCAACTAATAGTAAATGAATGAGTAAGAAACTATGATAGCGTCAGCTGAGTCGACTTTATAAAAGAAGGGCATATTTACAGCTACAACATACCATGCTCAGACATTTATAACAAAAGGATATTTCAACTCAACGAGTCAACAAGACATGCTAAACAAACTCAAACTGCAACTGTAAAAAGGTTGGCATAGCTATTCAATTTTTATATGAAATCTTCAATGAAATAGACAGAATGAAATTAACAACCAATTTATTTAGGATACACAGCTGACTAGAAATTCATTCAATTACTCTGGTTGCTCAAAAGGAAAACATGAGAAAAAACACAAATGAACCCATTTTTAATCAATTTAATTGTGTACAAATAACATAGTTTGAAAAAATACACACTCACTAAAACTTTTTGTTAGCATTCAAATAAAAATTCCTAGATGACTCTATTCATTCTTCCAAGCATACAAAATCAGTGAAAAACCAAGACTTTGTGACTTGGAATCTAGGAATCTCTGCGAGAAAGACCATGGCAATGTATTTGGATCAGAAAGAGATCCAGTAGCCCATAACTTCTCAGCTGAAAGGCATGTCTTGAACATGAAAACAGCATTCCCAACTGATGTACCAAAGAGCCAATTGTGAACATCCCAGAAAACTTCCACTGGCAGCCCATCAACCAAGATAGTTTGATTTCCCCTAAACTTCCACCTGAGCCGCTTCACCTGCATCACAGTCTTTCCATCTACACGAACCATAAGGCATGGATCATTGACTCCATTTGTGTCGCATTCAAGCACAAGATCATGAACTTGCCCGTTGTCACAAAATTGTGCCTTGGTACAGAATACCTTCTTGCCGAAAAGATGCTCTCTTTTAGCGACGAAAACAGCACTAGAGGGAACATGGGTGGCATTAGTCTTCTTGAAAGCTTCTTTTCTCATATCCCCAAGAAGCAAAACCATTTGCCTATCAACAACAACACCAACATAAAATCCCTCAAATGGTTCCGGCCCGGATCCGAATTTTACCAAAGAAAGGTCCCAATATATGTCAATTATACAAGAATATGCTTCTAAACTCTTGGACCCTTTTCTTTTGGAGAACAACCAGGGTTTTATATCGACCTTACAAAGACATTGGTTTGCAGCGTCATCAATCCCAACACTTAGGCCTTGACCCATCAAATTCTTGCTCCATGTTACAGTAATCAAGCAAGACCGGCCACGAATACGAGATTGGTAGACAGAAGTAACCAAATTTTGTGCATTTTTGGCGGTGTTTGATGATGATGAATCAGCTACTTGTACCCCATTTTCCCCAAAACAAGATGGAAAATCTCTCATTTTTAACCCAAAAACTTCAATTCTCTTCACTAGATTCTCTCTGCGGTGTTTTAACAAACGCTTTTTTCAGCCTAAATTACGAAAATTTAAGACCAACTCAGAAATCAAAAACAGTAACGAAACAAAAACTTAAAGAAGGGAAACCGCCCTTACCTCTACTTATCGGAGAAAAAACGAAAACCCATCTCAAAAATGCCTCAAAATCTGCTTACCAAGACTTGATTTAATCTGGATACAAAGTTAAAAGAAAACATGAGAAACGCATATAAACTGAAGACAAAACTGGAAAAGGTATGTAGTAAAATAAAGTAATAAACTTATGAAAGAAGAAGACAAAAAGTAGACTACTTGTTTCACTGTCAACACAAAAAATGAGAAATAAAAACTGTGTGTATTATATATATATATATATATATATATATATATACCAAATGAAGGATAATATAGCTACTGGGTATTGCTGTAAAGGCGGGAATATGAAGATTACTCTACAATGAGAAGGAAAAAAAGTATCTTGCTTTATCTTGACTTTGCTTTAGCTGACATGCCCACATGAAATGAGGCTATGAAACTGAAACTTCAAAGCAAATTGAAGGAAAAGGAAGGAAGAAAGCTCAATTGAAACTTCCTTGGAGTTTCAATGGAAGAAGAGAATGCCGATGATAAAATAAAATAAATACAGCGTTAAAATTAAATTTATTAATGGTTTCGTTTTTGCATGTGTTTTGAAGGAAGAGATAACGAATGAATGAATGAATGAATGAATGTGGGAAACCACACAACAATGTAAAGGCTTGCATGATGCCTCTTTTTTATTAATATTTTTATTATTTATTATTTATAAAATCTGTTCTAAATGGTTAATTAAAATTATTTTTTTATATAATTATTAAATATAAATTATAATTATAAAATAACCAAAATTTTGATTTAACGATTTTACCAACGAAAAGAAAAGGTTTAAATAAATTAATAAAAGTTTCATGGTTTTTTTAAAAATTTTATTGGGAATATCATTAGGGTCAAATTACATGAAATGACTAAAATACTCTTAACAATTAAGTTACATACTGCTATGTTAATATGGTAATTTGGTCATTTCAGTCAAAATAAGGACTTTCTTAGATTAAACAATATCTTTATAACGGAATGGAGGGACCCATTAGTAATTGCAAATACCAAATTGTAGTAGTGTGAGATGCACGCGATATGATAGGAAGTGAGGGTGAGGCAAGTGAATTCATCGTTTTACGGAGAATAAGATTAAGACGTGGTGTTCGTGTGTACTTGTCCTTGGTCGGTTGGGTTGACATGGGCGGCTCATTCATTTTCCTGGGCCTTTCTACACCAATTATTTTTT
>JAXCLQ010000006.1:1582875-1638823 GCA_035584115.1 Cedrela odorata | reverse complement strand
TTATTTTTTTAATAAAATAAAATAAGAAATAAATTATTTTTATTAAATAAAATAATACAAAAATCTTTATGTTGATCAATAATAATACTTTTTTTTATTTTAATAAATAAAATAAAATAAAATAATATTAATTATTGTTGTATAGGTAACTGTATTTACATAAATAATTAATTATTGTTGCGTCAAGTTATATAATTCGGTTAATAATTAGAAAATAAATAAATAAATAAACAGTAGTAAATCAATCATACTTCCGTAGCAAATTGTCTTGTAACTAGACAAAGATCTTGCATATCTTTATCATCATCTTATCAATTCATGTAGATAAAATTATATTGTCAGATGACAATCTTATTATTGAGTTAAATTATTGGAATTTCTTAGCAATTTTAAGTTTTCTTCTCATGTAACAATGTCTCTATCCCAAATGAAGTTAAAGCACAAATCATTTTCATGGCCGAACCCACAAATTGTTTGTTATGAGCTGGAAAATTTACATTAAAAATGATAACAGATTTGACAGTGCATACACAAGTCTCAAATGGCACAAATTGTCTGTTAAGAAACTCAGTATTTATGGAAATAATAATTTTTTTTTTTGAGTTTAATTAATGAAGCATAGAGACAAAGATTCATGTAACTGTTCCATTTTTGTTGCTTTGTTCATGAAATCTTACAAGACAGAAATTGAGTGAGAGTTGTTTGCTGTCTGAGAAAAAGAGAGATGGCTAAGCAATATCTAGTTATAGATGCATGGATAAGAGAAGCACAAGAGGCAGCAGAGTTGGTGGAAGAAATAGAGGCCAGAGTCAAGAACAAGAATCTAAAAAAGCAACAAGAACAACAGCAACACATAGTTGGTGATGAGATTGCTCGATCCAAGATTTTGGAAGTTGGAGTGAAGCTTGATCGATTGGAATCACTTCTCCATAACCCACCTTCAAAACCCATCTTGTATGTTAATTTTTTCTCTCTCATTTGGTCAATTTTCGATTGATTTCTTTTTTGTTTCACTTGGTTTGAGTTGAAATTTTTAAGGGTTCTGTTGTTCTCTGCATGATGGTTTTGGTGCTAAGTTTGGTTAGGATTAGATAGAAATTGTTTTCCAGTGATCGTTGATTCCAAAAAAAAAAAAGGATTAGATAATGGTTTGAAAGTTTCGAAGATTGAACTTGTTTTTTTTTATGCTTATAACATTATAGCTTTCCATATCTGATTGCTTATATTTGAAGAAACCATGCTTGAACTAGAATGAAAAGGGGTTTCCTTAAATTATGCAATGTATTAGCACTGGTATTGCTTGGATAGTAATCTGGTGATGGAGTGCATTTACAGAACAGATGAAGATTTGGAATTTAGATGGAATATGCTATCGGATATCAAACTGAGAATAAGAGTACTGGCTGTCAGTCTCTATGCAATGCCATCCCCGACCTCGAACAGGTATGGAACTTGTCCTCATCTTCTTATCATCTTATTCTTCTTGAAAGCTAGCTGCACCAAGTAATGACTTGTGCATGTATTTTCTTGTAATCGGGTATTAAATCAGGTTTTGTCCAATGCACGGGGCTTTCAAGAGAGAAATTTGCATACAACTCACCCAAATTTTCCTGACAAATTACTTTATCAGATGCAAAAGTTGCAAATATGATAAATGGTTTAAAACAAGCTACAATCTAGTATTGAATTTCCAACTCGTAGTTTAGTAGGATATATTAAAATCCCTCACTCGTTTTGTTTCTTTTTTTTTTCTCTTACTATTAGGCTTAGATTTCATATGGTTGGTAAAATTTTAATTAGGATTAATGTCAAAAAGAGGCAAAAGGACTTTCTTCATTCTTGCTGCTATAATTTGCTTTCTCAATTTTGTCTGATTGGATGTAGATGAACTTTTAATTGGTGTAAACTTACTTGGTATTTGCATCTCTACTCTTTACAGGCAAGGGGGCTTACTTGCCACAGATACCAAAGAAACTGGCAGAAAAGCCAACAGCTATAACCATGGTACCACTCTAAAGTCTTGACAGTCACATATACAAATGTTCTATCAAATGAATTGCAGCCTATGTGAGGAAAATGTGTAGAGCATCAACAGGATTGAGTTTGTTTGGATATTATATATGTAGAAGGGCTTAGATCCTGTAATCATTCCCTTCATAAATACAAGTTGCCTGTCAATTCATGTACTCGAACTGTTGCGGTGGTTAAGAGTACTGCTTGTGTCCTTCACTTATGAATTCCTAAAGCAAAGTCAATGACTTGAAAATCTTAACCTTGGTTTCACTTCACACACTAGAAACTTTGACTAAATCCAAGGAGTATTACTGATAAAGTGGTCAAATTTGTTAAAATGTTCGAAATTCACAGACAGAATCGTTTACTTTAGAACTTGGAAAGGCCTCATTGGATGCTAAATGAGCTGCATTTGATATTAATTAGCTCCAGTTAAACCTTCCCATGCTGTGCTGCAGGTCAAATGAAAGCCTCATTCCCCAACGAGGAGTCAGAGCTGCTGAAACCTCTTGTTGTAAGTCTTTGAAACTGCTTAAGTTATTGAATTTGAAACTGTGATTATTAGGCTTTTGACAATCCCAATGATGTTTCTTCCTCGTGCAGTTAGAAGATGCAACCCAGAGCCATATGCAGGTATTCAGTCTGATAATAAGTGGATTATCTTGTCACTTGAGCATATCCCCAATAACTTTATAATCTTTTTTTAAATAATTTTTTTCCCCTTGTCGTTTGCATGAGCAGATCAAATGCCACAGATCTTATATCTCAATGAGTTTGCTATGGAGGATTTTCTGGACCATCTGCTTAATTGTTGGAGTAGCTGCGTTTCTTTTTATCTTGGTTATCCTCTGTGCAGTTATATAAATTCCATACACACTCAGCCATTTGATTCAATCGAGACAGTTTCAGTATTAGTTCTTTCATTCCAGAAGAGGTAAAAGAATATGTAGAAATCTATTAGGATACTTGTTCAGCATTTTTTGGATCTCAAAACAGATCAGAAAGCTTATGCTGAAACCTCCAGTGAATAGCAACATCAGAAATCAATTATAAGGAAAGTGGAACATTTGTATCAAGATTAAATACGTTCAATTCTCATTGTAAAGTCATTATTGAATCCTAAGCCTCCTATAAATTCCCTACAATATGTCTTGACCCAAATTTGTGAAGAGTGATTTTGTAACAACTGTTCTCTAAAATCTTGAAGAAGCTCTAATAGTCTAATGTATGCTCACGGAAATGACTCTCCTGAAGCCTAAAACTAGTATCTTTCTGGAAGGACTTACACGTATCATGATTCAACTGGATGGATGTATATACATCTGGTGTAGTAGCAATTCATCATTATCAAGCAAATTCGTTGTTTCTTCATTTATTAATCATTTACACTTGCGCATTTAACCGTTTATAGCCCCGTAGTCAGGTTTGAACTTAATATTTCGGCACCGACAAAACTAAATTCCATTCTATTAGATCTTAGAACTGGAGATGGACCACAAAGGTAAAAGAAACAATGTTAGTCATTTATGCCCGCAAAATGTTATAATGGCACTGTCAATCAAATGATCTGAAAACTGTGGATTGATGCGTAACGGAGAAAATTGAGGGACAAGATAGAATAAAATAAAGTACATACTTGTCTTGTTACTGTCAGGGGAGGGTTTCCCTCTTACAGTTGAAAAAGGACAGAAAATAACATGGCACCAAAAACAAAATAGTTTATACAATCTTTAGCCCGCGAAGGGATTAAAAATGGTGCTACAAATAGTAATCTATAATTCACCATTGTCTAAGCAAAGCAACAATATTTGTTCTTCTATCTATTCTTCTTCCATCCTTTCACCAACTATGAAACACTTCTCCCTTCTGTAATATTTTCAAATGGGGTGGCTGCAGTCTCTCTTCTCTCCATTAAAGAAGCTCTGGTGTCGTGTTCATTCAGCTCAAAGAAAGAGTACTTCCTCTGTCATTCTATTCTTGTTATGCTTACAATTGTTTGATGCACTGCATTTGTAGGCCATACAAATGCACTGTTCTATTGCATCTTGTGCATTTTGCATGCTGAATATATCAGACATCAGATGAAAACTGGCATGGATTTCTGCATTCTTGAGTTCTGATTTTGTTGTCAATGTATTTACTGCCATACATCACATTATTTCTTGCCTTCTAACTACAAACAGCAAAGTTCTCGTGTTTTCAAACTTCTCTTATTGACCAAATTGTTGATCTTATATATTTTTTAATGAATTTTTCAGATAGAGGGGTATATATTTTGTACGAGGATGTGAAATCTTGCCCATGTGAAGATGTGCATGTCCTCTGGTCAATCCTGGTTGAGTCACAGACACCCTCCATGCCATCACACAACACCCAAGTCTAGCTTCCAAGAATGGAAGCGACAGAAAATCAATGACACGGGGAGAAGACAAATTTTCCTGTTATGTAAATATTTTATCTTAGTTCCCCTCTTTCCCTTTCTTTCTAATTTATAGCTACAATGTTAAATGCATCTATCTATTCTTCAAGCTGTAAGTACTAGTTAGGTCAACTGATAAAATTTCTGAAATGCTACAAGAGATGAGAAGAATTTGATCAATATTTATGTATTTTAACAAAAAATAAAATAAATATATAGATATAGATATAGATATCCATTCTAGAAGGTGTAATTTGTTGTGTTGGAAGTAAGATGCTTTGTCTATTTTTTGGCAGTTGGGGTTGCAGTTTTTTTATTATATCCAGTAGTGTGAATGTGATGACTGAAGAGATATTGGGAGGCTCCTGATGGGAGAACTTACATTACAAATGTGATGTTCAAACAATTGTTTATAGGGCTTCATTTTCATTGATAATGATAAATGTCTGATGTTGATCAAACTGACTTCAATTCTAGTTTAAGCAATCAAACAACTGATTTATCAATTAATTTTTTAGTTATAAAAACAAAATAAATATGGAAAAATCAGAGGGTGGGTGGGTGGTGTGCCCTAGCCCATCCCAATATCAGGCTTGAAGATTCCTTGTAAGCCCAATTTCTTTTGTTGAAATATTGGTTTGATATTGCTATGTACACCTCAATTTTTGAAGTATCCATGACACAGTTACATACACACATTATAAATTTAAAAGAAAAAAAAAAAAAAAAGAGAGTTTTGTTTAAAACTGATATTAACATCTAGGTCCCTAAGGTCTTACATTTTGTGGTTAAACTTTATTATAGGGGTCTATTTGCGATAAATAGATATAAATACATTTTTATTTATAAATATATACTAAATAGGGATCAGAATGTTATTATTCATATTTTAAATGTATCCAATCGAACGAACGCTCAAATTACTCGATAAAAAGCAAACAATTAAATTAAATCGAATATTAATTATTAACACTCATTCTTCACTTCAAAATGTAATTAAAAGAAGCAGAAAAAGAGAAGCACTTGCCCATGTCCAACACAGTTTCCTGACAAAACTCTCTTCCTTGGCATCTTCTAAGACTCTTAAACTAGAGATACCCTCTTGCTTTCTGGACTTCTTTCTTTTTTTAACTGTTTTTTTTTTTGAATTACGTATGTTAAATTTTTATGAGTTTTTGTTGATACAAAGATACTGAGGAGAAAGAGAGGTGAGCTGGGCTGGATTGAATTTCATTTCTTTATTTCAGCCCAGGATTTTCTGTATTGGAATTACTTGATTGGGTCTGATTACGGGTTCTTCAGTTCTCTTTCCTGCTACTTCAGTTGCTGCTGTTAGATGGTCCGGGGATCAGGTGAAGGATCCGGGATTCTGTGTACGGGCTTCTTTGGATACAAATGTTTCTGATATGAGTGTCAATGGTAATTTTCTCTTCTTTTGCCTTATTTAGTTTTGTTGTTTATCAATTTTTTATCTTTTGGCTTTTCTGGTTTCTGGGTATTTTGTTTTTGTGTTTGCTTGGTGGGATTTTTACGTGTTTATTGCTGGGAGTTCTTTTGGGGTTGTATAGTTTGTTAATTACGAATTTTTGAGGCAATTGTTGGAGAATTTGTTTGTACTTTGTCAAGTTTGAATTATAGGGAAAGTTTGATGGAATCCAAGATTTGATAAAAAAGAAAATAAAAGAGGTAATGAATAGATAAAGGATTATGACTGAAATAATACATGGACAATAGATAAAGGGCTTTACATCATGGAAGGCTTGCAAGACGAATAACCAATATGGACAATAGATAAAAGGCTCTACGTTATGGAAGATAGGCTTGCAAGTTGAAGAGCCAGTTATAATGTTTGTTTTATAAGTCATTGAATCGCAAGTCCAACAGTGAAGAAATGATATTTGGCCACATTGTATTCTATACGTAAACTTGATGTAATTTTAGACATGCATTCTTATTAGTGGGGTTCTAGTTCAACTAGGACATGCATTCCTATTAGTGTAAAGGTAGTATTAGAGTTTTAATATTTAAACAAGTTAAAAAAATCAAAGAGGCAATGAATGAGTTTGTTCTAAGTACCTGACTGAAACAATACATGGACAAAGGGCTCTACATAATGGAAAATAGGCTTGCGAGATAAACAATCAGTCTTGGTGCATGTTCTACAAGTCATTGAAGCCCAAATTTAATAGTGATATGCAGCCACATTATATTCTACATGTGGACTTGGTGTAATTTTAGACATGCATTCTATTAATGGAGTTCTAGTTCAACTAGGACATGCATTCCGTAAGGGTAATATTAGGGTTTTAGTATTTAAACAACTTTAAGATGTTATGTTGTAACAACTCTTAATAAATAAAAGTCTGAAAATATGTGAGAATTTGTGAGTAATTCTTTATTAAGTTCTTACGTGAACTTAGACTTATAAAAAGTTTTACATTCCTTTGTGGTGTCATTTCTTTTGGAATACCGTTGGTTAGTTGCTTAATTGCGAGTTTTGGGTCAACGGTTAACTTTTCAACATTGGTTTGGCTATTCGGAGTTCTATTCACCTTTTTCGAGTTTTCAAAGTATCGTTCTTTGGAAGTTCACATCAGAGTTGTTCATTTATTTAAGTTATAGTTTAGGAAAAAGTTAGAAATCTGGCTCTGGAGTGGTCTTGGGTGGCTTGCATCTCATCTAGCGGAAATTTATCCAAAGGAATTGAAGGCAATATAAAATATTTTGTATTCTTACAAGCTATGAAAATAGTGAAAGTAATAAAATCTTGTCAATTAGTTTGGTAAATGCATGTGCAACTGTGCTTTGTGTTTCTTTTCAGAGACTTTTTATGTTTAGAGGTCATGTTTTGAAATTTAGTACTTTGAAACATATTTATTTTGGACATTGCTGTGCATAATTGGCAGCTCCCAAGGGTTTGTATCCACCAAAACCTGAACATTAAAGAGGACCAAAGCTGAAAGTGGCTATTATTGGAGCTGGGCTAGCGGGCATGTCGACAGCAATGGAATTATTGGATCAAGGCCATGAGGTTTTGTTCATCTTAGTTTTGAATCTTCTGGATGTTTTCATTCGCCTCTTAAGTATCTGTTTTCTAAAATGTCTCAATTTATCATTCCATCCTCTCGGCTCAACTCACAATTTGAAGTAAAGGGGGTTTTGGCTTAATTTTATTTAATAAATAGCAGAATCATTTTTAATCTGTTATCATTTTCTTTAGAGCAGGCATTATTTATATTCTCAAAGTCTATTTCATTTGGAAATTGTTGTGTTTTGTTGATCCTCTTGGCAATGGAAGTTGTTAAATGAGTTTTTGGTTTCTTTTTCCAGGTGGATATATACGAGTCAAGGTCTTTCATTGGTGTAAAGTGGGTTCTTTTGTTGATAAACATGGAAACCATATTGAAATGGGCCTGCACGTTTTCTTTGGATGCTACAATAATCTGTTCCGTTTGATGAAAAAGGTAGAGCTGGCTTAGTTGTGGATATACTGCATTGAATGATTATACCTTTTTTATCTTTACAAACTAGTTTTCTTACTGAAAAAATACACAAGCCATGCTAAAGAATTATGATTTTAGATTTGCATAAGACCATAGTGTAGTGTGGTCGTAAGATCATCTGAAACTATTGTTCGAATAATATGATGGATCGGAATCATGGCTTCTCTTAGAATGGATATTTAGGATGTTTGTTTCAAAGTTTAAATCTAATAACTGTTCCTCTGAAACATTGGACTTTTGTGTTTATGATCTCTGATAGTTTTTCTTCGATCTCTACAGGTCGGTGGAGATAAAAATTTACTTTTGAAGGATCATACTCACACGTTTGTAAATAAGGGCGGCGAAATTGGTGGTATGGTTATTTCTTGATCAAATAAAACCATAGATAGTTATGCTTGGTGGTTTGATATCACCTTCTCCTAAATTGGTTTATGTATTGTCTAATCTATTAATAACTCCAATTTGGTTGATGACTTTGACTTTCAACTGCAGAACTTGATTTTCAGTTTCCAGTTGGAGCTCCATTACATGGGATTAGTGCATTTTGGTCCACAAATCAGCTTAAGGCCGTGCATACAAATATAGGTTCCGTTTAGTTTTGTAAATATATTTTTTTTGCACTCTGATGACCCAGCAGTATGATGAAGCAGTATTCCTTTTTATACCTTTGGGATTCTCTTTTGGTATTTTTCCTTGTATATTGCTCAATTGCAGACTTATGATAAAGCAAGAAATGCTGTTGCTCTTGCTCTAAGTTCTGTTGTAAAGGCACTTATTGATCCAGATGGAGCCATGTTAGACATACGAAATTTGGATAGTGTAAGAATGGCATCTTATTTTCTTGTTCTTTTGTTTCTTCATCCCTGTCCCTACAAATTGTTCTTTTACCTAAAATTTCATTTATTCTTACAGATAAGCTTCTCTGATTGGTTCTTGTCCAAAGGTGGCATGTGAATGAGTATCCAGAGAATGTGGGACCCTGTTGCTTATCCTTACGGTTCAGTTCATATATTCATGGTTTCTATTTTTATCAGGTTTTAGCTTTATTCCCATCATCCCAAGGTTTAGAAGTTATTAGGTCATCTGTTGTCAAAATTGGGCAATCTTTATATCGTGAAGGACTTGGTCAAGACCCCTTCAGACCCAATCAAAGGACACGTGAAGATCTTCTTCCTTGCTAGCTCATATACGAAACAGGTAACTATAATATTCATTCACTCTAAATATTTTCCTCAGATTTCAATATGATTGATCAAAAAGGAAGCAATATGTGTCCTAAATCACTGTTATCTTTACAGGATTACATAGATAGTATGGAAGGAGCAACTTTGTCCGGCAGACAAGCCTCGGCCTACATATGCAATGCTGGGGAAGAATTAGTGACTTTGAGGAAGAAGCTTGCTGCTTTTGAATCTCTAGAAAAAATGCAATCTCCAACTACTGATGAACTAAGTCTTGTCTGAAACCCCACAACTCATTCACTTGGCTTCGTGCAAACCACCTCTAATGGCTGAGGCTGGGTGGTCATAGCGCCAAAAGTAAAAGTTGGTTTAACATCTGTGTAATTTGAATGAGATATATATGAACTGAATAGAATTTATATAAAAATTGGAAACGTTTAGTTTCAGTCTTTCAGATGTATGTATTCAGCAATCCGTGACATTGTTTCATTAATCATATACATCCCTGCTGTTTAGGGATCTTATTCTGGAAAGACTAATCCATGATAATCACATTTATTTGCAAAATACAAATATTGAGCCATATTGGAATACTCACCTTGAGCTACCAAAGGACTTCAATTTTCAAGGCATAACATCGCAATAATATTTCTCAGGTGCAGAGATCTAAGGCAATGTATATTGATTTAAGGGTTTGCATGTGACACTAGTGGATACATGAAACTAGCCATAAACGCCATGAACGAGCCTCAATTGTTTAGGTAGTAGCCATTAAAGGATATTTAAATAGCTCACTGAAGAGAGTTCAAAAAATGTAGAGATAACATTAGAGCTGGCATTTGAACTCCACAAGGGCGAAAAACAATATGGAATTACACAGAATTAGCCGCATTAGTGGAAGGCATAAATCAAACGGAGAACACTAAATTTATGCATTCCAAGTGAAGCAACAATTACATCATATGAGATTCAAGACAACTTTATAGTGAAATTATGGCTTGACATCAAAATCACTCACAATGGTGTGCAAATAATATGTGGTTCATTGAACGTTAGCAACAACTTACTGTGATTTGTTCTTCCCTGTCATCTCTGCAATGGATGAAGAGGTAAAATAATGACAGGGCAGGATTTCAATGATCAATATGAGAGTAAAAATGGGCATGATCATGTTGAAAAGTTATACAAACTAAAAGTTAGCCAAAACTTTGCAACTGATCAGTAGTGGTTCTACAATCAAATCAAAAGCAACAACAATCAACAACTATAGCACAACAGCATCACATCATCTTAAAAGCAAACATAACATTGTAAATGAGACCAAAGACAACAAAAATGCAGAAACTTAGACGTTAAATTTGGTGTGTGCCAATCAACAATGACATTAGGAATTCAAATTTTCAGCTTCCAATATGAACAACAACAACGGATCAACAATCACATAACAATGGCAGAAATTCCACATGTAAGAGTCAATAACATCAAACACCTTTCATAGTTCATACATTATTAGAAAGCCATTCTGTTTACAATACACAATATCAAACACACAATGCATACATTTTTCGAAAGCAACCCACTATTACAAAACACAATCTGATTTTTCTTACAAACGCCAATCAAACAGCTTCCTTTGCGACAGCATTCTTAGCAGTCTCAAGATCCTCGTCAAAAAACATATCCCAATGTCCATCCCATTTGATGAAAAACTCAGTTTCTTCATGATACTTCACTCTATGCACATCCCCAGCAGGAGTAAACAAGTAGTCCCCAACAGTCAAATCAAATCTCTCCCCTTTACTCAAATTCCACACTGTTTTTCTCCCTTTCATCACCACCAAATCATGTCCAAATGTATGGTGATGCGCCGGCTCAACACTCCCGGCCAAAAACCTCACTATCGCAGATGTCGGACTCTCCCTCACAATCTTCATTGACGCACCCGGAATCATCTCAACCGGGTCCAACTCCAAGTTCTTAATCAAACAACATATACTACAAGTAGAAGAACTATCTTTCACTTCATCTTTACCAATCTGGGGCATTTCAGTTAATGAACTGTCGAGAAAACACGATATGTTCTCGTCCCAGGGTTTGAAATTTGATGCGGGACAAGGAGCCTTAAATGAGGTATTGAGCCATGTATTGAGTATTTCAATGGCGGATTCTTTAGACGTAGACATACCTGATACAGCGAGCACGTTACAGTTATTGATGGACCGAGCGTTGAGCGCGTCGGCAGGAGTGAGGCAGGTGGCCGCGAAAACGCCGGGGTATTTGTTCGCAAAGATGCCTACGCCAACGCCTGTGCCGCAGGCGACCAGACCGCGGGTCTCGGAGTCAGAAGAGGATGAGACACGGCGGCCTACCTCCGCGCCGACGGAGTAGTAAGAGGAAGTGCCGAGGTCTTCCACGTCTATGTTGAGGGACCGGAGGTGAGAGACCAAAGCGTCTTTTAAGTCCGCACCGAAAGAGTCGGCCCCGGCGATGATCTTGAGAGGGCGTGAGGAGTCGTCGGCGGCGGCGGTTTCGGCCATCGTTGAGTAGTGAAATGGAGTCCTGAATGATGAATACAGCGAAGAGTCAATCTAGGGATATCGGATTTTGAGGAGTACAACGATGCTTTTATCTTATGGTTACTGTTATTTTTACTTCATTTTATTTTTATTTTTGAATTAAACGAGGAGTTAATGAATTTGACTTCATTCTCGTCCGCATACAGATGCAGTAATACAGATACAGTTACGTATTTTTGCTCATACGAAATGAAATTAATTTTAAAATATTTCCGTAAAAAGAAAATTCTTAACCCACACAAAATCTAAGCGGCGGAGGATAAGGCCGAGAAATGGCGGGAATCTGTTGCTTTCTTCCACCCAATTATCAAAGCATTAATCGCCGTTCAATCTTGCGGAGCATCTATGGCTTCAAATACTTCTCAGGGACACCGGATAAAACTAGAACTCCCCAGTTTCTGAAATTTGCAGTTAGTGGGGTCACTGAGCTTCTGAGACTGTTCTCTTCCGCCGACCAAGACAGGTACGTATTATGTACCCTTCTGTTTGGTTACCCAGAAAATGCCGGAAACCTCGCTAGAAAGTAAATAAAAATATTGAATCTTACACTGCTATATACTCTGATAATCAAAGATTATCAGAAATATTCTGGAAGAACTTGCTAGCGAGGGAAAGTGCTCAGTTCAAGCTCTGTTATACTTAGTTATCTGATAACAAATAATTATTTGATAAGCGTTCTCATAATCAAAATTTTAGTTTGTTGTTTCTATTAAGTTTTGCAGATTGGATGGAGTGAGTTATAAACAAAGAGAGGATGCTTATTTTAGTAACCATTCTCAATTCTGATTATGAGAATGCTTATTTCGTTACAGGTATCAATACAATATTGCATTTTTCTTGAATTTAAGGTTACCTAATCTGAGATGGTTAGAAGTTCTGTTATTATTAATTGATTTCTTTTTTTTTTTTTTTTTATTTCTATGAAAGGGATTTTCACCCCTGAAATTTATGTCGAAGATTGTATATCTGAAGATCCGACTATTAGATTTCAAGTTAAGAAGAATCATGGTGGTTGACATTAGAAATTTATGATTAGGTTATTGTCTTGTTATGTACTTGTATTACATCTTGTGTTCCAAGATTACATTTTGTGAACATTTCTGAGAAACAGAGCTTGCCGTTATTGCTTTGTTTCTCCCTATGGTTTGTGTCTATTTGAAGAAACGAAAGAGTCCAATGTCTTTAAATAAGGGTGACAAAATTTGACTATTTTCTATGGTCTTTGGTTATTCAGATAAGGGTTTGTATTCGCAACTTAAGATTGCTTGTTCCTTTCTTTGAACACCCCTCAGTTGGATTACAAAAGATTGAGTACTCTGTATGAATTGATGTGTGCTCTCAGTTGACAAGTTTTAGTTGGATATCCACATGAACTTTGTTAAATGCTTGTTTCTCAAACAGCAGAATGGCAAGCAGGTGGCTTCATTTGAGCCAATGCTTGACATTTTTTTAAGTGATTCACCCCTGATTGGTCAAGTTATGAGGAAATTATTATCTCAGCTAATGTCCAATACAAATCATGGCAGAGGAATGAGTAGAGAATGTCAGAGTTTACTGCACAGAGTTGGTTTTGTCGTGGTTACTAAACCTCAATTCCTTAGCGATCGTTGTTTACCTGTTTGAAGGGCAAAAATAATAAATTAATTGAACTTGTGGGTGGAAAATTTTAAGCAATTTGTTGGTAACTTTTTAACATAAATGAAATTCATTATAAGGTCCCTTTGAGAAAATGGAAAAGTTGGGCAAGAGGAACTTGGCTGTTATCTAGAACTTTTAACTTGTATGCATGAAGGCCCAATGCAGGTCTGTGTTTTCAGCTGCCTCTTTGCTCATTTTGTAGAAAATAACTAGACTTGATAATCAAGTAGTAGTACTATTCATTGAATCGCTATAAATTTATGATTAAGGGGCTGGCATTGCAAATTGAGTTAGCTTCACTTTGTGAGGTAATGATGAATATCTGAAAACTAATTTGATGCTTTTAATGTGACTACTCATTTGTGAAACATTTTGGGCAGTGATCACAGACATATAGGTTCCGTTTCTAGGAGACACGTATTGAAGGGTTTTAAGCGATCTAATTCAATGATCAAGCTATAGCATTCTTTTGGATGTTGAGTATATTGGCACAATTGAAGACTAGACACAAATTGGACGGTTATGATTTTGAGCAAGTTAATCCTGGCCCTTTTTATCCTGCCATTTAGGGGCATGTGCAGCTATTATACAGATTCAGATGCCAAATTAATTCCCTGAAAAAATTGCTTGTTGTATATAAGAGATGAAAACTAAAGGGATAATTGTGTATGATTTAGTGTTTTTGGAAAGACAGTTTAATGAGCAAGCTCTCAGTGTCACGGCCAATGTTGTTTGCTCTTCTCTCCCCAAATTGTCCTTTCACATCTGATTAGAAAGATTACCAAATAGGCGGCTGGAAGTCAAGAACAAAAGATGTGAGTTTTTCCTTGGTTTGTATCCTTCCATGAGTCAAACATCTTCTGGTGGGACTTGGAACTATAGGCCGTTGACCATTTTAGTTTGCTCTTGCAGTGATTATGAATTAAAAGCCTTCTAGATCTTAACAATAAAGTGTTATTGCATGCTGAACTCCCTTCAAGATTTCAGTAGGCATCTTATTTTTTTTGCTTTTCCTTTGAAAATGAATTTATATGGGTCCATCTTGGATATTTTCAGAACTCTTAGGTGTATGAAATGTGGATCTTGCCATACACTATTGTTTTACGTTCATTGTTGATCACATTACTGTCTATTTTTGTGTCTAACAGTCATTGTGGTGCCTAATTTTATGACTTCATATTCAGGGTTCCAACTCAAACAAATTTTGTGCTGGCAACATGGAAACTAAGGTACTTGGTCTACTGAGTCTACTGTCTTTTTTCCTGTGCATGGCGAAATCCTTTGCCTCCAAACTCATATGGAGCAACTTGATTTATGTGACAACGTTTTCAGGCAATATCAATCACTAATTGGGTGCTTCTCTGTTATGATGTGGATTAGCCTCCATCTAAACTTTGCAGAATCACAATGGATTAAATTTATTGGAACCGTTAATGGCACTAGGTGATGCAGGAATATGTAAACCCAAGTCATTAATAAGATTAGAAGGTAAAGAAGCCATTTTCAGATGTTTGCCATTGTTCTTTATTGTGTTTTTGATGAATCAAAGGAGAGGAGGAAGGGTGAGGAAACTAAGAATGTTCCACTGACTTGCATCCCATAAATTAAAAATAGTTTCAATAAGAAATATGGGATGTTTCTGCTGTTACTTCTTCAACTCATTAATCAATTGCTAGTTTCTCTTATTTGCAGAACCTACCTTAAACTTCCATGGAGGCCTCTCATTTCTATTGATGGAAGCACCGTCTATAAACTAAATGATGAGTTTAAAGTAAGGAAGAGTTCATGTTTCTCCCGCTGTTTAATATATTTGCACTCACTGCAAATCATGAGTCCTTACAGGTGCTTGTCACTGTGAATTCAACGGATTATGCGGTATGCTGAGAGTCGAAGTGTTTCTGCACTAGAAGCAATTGGCCAGATATTTATCCCAAGTAACTGATATTTGCAAGGCTCTAGAGATCCAATGCTGCCTAAATTCATGCATGACTAATACTGGTCCCGATTGCTAATTACAGCTGCCAGGCTCAAACCGATACGGTAAAATATGTAAATGTTTAAACTCTTTGCTTATGTGTTAGTGCCACCATAACATAATTCTAGATGCCAAAAACTTCATTCGTACCTGTATTAGGATAGAATGCTCATATAAGATACTCAGCATGTTTCTTCTCTCTTATCTAAGCAATCAAATGCTCCCTGGAGCTCTTAGATTCTTGTAAAAAAGAGAGATCTATGACGAGCTTGCTGCTATATTCATTGCTTGAAGTACGGTCATATGCTTTTCGGACAGAGTAATGAGGCTTAACTTTATGCCCAACTAAACACTTTATAGCTACTTTTAGGTTCAAGTACATGCCTTAGTGAACTTTAAAAAAAAAAAAAAAACAATTCCTGAAAAGACTGCTTTAGGTGATAAACAATGAAACATTAGTGACATAGTTAACTTTTTTATATTAAAAAAAAAAAGAAAAAGAAAGAAGAAGATCCCAGATCTTAAAATACTTAAAACTGCTAAATCCTTGCTGTGTTTTTAAAGGGCAGAAGCCTAGCAGTGTAATGATGATATGGGGACATTGCTAATTGCCATCAAGCAGAAATAAGAATAATTATTTGCTTTGTAAAGCAGTAATGAGAGCTCCGCATGTTCTGGTGCAGAAAGTCCACAAGTTCGTAGTAGAAAGCAGCTAATATTTTTGTCTAGATTTTTCAATACTTGTACTAATTCATTGTTTATTTGAGAATCCTAAGTGCCGGTGGTGGCGGTGGCAGCGGTAATTGCTGAGCGTGCGCGCAATAAAGTGATTGTGTAGTCTGGCTTTTAAGATGTGGCATTGTGGGCCTAATCAATATGCTTTTGAATTTACTCGCTTCTCAAATTTCCTTGCGTGTGGAAAAGTTGCCACTTTTTATGAACACATACGAATTGTTCATATATTTGTTGAATTGGTTGATTTGTATTAGGATCAACTCTTCATTTAAACTTTGAACCATATTTTGATTACTAATCAATCAGAAATTAGTATTTATAATAAAAGCTTATGAAGTGAGCATTTTGAAATTGTCTTGACAAAATCTATATATACCCTTCTTCCTCATGACATATTATTATAAACCTATTTAACTTGTAATTTAATATTCATTTTTAATATATATATATATATATATGTATATCAAATTTCAAAGGGTATCATTAATAGACAATTTTCCGATCCAAATATATGCAAATTTAGAACTATCAATTTACATTCAATAAATATATCATAATTTAAAGAATTCATCTTCAAATTAAATCAAACAATATATATATATATTATATTATATATCACAAATTATTAAATGATCATTAATTATCATAAAAATAAAACACATTTCAACCCAAATTTACTTCCAAGTTTGAATTAATTCAATCCTTCCTCCATGCATACAACAACAAAGAGAATCCTCCGTTACTCCCACAAGACCTTGTAGATGAAGAACATGAACTTCTGCCGCCATCGCTGCTCTCCTCTGCCCACTGCAAAACACTCGAGCACGACGGCGAAGGTGACAACGAAACCGATGCCATTGATGCCGATGACAAGCTCTTCTTCATCAGTCTCTTTTCCGGGCCAACCATCTCCGGCCACACTCCACCATCACCAACTTGAAAAATAAACACACCATGCCCTTTTCCACCGTGGCCGCCATTGCTGTGGTTATCCGCAGCAGCGCCCCAGCCATTGTTGTTATTGACCCAGTTGAAAACATCCCAGAAAAACTCTACTTCAATGCCGTCAACGTAAATTCTTTCATGGCCTCTGAATTTCCATGCAAGCCTTTTGATAACAAGGCTGGTTTCACCGTCAACTTTTACTTTGAGCACACCGCCGCTGCATTCTATACCAATTTCGTGTTTGGATCCCAAGAACTGAGCTCTAGAAATGTAAGTCTTGCGTCCGAAAACATGCTCTCTCCGGGACAACAGAGCCGGCTCAGAAAGTTGGCGAGTCATGATCAACCCAGATCGTCGAGTAAACTCGTCGCGAAGATCACCAAGGAAGAATTCAAGTTTAGCATTGCATGAAATGGCAACATAAAAGTAAGAGTCAGGCTCAGCGGAGTTTTGAGTGAATTGAGGCCGAGTGAAGTCCCAATAAAGCTTGATTCTTTGGTAATCATGGTGGGTTAAATAAATGGATTTGGAGCCGGGTCGGGTACGGAAGAAGGAGAAGGTAGATGGGTAGAGAGAAATAGTGATGGAGAAAGAATCAGCAGCATAGATAGTTAAGGAATGAGAGAATAAATTTTTGGACCAAGTGAGAGTGAGATAAGTTGGAGAATTGAATAGCTGAGTTTGGTAAATGCAAGTAATGAGATTTTGAGGGACTTGAGAAGTGCTGCTTGAAACTGTGTTAGGATGGCTGAAACATGCTGGAATCATGGTGTTAAATTTAAGTAGCTGCTGCCTGCTAGCTAGGAGAAGAGAATTGTATGTGGGAAATTTGGCATATATGTGTATAAGAGACCAGTTTGGATTTTGGTCTTTGGGCTAATTAATGTGTTTGCTTAGTTTTTGAGGTTTTGTGGTTTAGAGAGAGAGGGTAGGGTTGGGTTTGGTTTGGTTTTGTTTTGACGATGAGATGGGAATGAATGAGGATTTTGGAGGTTTATGTGGTTTGGTTTTTGTATTTATTGATGGGTAGTTTGCCTTTTGATAGATAAGAAGTTGTTTTTTTTTTTTTGACTTGTTGGACGGACACGGAGGCAATGAGGTGGGTGCTTTGAATCTTGAATGATGAGACGAGAACATAAGCTAGCTCTTTCATCATCACAACCATCAGCACCAGTTGCAATTTGCTCTTTGGCTAAGCCTTCCAGAGTTCAATATTCTGAGTCATGTTATGTTATGATGCATGCAATTTATTATATCTATTCAAGTCATGTTGTAATGCATATAATTGTATCTCATATTTCCTCAATTTTTTTTTTTGTTATTTTCTCATTTTCTTTATTGTAATTCCCCAACTTTTCATTAAAATTCTCAACTTCTCTTATATTCTTTAAATTTCTCGGATAAAATTTATAAATTTAAAATTAGAATATAACAGTCGACAGAAATGTAGGGTACAATTATAAGCACCTTAGCTATACCCTGAAGAAACGGTGATGTTTTCTTTCTTCCCTTGATTTGCGCCATTGACATGGCTTTAACGATCTCATTCTCTTTCTTTCCAAGGACGAAAATCAAAATTAAATATGAGCTGTGCAGCACTTGAGACTTCTGCTGCCTTGTGTGAGTCACAATTTGATATTAATTTCTTTTTCTAATTATTATAATTATATTTCTTTCTTTATTTCTTGTTGTTTTGCCATCTCAAAAGAAAAGAGAGATGGGACCTTGGGAAAAAGAAAGAGACTTTAACAGTCACTTGGATTTAGATGGCTGTGCAAATTGCAATACATTGTGATTACAAGCTGAACCATCAATTTCGTGGGTCTAATTAATTGTATAATGTATTGACCCTTCTTTAATTTGTTTATCTAAGAAAGAAGTATACTATATATATGCTAAAGTATTATTTGAAAACTTGTTTTCTCCTCTTTTAGTTCCTTTAATTTCTATTGGTAGTCCAAAATCAAACTGCTGCTTGAAACTGCTACATATTGGCAATGATTTTGTTATTGTAATTAACTACAAACATGTGATTCAGAGATTGCTCTGTGTTGCAAATTGTTAAGGCAAATCCTGGTTTCAGTGTCCAGAACATTCATATGCACGTTCATGTTGAACAACTTTGTTAAAGCAGGCTATCGTGTTCCAAAGCCACAAGAACAAGAGAATTGCTAATGCCACGACCCATGGCAAGCATGATCTTCGTGGTTAGAGATATAAACTCGCTGCAATCAATATTCCCACTGTGATCTTCATCAAATCTTTCGGAAATGTTACCTAATATGATAACTTTTGTTTTCTGAAAATGTTTTTTTTTTTCTTGCTACGTTATTATATCATTAAATGGATCAGGATGCCGTATTGCCATTAACCCTAAAAATAAGCGATTCCTTATAAGCATTGTTATTAACACGAAATTTGTGGACTGTTTATGGTTTGTAAATGTAGCCAAAACCAACAAAAGTTTTCTGCTTTTGGAAAGTTGGTGGTAGCTTTTTTTTCTTAATGGTGTGGCTTGTTTTTAGCGTTTGTAAACACACAAGTGCTATTGCATGCATTACTCTTCTCCCAAGTCGTGCTTTTCATACCGGACACATGCAGTACAAACACAACTGCGTTTTGCGTCATCTTTGATTTTAATTAAACTATACCCTTATAGTTGCAAAGATACAATGCAGCATTAGACTAGTTCAATATGAATTGGGCTTTTAATTCCAATGATGTATATAAGTCGTAGCCCAATATAAATAGTTATATATATATATATATATATATATGAGTCAAGGAAGGAAGAAGGAAGATGTTGTCAGGAAAGTAGGGGCAATAGTAAAAGAAGAACGAAAATAGAAAGAGAAGAGAACCTAATTAAAGTATATGGTGAACCAACCGACAACTACATAGCATTAGCATATGCTCGCACATAAACTTAATGTGTGTTTTAGTACTGCATCTCCATGTGCATCATTCAGCAAATGCATCCCAACTACCAAACAGTACACATGCTCGCTCATTTCTCTTTTTCCTTCATTACTATTTATTTCAAATGAGAAAGACTTGTTGCCTGCCCAATTATCATATATATATATATATATATATTTGTTGTGCTAAGTTAAAAGGACCAAACCAAACCAATAAACTAATCCAACGTTAGTAACGAATGAAAGATAGATATTGAAGTTGAATGGTGTCTGTGTCAACAAGTCCATTCTTCCAACCAAAGACTAGTGTATTTAGTCATGAGTTCATCTTACAGAATATTTGACATATATATATCTCATTTTTTAATATTATCATATGATATAAGTAGTTGAAGATATAAACATTTGAAATTACTATATACAATATCACTCATTGATTGTATGTATTTAAGAAAATTAAAGTCTCGCATTTCAAACATTTAACATAAATCAATTAAGCTTAGCCAGCTTTGAATTGTTAAATTAAAACGAGTTTTGCATTGGCTGCTGATTATAATATAAACAATACTTAACACAAAATTAATATTAAAATTTTAGTTTATCTTCTAAACCCCATTTGATAATAAAGCATTGATTAAACAGGCTTTCAAAGATTCCTGTAAGACTCTTCCATCATCTTGTCTGGCAACGAGAACTATATAACAAGAATAATTATTGATTTTTAAATAGTATATTTAATCTCATAATTAATAATGCATTTTAATTACTTTGTGTTGATAATGTTCTTTTAGCTATTTTTGGTTCAATTGATCTGCCTTTGAAATATGTAACACATATATTTTATGTTTAACACAAATTATTAAGTAGGCTAGGATATCTTTATTAAAATAAAATAAAAATCTAAATTCACAATTAATCACTTACTTATGTTTCAATGTAGACCACTTAGTAACTTTGGTTGGTTGTAACTAAACTCTCAACAGGTAGACAATTCAGAGAAACTTTCTTCTTCTTCCATTAATGATTGCCATTTTTTCTACAAGGGCAGAAGAAAAAGAAACAAGAAAAATTAAAGAACTATCTCTTTAATAATGTTGTTCAGATTTGAACATCAAACTGATGTAGGGTCCATGTTTGAAACTAGTTTGGTGTAGGGTCCATGTTTGATAGTTTAACTCTCTATATTATATTTTTTCACAAATTTGCAGGCCTTTACTTTGCAATTTTAAGGCGAAGGAGGGCAAAAGAGGAGAGAGAAAGCACCCAAAAGAAATCTCTGTCTGTAACTCTCTTTCATTGTCATGTTATTTGGTGGGTTGGGTGGTTTTGTTCTGTATGCTGTCTCTTAAAAAATGTGTGTGGCAGTGTTACCAAAAAAACTTTTTGTCTTTTAACTCCTAACTCTCTCTTTCTTAATCAATCATGTTATTATTAATAAATAAGTTGTAGTAATTCATCGTTTCATTTCCCATCTCAGTTTTCTCCTTTACTTGCTCTGTAAATAGAAAAAAAATTGCAGAAAAAGGAGTTATTTTATGATAAATATTCATCATCATCTTCCTCAACTCTCTTGCTTTTACTCTTGTCAGAACTCAGAACAGAAAGAGGAAAAAAAAAGATAGCCTACAAAAGGAAATCTTTTATTATTCCAAATAAGAATTATATGAAATAAAGATAAAGCCCTTTTGTTAGAGAATGAATGGGCTCACACATCTTGAGCCTGAATACTCTGAATTTGTTGAAGTTGATCCAGCTGGAAGATATGGCAGAGTACAATATTATGCCTTTCCTTCTATTTTTCTTAATTGAGTTTCAAGTTTTTATTTTTTGGGTTCTTCATTTTGTTTTTTTCTTGTGGTTGTTGCAGTATAATGACGTCCTTGGCAAAGGAGCTTCAAAGACAGTGTAAGAATCAAAGTTCTTATCTTTCCTTGATTAATTTGCTTAACCATTTGAGATTTCTTCAGGATTTGTACATTTTGAGCTCGTTTTAATTGATTCTGTGCATACTCATTTTTTATTTTTGCATAATTTGAACTGTGAACAAATGATTTGTTGATTGATTTGTGAGATATGTTGGTGATTTGATGAAAGCAGGTATAGAGCATTTGATGAGTTTGAAGGGATCGAGGTTGCTTGGAACCAGGTCAAGCTCTATGATTTTTTGCAAAGCCCCGAAGATCTCCAGAGACTCTATTGTGAAATTCATCTCCTTAAGACGTTGAAGCACAAGAACATTATGAAATTTTACACTTCTTGGGTTGATACTGCAAATAGGAACATCAACTTTGTAACTGAAATGTTCACTTCCGGGACTTTGAGACAGTAAGATTTGGCAAAATCACTTATTATTATATGATTCATTTCTGTTTGCGTCTCATTGATCAGATTGCTGATTTGCTTACATGGGTTATCTTGCTTTTGACAGATATAGGCAAAAGCACAAGAGAGTTAACATCAGAGCTGTTAAGCATTGGTGTAGGCAGATCTTGAGAGGACTTCTCTATCTCCATAGCCATGACCCTCCTGTGATCCACAGAGATCTCAAGTGTGACAATATTTTTGTTAATGGAAATCAAGGAGAAGTGAAGATTGGCGATCTGGGCCTTGCTGCAATCCTTAGGAAATCACATGCTGCTCACTGTGTCGGTATGTTTGGCTCACTTGAAAATACTGGACCATATTAACTGGAAATGGTGGAGACCTGATATTATTATTGATTTTGCCATGCCATAATACTAAATTTTACTTACAATAGATTTCCAGATTTGTTTTCGGTTATTGGTTTGATATACCAAATTTCATTTAGGTGGGCCGAAGTTTTAAATCTATGGTGTTCTTCTCAATTCAGGGACACCAGAATTCATGGCTCCAGAAGTGTATGAAGAGGCATATAATGAATTAGTGGACATATATTCATTTGGCATGTGCATTTTGGAAATGGTCACCTTTGAATATCCATATAGTGAATGCACTCATCCTGCCCAAATTTACAAGAAAGTTATCTCTGTAAGAGCATTCTCTTCTTTTATGATTGACATGATATGCTTTTTTTTTGTACCTTTTAAATGAAAAGACTAGATTCCATTAACATGTTTTATTCCTTTAGGGTAAAAAACCAGATGCTTTGTACAAAGTGAAGGATCCAGAAGTTCGACATTTTGTTGAGAAATGCCTGGCAACTGTGTCTCTTAGGCTTTCTGCTAGGGAGTTGTTGAATGACCCTTTTCTCCAGGTTGATGATTGCGAATCCAATTTGAGATTGCTAGACTACAGTAGAGAACTTGATGATATGGGTCCTCTCATAAGGCAACCTTATCTTGATTTTCATCACAGTCACAATTCCTTTATTAATGGATATGCTAATGGTTATGGCTACGAAGCACAAAATGAATGGGGGTATTCTCCTGTTGACGCTGAACCAAATGGGATTGAACTTTTTGAGTACCATGATGATGATCATTCTGCAGATGTTGACATTAGTATCAAAGGGAAGAGGAGAGATGATAGCGGTATCTTTTTAAGACTTAGAATTGCTGACAAAGAAGGTTAGGGGCTTCTTTCTTTCTTTTTCTCCTTTCTGTACAATTCCGAAAATTACTAACTTTTCCTTCATGTTTCTTTGCAGGTCGAAAACGAAACATATATTTCCCATTTGACATTGAAACTGATGCAGCATTGAGCGTCGCAACAGAAATGGTTGCAGAGCTGGATATTACTGACCAAGATGTGACTAAAATAGCAGACATGATTGATGGGGAGATTGCTTCATTAGTACCTGAATGGAGGCCAGGGCCGGGAATAGAGGTTACACCTCACTTTGCAAATCAAGGCTTCTGTCGCAATTGTGCTTCCAACCGTACATCTACTGGTTCCCTTATGGATTATTTTTCAAATAATAATGGCACTAAGAATCTGCAACTCCTTCAGTGTTGTAGAAATGGATGTGCTTCAATGCATGGCCGGTTTGGAGAAATCACCTTTGAAGTTGATGATTCGGAGTATCATGTGACTGATGGTGCACCAAACGTATCAAGCCAATCGGACTGCTTGCATTACCAGGAAATTTGGGGTCAACATGAAAGCCGAGAACTTAGTTCAGTGGGCTCTGGGCAGAGCCATTCTGATGAAGAATATGAAAAATTGGATACATCATTCACAACTGAGGACGGTAAAGTGATAAAAGTGGGTAGCAAAACTGCATTGAATGCAAGAGAGCCGGTTAGACACTTGGAAAGTTCCCGTTCATTTTCTGCGGTTCCTTCTGAGTATTCTGACTTTTCGGACAATCATGAGAAGGAAGTCCAGCAAGAATTGAGATGGCTTAAGGCAAAGTACATGATGGAACTAAGGGAACTTAAAGATCAACGATTAGGAGTTGCATCAAATTCTTCGAGTCACAGCAACAAAGAAAAAAAAACAAGTAACGACAGTTTGTCATCTCTCACATCAAACCCACTACAAAGAGGCAACAATGGAATACACTTGAAATTCCTCACCAATAACAAGCATTTTGGTTCAAACTGCCACGATTGTAACAATAAGAGCTGCCCCAGTTCGGATACCTTAAGACCCCGAAACTGTGAGGCGATAAAGGAATCCTCTAGAACAGAAGAAACGGTCAATGCCCAGAGTTTCTGCAAAGGATCATTGCTTCCTCCCCCTATACACAGGACAACATCTCTACCTGTTGATGCTATTGATTTATAAACTCTGTAAAACAATCTTTGATTCCTTTGAACATTACATACACTTATAGAGGCTGTGTAATTATCAATCCACCCTTTTTGGCCAAGTAATATTAAATTTACCCCCACGTTGTTACTGGCTAACTCTTGTCAAAACATGCATACAAGTTAATGATAGATTACTATTATCTGATATTGAGGTGAGGTAATAGTAGAGAGATGTTTGTTTTGAAGCTTCTAGGCTCTCCAGCTACAATAAATTTGGTCAAATTTTAGTCTTTATACTTGATAAAGCTCTCTTGTTAGCTGTATTGCAATTTTGTAATGATTACGAGAGATGCAATTGTTGCAACTTGGTGATGGTTTCCATGTTCAATAACTTGGTTGAACTAGGGACCATGCATCATTTTGAAGTCATATAATTATTGGCCATGCCCATAAAGCTATTGAATAAGAGAGTCATGATTGTTTGCAGTAGAGTGTTGGAGTTTGCGGAAGAAGTGAACTATTTGTTGTGTGTCAGTTCTAGCTGTCTGGCCAATGAGGAGTTTTCTAACAAATCCTGCTAAGCTATTTGCAGACCCCACAATTTATGTCAAATTGTTGAGGAGATTTCAAAGAGAGTAAATTCAGGGCCCCACAAAAAAGGCTTCATATTCCATCCCGTGTATGCTGATGATCAAGAACTGGTTAGCCCCAGGATCATCAAGTTGGTTTCTTTAATGGAAGATACGACGGTGAACTCCACTTGCCTCATTCAGTCTTGACTTTCAGACAAATAATTAATTCCTGAAAGAAACGAAAAGAAAAGGCCAGTCACCTTACGAATACTGGATTGTACAAATATTGTACTCTTTCTAACTTTCCATAGTCAATTCAAATCACATCATGTTCCAATTTGTAATTAGGAAATGGGATCGTTACTTCACTCAGAATTGGTCGTTGGTTTCCAGAAATATTTATGATAAATTATATGAACATAGATTTTTCAAAGATTTGGTGGCCTTCTCCAAGAATTAAAAATTTATAAATTGGTCAATCTCACTAATAGAGAGGATTGATATGCTTTAGCTTTATCAAAGATTTGGTTGCCGGATCAAGCCAGGAAATTGATAAGATTTGGAGAAGTCAAAACCAAGTTAAAAATTGAACTTTAACTTTCAAACCAAGTGCCACTGAAATATGAACTCTAAAAACTCTTTATACACTCAAAAGAGATCTCAGAAGTAATTGCATTATGATTATGTTGGTGACTTATTATGTATATGGGACAGTATGCAAATGCAATTACACAATTGTTTGGGTGGCTGTCACTTTTAAATGATTGACAACTTTTCGTGTTTTTTTTGCATTCTCATATGGACTTGATAATGATAGAACGTTTTTCTTTTTTATTTAATCAGGTTGTGATTACACCTACAGAAGCATATGGGAAGTGGGAAAGATTTTAGGGTAGCCATATCATATAAAGTTTTCTTTTTATAAAAGCAGAAAGTGATTTTTACACCTTAGTGGGTAGCCATATTCCTTTTTAAACTACTTTTTTTCTGAAAAGCTTGTCTTGACTGGACTACACAAATAGGAACAGGTAAATTGTGTCTGCATTGCATACCCAAAATCCTCTATTCCTCTCAAATTATTTGATTTCCTACGTGCAACCAAAAAAAAAAAAAAAAAATAGAACACTTCATTTTGTTGGAATTTTGGCGCCACCACAAATTCATGCAATTGAAAAGTATCTGTTACGTGCGAAACGAAGATATCTAAAGATATTCAAATTTATGACTATTAAATAATTCAATTAGTAAACGGTATGATTTTTTTTTTTAAATATCAATAATTACATCAAAATTAGAGAAAAAATTAATTCCAAATAATAGTTGTTCCAATATATATATATATATATTCAAACTTAATTAATATATGTGACATGGAGCAAGTGGGCTGCTTGTTAAACCGGTCAAAATTTTGTTCTTGAACCAACCTATTAATCCTCATTTGAACCTAAAGAAGCCTAACACAGTTTGTTCATGGGCACAGATATGCTGAACTAAACCAAAAATTCAAGAAATTAATATACTGAAAAATATCAGAAACAACTAGAAGCCTTCCCTACCATTACCAGTGTCCAAATCTGCAGACCTAAGGAAAAGCATGATTAAATAAAAACAAAAGTAAACAGACCTTGTGTAGTTAATATCAACATGGCTCCTGCCAATGTTTGACAAAATTCCACAATTAGTGGGCCATGACAACCCTGGCTAGATAGACAAGACAAGAACACCAGTTGCAGAAATACTTTTGTATCTTTACGTAAAGAAAATCTTCATAAAAAAGCAAACTTTTACTCAGCTAATGCCAGTTCGGATATACAGTGGAATATGTTATAGTACATATGCTGACTTGCCCACCCAGGTCATCGACAGAGACATCTTCTAATGGAGTCAATTTTAAACAAGTTAGACTAAATGTAAATGCCAAATGCAATATTCAGGTCGGCAATTGGAGCAAATACCAAAAATTTACAAAGTTGCACTTCAAAGTTTCGCCCACTTTTATTCTTCTATGCTCTTGAGAAAATATGGGTAGCTGTGCAGAAACCGTTAAAAGAAATTTGATGCTTTCAAGTAACTATGCGCTTTTTTAAGTTCACAAATTCAGCATGGCAAAACATCCTCCCTATCCAATTGTAAAGAAGTTGAATCTTTACGTAACTATCAACAATTTCATTATATTCACAAACACCCAGATCCGTAAAATCTTATAGAGGCCTCAAAAGGGGGTAATCTTCTAGTAGTTCCCTCTCTGAAAGTGTGTCATTTTCATTCTGAGGGGTCCACAATACCTCAACTGCCTGCATAACAACCAAATTGACATAATAATGTGATTTAACAAAATCGACACATCATGATTTGAGGAGTCTATTCCTACCATTATTTTTCTTGAGGGAATTGAACCGAGCTTTTGCAAGGCTTCTTTCAAGTCCCCACTGTCATTGATGCTGGGCAGCTTATGCACTCCTTCAGCAGCCATCAAGAGTGTTATCTGCAAATTCAACATTCATGTTTGATGACAAAAAGAAAAAGTTCAAAGTAGTCAAAGAGAGAAGTAAAAAAATCTAGTCCTTAACCATAACAGTAATCCTGAAGTAAGCCAACTCCATAAAAAATGAAGCCAAGTTAACAGTTTTTTGAATTTATTAGATAATATGCTATTTACACATCAGTCACGGGGTTACATTTTCCTAATGAAGCATGAAAGTTAACCAATTCAAGAATTAATTAAAAGCATGCCTATACATATTCTGACACAGAGAACAGAGTACTTACGATTTCAATTCTCCTCACACTGTTATTAGTTTTTAACGGTGTAATATTGGTCAAAACGAATTTAGTTCGAAGTTAAAATCACCAATGCTCACCTAAGCTGAGTTACAGTAGTAAATTTCATAATTGGTTAAATTAAAACAATAATATAAATGATTTTCGCAAAGGCAATTGTGCACGTTTCACTTATCCCAGCAAACACAACTTTCTATAATTGAGAAATAATAACAACTACGGCTCCCTATCAAACAAATAGAATATATTGATTTCTATATTCTTGCACAAAAAATCCCAACACTCAATAATGAGATGTTATAATCTGCAATATTTTTACACTTAACTTTACATCTCCAATTCGTGTAACTCCCAGAGAAGAAACCTTACCACTATGTACTCATTGCTAAATCCACTAGCTCTCTGGTTTGTGGTGCTTTGCTTTCTGGTGTTGTTAACATTAACAAGTGTCTCTTCGTCAAATTTTCCTCGTTCTTCAATAGAAAGCTGATTGAAGCGTTTCTCCCCATCATCTACACTTCGTTTCACATCCACCTTAAGAGAAAAATCAATGTGAATGAGTATAAAAATCTCAATATCTAATCAAATAATTTCACAATGGATATGATCACGAAAAAAATAGTCTTGACAAAGAAAATTTTACAGAATCAAATGGCAAAGCAAGTTTTGAACCCTTGTGCTCAACCCAAAACAAGAAGTAACCACAATACATTCCCTATAGTGTACATTAGAAAGAACAAAGTTTCCATGAGCAAGACCTCAAAACTGAAATAACATTTTCTTAACCCTTAATTCCAATATTACTATGCGCACTACATTCATATATGTCACATATATCACAGTTTACTTTAGGAATACACTCACAACTCCGTTATATGGGATTCCATGACGCACAATCAGAAAGAACATAATCTCACATACTGCACCATTCACATGATACATGTATGACAAAGACACAGATATGCACACGTATAAATGTTAATGCTCCTTCCAGATTTTAGAATTACTCACAACTATCCCATTAATGCCAAAAGACCTAACAGTTATTATTTATTTTTTCATAATAAGAAACTAAAAGAAGCACATTATTCAAATGAAAAAAGTTACAAGTGTGGGCCTAACAGTTAACTTTACAACAAACACTTAGAGAAAACAACCTAAACAATCACACAAAGATAGCAGTTAAACTTACGGATGAATAACCAGAGATGCAATAATCAGGATGCCGAAGCAAAGATAGTGTTGTCTCTGCAACCAAAAGAAACTATAAGAAACAACATTCAGAAAGATAATAAGCCTAACAATGAGGACCATACTCAACAGATTGAGAAGCTTACCAGTCAGTACATAGCTAAGACCCTCTGTAGTCGATGTATCTGCAATTTCAGCAATTCGATTAAGTTCCCTCTGAAGAGACCGTCCCATACCCAGCAACCCGACCTAAAAACAGAAAAAGACAACGAGTTTGTGACATCCAAAGATAATGTATGGTAGAGCTCTCCAACTCAACTACTGTCATTTAAATAAATTGCCATTCTTGTAAAGAGATGTTAATCGACGGACATCATACATGCAATCAGAAGAATATGGTTAGAGAGCTTTACTTCAGAAATAACAACATTGCTTCCGATTACATGAAATCTAAAATTGAAGTATTGCAGCTATGAGGCATTTTCCCTTTTCACAAGCACTCAAACTTCTCTATCTACTTAATCCTTCAAACCCTAACATTCCTGCTCACATACTCAGGTCACGTGATCAATGTTCATCACTTAACAGATGCTAGCATGATCGTTATATTATAGTCATACGGAGAAACCTTCTCCACATATAGCCACAGTCCTAGTGCAGAAAAAAAACATACTCCTAATACATTCTTCCACACCATCAAAACCACAGACTTCATGTAGATCAAGCTTTTGAGAAGGAAACCCATGCAAGGCACAAGAATGAATTTCTAAACTACCAAAAGAACCAATCAAATCATTGACTCACAAACAGAAAACTCATATTTAACTCATATCCAAGTTAAGCATTCTCGTCCATTCCAATCTAAATACCAACTTAACCATTGAAGTGTCGAATTTCCAACATCTGAATAGCTAAGATAAACGAATTTTAACATTTTCAAAACAAAATAATAGAACCCTAGAAATGCAAATATAAATAACAGAATCGTTTTTTTTTTAAATAAGAACCGAGAATTCAATTCCAATACCTGAAGCTTAATAACACTAGTTTTCTCAGTAGCACTCAACACACTCCCATCAGACCGATCCGATAAAAATCCCGAAACCAGAACAAACGCTGCAAAACCCATCATTATCAGGAACAAATTGGACCCGGCACCCACTCCAACTCCAACTGCAGGACCCACATAAATCCCGCCACCGCCGCCCCCACCAAACGGCGACGGAGCATAGTATGGCGCTGAATAAGAATTTCTAGTCTCCACCGAGTAACTCCTCGATGACGAGGACGACGGAAATGCCCTTCCCCCCATTCTCCCACCCGACGCCGCGAAAGCTAAATTGGGATTGCACGTCAATATAAACCCGAACATAACTGCAATAACCGCCGGTTTTTTTACCGCTTGAATAGCTTTCGAGATTGTGCTGGTCAGAATCTCAAGCGGGCCGAAAATCCCATCTGTATTTGGGTTTGAAATGGATAAAGATTCTTTCTTTTTCGGCGCTAAGACGCATATGACCCCGCTGAAATTGGGGGAACGTTGAAGAGTGTGAATAGTATTCAACCTTGTGCTGAACTTGGCGGTTTTGTGAGGGAACAAGCGAGAATGGGGACGTAATTGGGTCCAATTTAATGGGTTTAATTCCAGTAAAGAAGTGGTTGTCGCCATGGATTTGCAGAGTGAATTCTAGATTTGGGGTTTTTTTTTATTAATATTATTCAAGTTAATGAGATTGCGTGAGAGATATTTTTTGTTTGAGACGAGGGAATCTGGGTTATCCTGAAATGGAGGGAGTTTTGGCAACAAAACAAAAATAAAATTTAAATGGAAAAATAATCTTGTGCTGTTAGGGTTATTTTGAGACACGTGGAGGAATCAGGGTGGTCATATATATATATATATATATAATTTTAATATTAGTTTAAATTAGAGTTTCATGAATTTAATTATTATTATTAAACCATCTATATTTAGTTCATCAATTTTTGGTATTTTAATATTTATAATCTTAATAAAAGTATATTCATTATTATTAAGTCACCTTAGGCCCAATAATAGGGACGAGCCAGATAGGCCTAAAGTTGCGAACAAATACCCAATTCAAACCCGGCCCAAATAATTTGTAGGGCACGGATGAAACCCTAAATCACTTGTAGCTATAAAAGCTAGGGTTTTGGTCTGCTCTTCTTTCCTCTGAGCTAATTCGCTTCTGTTTGTAGTCCAGCCTTTCGTGCTCAATCGTTCTCTAGGATTCAACCTATTTTTAGCGAATCATGGCGGACAAGGCAGTAACCATTCGAACCAGGAAGTTCATGACAAACCGTCTCTTGTCCAGGAAGCAATTCGTAAGCTTTAACTCTCATTTTTCTTTAGTTTCTTGAAAACCAAACATGGGTTTGTTTGCCATAGGTGTTTTAGTTTCTGGGTTTCTGAGATCTTGAGCTAACTTTTGCTAAGTTATTGGCTTGGTCTCTTTTTCTAATTGTTCTCTATGTTAAAGAAGAAAAGAAAAGCTTTAGTCAGGACTTAGATTTATCTGGTTACCAAATGAATGAACAGTATGATATTTAACTTGGCTTGGAAGCTATTAGCTTTCCAGTTTATTAGAGTTCTATTTATTTTTGGAACATTCTTTTTATGGTGAACAGTATAATTGAGCATCTGTTGTTGCGTTGCTGAATGCAGGTGATTGATGTTCTTCATCCTGGCAGGCCCAATGTTTCCAAGGTAAATCTTATTTTCAGTGCTATATAGCTATTTTTAAGCATGCTTTTGACTGATGTTTTTTATGAAGTGGCTGACTTAATGTCTACACTTTTATGACTATTGGATGATGACTTAAGAAAAGTCGAAGATTGGTTGAGAATTAACTTGAGAAATTTAAGCATAACTTGAGAATTAACATGGTTTTGATCATCATAGTTGTGATTGGTTGTGTCATGGTCATGCATTCTTTTGCCTTTCGGGTCTCATATGATCAAATCTATGATTTTTTAAAAATAATTCTAGAGTAAGGGCAACCAAGGAAAGCTTCATTTTGCTCACTGGCATGTTAATTTATTGATCTGTGTCAGTTAATATGGTATATATTGGTGTGAAGGCTGAGCTGAAGGAAAAGCTGGGAGCGATGTACGATGTGAAGAACCCAAATTCAATCTTTGTTTTCAAGTTCCGCACTCACTTTGGAGGTGGTAAATCCACTGGGTTTGGTTTGATTTATGATTCAGTTGACAATGCAAAGAAGTATGAGCCCAAATACAGGCTTATCAGGGTAAGTTCTGTTTACTTATCTCACTTATGAAGTTTTGCTGATTGTTACTACTTCTAGATATTTAGTTGTTCATTGTTATGGATTTGAATACTGATTGGTCGATGAAATTCATTAAATAAATGAATTTAATACAAAACTAACTAGTTCATAAAGTTTTATATTTCTATCTTACATTCTGGAAATAGTCGCACATGTTCATATGCCGCTTCCGATTTGATTGGTTCATCAAAAACTAAACTTCCAGAGAAAATGGTAATAATTTGATTTTGTTGTATGCTCTTTTTTTTTTTTAATAATTATAATCTCATGACAACTTGGGTATGTAGCGTAACATATTGCAAAATTCTACTGTCTTCTGCATTTCAATTATTTGCAGAAAACATACTCTTATTAAATATGTGTGGTCATACTGTGAATTTCCCTTTCAATCAATTGGCATACTGTGCTGATGTGTTGAATTGACAAATGATGCACAGATGTATTATTAAATTCTAAAAACATCAAGGTTTTGAGTCTATTTGGTTTTTGCACAACTTGAATTGTACCCTTAAAATTCAACGATTTGAAATGGAGCAATGCAAAGATGGTTTTGAGTCCTGTTACTCATTAGTTAGGCTGTCACAGATGGTTCATCTTTCCCCATTTTGGTTGTGTTATTGCTGATTTTTGTGCTTTTCGAGTCTTGGTTTGCTTGTTTTTTCCACATTGATGTTTCTTTTATTGTTTTTGATGTTATGTGTATATTTGTTGACTGCAGAATGGACTTGATACCAAGGTAGAGAAGTCAAGGAAGCAAATGAAGGAGAGGAAGAACAGGTCCAAGAAGATCCGTGGTGTAAAGAAGGTAAGCCAAGTATTCCCAACTGGTTTCTGATGATTTCTTGAACATCTATGTTAATTGTCATGAATTCTTGATGATGATTTATTTTATCACTTGCCACATTTTAATTTGGTGCAGACTAAGGCATCAGATGCTGCCAAGAAGAAGTGAGTTACTGAGCTAGCCTTGAAGCCAATTTTCAGAGATGGAGTTTATTTAATAGGTTTTTTTTTTTTTTTGGTTTAGTTGTTTCTGAAATTGGATCTTATTTGTGGATTTTGATATTGTTTTATTTTTAGTTATATTGTCAGATTTTGAGTACGCCCCAAAAGATATTTTTGAAATGTTGTGTAGCAACACATTTGTCTTTGATTATTGACACGTGATTTGAAGTATTGTCAACATTTAAACATAATTAGTGTGCACTGTTTTAAGTATATAATAATGAACCATCATTGAAATTGAGCCGATTCATCACAAAACACTAATAAATTTACACGTCAAAAATGTGTTCGAGTTGAGATAAACTACGATATAAGTGGCCGCTGTGATTAAGGTTTGGTTGAAAATTTAATACACCAAGCTGGTCTTCGCTTGTGATCCCAAACAACTTCAGAAGAGTTATCTACTTATTATAAGCTTTCCCTCTGTTTTTTCTACTTGGATGAAAGTAGCTTCATACTCCTAATGTTTATCAATTAAATCATGGTATCAAGTCCATTCCGCTTTTTGGTTCATATGGTTCCTATCATATACCTAAAATTCTTAATTAATAAACATTTCTACTTACGAAATTGATTTGGATTGGTTAGCGCAAGGTCTAATCGATACATTAATCTCGAATGGACTCAATTTTCATGCAAAGCAGCCAAAATCAAGAACGAGTGTAAAAAACGTGACAAACCGTGGTTACTGTTGTGTATACTTTAAAAACCCAGTTAGCCAACTACCTATTTGGCCAATAACTGTAGCTCTAAATTGGTGAAAAATAATTTTAAGTAAAGCAAACAATAAAATAGGATTTGGTAGGTCATAAATCACTTCTTCAATCCTTTCTCAAATAGGTAATAAACACTTCATTTTCATTTCACCTTTTCAATTGTAGTGTCTGACACGTTAAGCTAAGGATAAAACTCATATATAACAACCGTGTTGTTGTAGTTATAAAATTTTCTTTATGTATTTTAAATAATAATAATAATAATAAATCTAATGAAAATTTTAGTACCGATGAAGTTATAATCGCTGTACTATGAACTGACACGTCTGTTTCAGACAAAAAACAACAGAGTGAATCAGCAAATGAACCTTCCTTCTTGTCTTAATCTTTGCAGGGGTAAGTGTTGTTGTTGTTGTTGTTATTATTATTATTATTATTATTATTATTATTATAGCATAAGTCGTAGCTCTACTTTTCTCGTTCTTTTTACACGTTTCTTCTCTCTTTCACAGCCAGTCGTTGACTACTCATTTCCTTTTTGGCTCTCAATTCCTGTCATGGAAGATGCTACTGGTATGCTTTGATGTTCTTCTATTATGTTTCTTTTCTTTTCATTTGTTTCTTTATTTTTGCTTACTAGGTTTGTGTATTTCAGTCTTGTAATTCTTGCTTGATCTTCTTTTTTCCATTGTTAGTTTGAGACTATTTTGCTTCAAACTTCAATGATTCTGAGTGATTAAAATACTATGTTTCTGCTTTGCCCACTTTCTATTCGACAGTGATTGATACTAAAGATGGAGCTATTGCTGTTGCTTCTGCATTTCCTGGTCATCCAGAAGGTAATGCCAAATTTATGTCTACATGATAAGGATGATAAAGTATATTCAAATTCATGGCTGCTTGTTCATCCTAACATTGGAATAGTTTAGTATCCATGTTTTTGTTCTTATGATTGAATTGTTCGTGCTTCTACTCAGTAGACCCTATTCTGTTTCCCATATAGGGTTGTCAAAGCTACAAATTGACACTGTATGAGGACGTAACACTAGATTTTATATAGTCCTCTTTCAGATCACACGATTTTTCATTTTTTATAGTCATAGATCTTCATGGAAAAAATCGAAACTTTTTCCTAATCCTGAATGAAAAAATTTGTTTCCTTTTTGTTGAAGGAGGCTATCTTTGAGAACAGTCATGTTGCTATCACCAATTTCATTTTGGTTATTGTTATCAGTTGTAAAGGATAGAGACCACAAATTCTTAACAAGAGCTGTTGAAGAAGCATATAAAGGTGTTGAATGCGGAGATGGAGGCCCCTTCGGTGCTGTGGTTGTTCGTAATGATGAAGTACTCGTCAGCTGTCACAACATGGTGTTGAAGAACACCGACCCAACTGCACATGCCGAGGCTACAGCTATTAGAGAGGTTAGATTCATCCTGTTTCTTGAATTCAATGGCTCAGCATCATGTGTTACTACGTGTCATTACTTTTAACTCTCTGTAATTGTTTCTACCTTTCTGTTAGGCTTTTTATCAATCAGCTTTCAATTTCTCTTGCTGTGTGTGAAAAGTAATCACTGTATTTGTATATCGTTCAGTCAAATTCGACATTAGATGAATAGAGCTCTTCAAATAATGACTGAACTCGAACTCTCTCTGTTTCAGGCATGCAAGAAGCTGAATCAAATTGAGCTCTGTGACTGTGAAATATACACCTCTTGTGAGCCATGCCCAATGTGTTTTGGTGCCATTCATCTTTCAAGAATTAAGGTCAAATTATTGAAATCTAATTTCATTTTCTTCAAAGTTGTGCACATTGACAATGTTTTGATATTTTATTTACATATATTTTGGTTATAGAGGTTGGTTTATGGAGCGAAAGCAGAAGCAGCTATAGCAATTGGGTTTTATGATTTCATTGCTGATGCATTAAGGGGTACTGGGTTTTATCAGAAGGCTCACTTGGAGATCAAAAAAGCTGATGGTACTGGTGCTGTCAGTGCTGAACAAGTTTTTGAGAGGACCAAGGCCAAGTTCCAATTGTATTGATTTTCTTGGTTTCATTTGTGATTCAAAAGACCGATAACATCTCAGAGCAAACTTAGGTCCCGTTTCGTATTGTGATTGTGTTGTGTTTCAATTGATGTTTTTATGTAGTAAAATGGCGTTTTTTGAATTAATATTTTCAGAGTTCAAAAATGCATCTTGTAAGTAAGTAATTTATTATGAAAATGATAATAGCAAAACATTTCTGGTAGAAATATTTTGACATCACGAAGCAATTAATTTTGTGAGGTGAAAAATCATGCTTGCTTGATATAAATATTAATTTGATGCTCTGTTGAGTTTCGGGATTGATATTGAAAATTAGATAGCAACGGGAAACAAAAGTTGGATATTAGTATGCAAAGAACAACTAGAATCTGAGAAACCAGAAGACAGATTTCTCTCATTTGGTAGATTTCCATGAAAATAGAATGCTATTAATTAATGAATTGCTTGTTACACTTCTCATTCTCAATCAAATCAAAATACAACTTAATTTCATGATCATGAATCATGATGATCATGAAACATAACTGAAAACTCGCAAATACCACAGGTTTCGATTGACCATGTGTGAAACATCTAATTCATTTATCATATTATTGTATTGAATATACTTTCACAAAACTGTTTACAAAATAACAAAGACAATTCTGTTCATCTCAACTCTCAGCACAAACCAATCTGTTACATATTGTTCCCTTCCCCACCCTTTTCTTTTTCTTTTTCTTTTTCTTTTTTTTCTGTAGGAACTGAAGGAAAACGGAGCAAAACAACAAACAAAAATAAATAAATAAACATGAGCTCATTGCAAAACCCTGCTGATCTTGCTTCATGCAATACATGTGGATGTGCTGATCCAGCTACACATACATAGCAATTGGACTTTCCTCCTGTTTGAGATCGATTTCGGCTTTTTCGGGATGCGATCAAAACTTTGTGAACAAAATAATGGAAGCATAAAAGATCAAGACATTTTAGCTTGAATTTGACGATGGATGTTTATTAGAAATTCAACATAAGATTGCCCGCCAGTAGGAACCTTGTCTTCGACCAAATATGAGAAGAACAGCATTCCTGGAATTTAATTAAATCAATCAAAATCACAATACCATATGATTTCCTTGAATTAAATATTTTTCATCAGATGTCAGGACGGAAAATAAGTAGTCCATAATAGTAAACTACATTAGAGTTCAGATCATTAGCTAAAACAAAAAGACATTTGTAAGGATTATATGGATGTCAGAATGAAGATGCAGGAACAACGAGCAACAATGGATACAAAACTTTTTTTCAATAAACTAATTGTCACCATCTCACAGTCTATAGTCAAACCCTAATTTGCAAGAAGGAAATGATTATGTGCTAGATAATGACGTTGCATTCATGCCTGCAGTTCTGCAATTCTTTTTTATTATCTTTTATTGCAATAGAATGTTATAAAAAGCTTAGTAAATAATCAATGACACGTCTAATGAGCTGAACTCTTAGCGTAATGGGATTCCAATCACTAGTGGGCATCTAATCATCACTTGTGAACAACTAAAGTTTTTTCGGTTGCAACTGGATTATGCAAGTCATATTATAAAAATTTAACATCCTAAAAGAGTAAAATAAAAGAAAAAGCATGCGAATAGATATAGTGCAACAGAAATAAGGTACATGGCAGTTGTGTAATGGGGATGATATGACATTGTTGTTAACACATAGGAGTTGCCTTGCAAGATAGATAATTCTCTAATTTGCAGAAAATGGTTATTCTAATGTACTGACCTGAAGGATCTCCTTTCTTACAAAGCTTTAAACTGTGAGAAGATAAAACAAGAAAAGTTACAAAGTATTACATCGCATTGGGACAGCACTGATAGGCAATTAATTATTGTAAAATTGAAACATACTGTGTATTTTTCTCTTCAAGAAAGAAAAAGTAAACAAAAAAATCAGTCATACCGTAGGTAGGAACATCTTTGACGCCTTATCTCATTTATGACATCATTCAATTTCTTTGATAATGGATTGTCATATTGCTGTGGCACAAACTGCACAAACAAATTATTAATCAGAAACTGACCAGCTGCATAACAAAAGCCGTAACCCAGTAAATGCTCAGGGGAAGGTGGGAAAACAAAGAAAAGAGGATGAACCGGCAAATCTATTTTCCTGATAAAGATTGGCTCAGTTAACACCCTTATACATAGTTTATCCAACAATCACACAATTTTGAGTATCACCAGGGATGCAATAACTTCAACACACTAATACATAGGCTGCAAATAAAATGTTCACGTCCTAGACAAATCTAAATTTTCAGTATACACCCTCAAATTTTACACCTATAAAATGCAATCTCCCTGAATAAGAAAGGCTATAAACTTTTCAAGTTAAATTATGTGTAGTCATCCAGAGTTCAAGACATGCTGCAGTATCCTAATAGTCCTATATTGGGGCAGTACTAACAGGAAATATTTCCCTAATGCCAAGTTCTGTCAGTCTTGGGAGTAGGCAATAATACAACCTACTCCAAACCGATAACAGTAATACTAGTCAAAATTTATATATTTCACAAGGTTTAAGATCGAACTACCTGAGTTGGAACTTCATCAACTGAGGAAATGCCAAACAGTTGATGCAAGATATTCGAATCCACTGAGCTCCCAATATATATTAAAGCGTCCTCACCATTCTCAAGAAGATAGATTCCCTCGTCACTCACATATTCACTAGAAAGAGGAAGGAATGGAGGAATAAGAGACCCATCTTCTCCCTGCAATTAGCAGATAGTTAACAATGGTTTCAGGAGCATATTTAGAACACTATAAAGCATAAATAAGCTATACTGATGAATACCTTAGAGTCAAGGTCGTGGATAGCCACCATTCTTGGGTACACAAATGGAACTGCCATAGGAATAGAAGCAGAGGAAACATGTGATATCCAAAAAGATCGATCATCTATTCTCCCATCAGTTCGCAGTCCAGTACTTTTAATTAATGCTGAAGAACAACAAAAGAAAGAAATTTGTCAGCATCTTATCCTTTAACAAATAATCTTTAACAAAAAGGCAGAAATGAAAATATTTTCCGCAACTTGAAACTACCCATATTAGAGACCCACAGTGTTTGACAATGATATTCATTAGAACAGGAAACACCATTAATTAACCACCAACAAAGTGAAAGGCTTTACAAATTTAGGAAAAAGTAATATAAATCTATGTGAAATTTCATTCAACTCGACTTACTTACTAACGCAAAGCATATAAGGCTCCTAGCTCAATTTACTCAATTCAGCACAATGTTTCACATATTGTCATCTTAATCAATTTTGTAGATGCCTAACCTACTAAATATTAATACATATATTATGACTTTCAGTCCTCCTAACACAATCCCAAACAATCCCTCAAGAACAATAATGATGAGGAAAAAATCATTCAAGAATAGATGTTCTGTTACCATGCCAATAGCTCACACACAAGTATTAGAGAACATGGAAAAATATACAGCATAAAAAAGGGTTAGCTTTACATAATTGCTAAACAACAAAATATATTCACATAGCTCAGTACAAAATAACGCACAGTAAAGTATTTACCAAGGGTGTACAAAGGCAAAAGCTTAAGAGCCTCTGGAAGAATAAGCTGGCCGGATGATGATACTGTTGCACAAAATTTACGATATGAAACCAGAGCATTGACACAAAGGTTCATCATTTGTTCCCGGACATTTGCAAGTGGGGTGGAAGGAATTTCACTTGCCGCTACAAACAGAGTAAATTGAACAAAGAAAACAGAAGCTGTGAGTTTTGATCACATAAAAAAACAAGAATACGAGCCCTACAATTTCTAGAAAATAAATAATGAAACAGCCAGATTGGAGTTCATGTCCCGGCAAAAAATGCCAGAGGGGAAAAGAGCATGTGATGTTGCCATAAAAAATAAGGATGAAAAAAAGTGAAAAAAAATTACTACAAACACATTTATAATGCTGGAAAATAAGAAAAATGATCATCGCAGACTCATTTAATGTTCATAACAGAATTGTATAGAAAGAAGAAATAAGAAATAAGACAGCAAAAATAAAATACAAAAACAGAATCAATACCTTGCTTCATGAAACATGTAAATTGAGTATCCAAGTCAGCTGAGCGGTACAGATTACTTAAATTACTGGTGCATGGCAAAGATAAAGTTGTAACTCGAATTCTTCTTTGGCCAAAAACGGTGGTATAGAGAAGGGCACACTGGTATCATCAAAGAGTATACGATAAGTCATTTTCAAAATGCTAATAAAAAAAAGCTTCATATGCTAATAAGCAATATATGAATTAGAAACTGCTACAGATTATAGAAAAATTAGATTGTACCCAAAAGAGCAAAAAAAATGTACCTGAAAAGCACATTCTGAGCCATCCTGCAATTTATCATCATGCTTTAAGGTTACCATTATAGCTTTGTTACAGTCAATCTGCACAGTAAATAGGATGACTTACTGGTTAAAAACTCAACAAAAAAGAAGCTAACGAAGCATACTCCATCACAAAAATCGTAGAAGATACTGCAATGCGAGATTGAAATCAGGAAATAGCACAAAAAGTCAAGGTGGAGTAGATTAAATTCAGTTGATTAGCTGTACTGAGACCATTACAAAAAGTGGAGATCTCACAATATCATGTTAACATCCAAAACCTTCTACTTCATGAAAGGTTAATGGATGTCTCTGAAAATAATAATAGTGGTACATCATCTCATTTAGTATGATTTTAAATTCACTTTGATGCCCTTTCAAAAAAAAAAAAAAAAAACTCACTTTGATGCTAGAGAAAATCAACAACATAAAATAGTGGGAGAGTATAATTCCCCCTAAATCAGTTTCAATGGTGGCCTAAATTAGGGTTGCATGAATAAAGTAAAGCTGTGACTTAGTGACGCAATGCATGAAAAGGGATTGACAGCATCACCAAAAACATAATGAAAGTAAACAAATAGGCAGAATATACAAACCGCAGTTAGGTCAATGTCTGTTGGAATCCGTTTGCAGAAGTTCCCATGGTATTCCTGGACTTGGATACCCTATAAAGATTATAACAAAATTAATTTACAGAACAGAGCCATTCTCAAAAAATGGGAAACCAATTGTCTTATGGTTCTAAACAACCAGAGCAACAAAAAGTTGAGCATCCAAAAAGAATACCTGGCTGCATCTGACACGCATTACTGCCTCAAACCCTTGAGGCCTGGTGATGTTCCATCTAAGATCATTGTACAATTTAGCAGGATCAGAAAGAGCTGAGAACGGATAGTAATAATAAACCTGAAAAGAGTGTGAAACATTTAAAGTTATATGAAATAACTCAAAAACACAAGGTGTGTTTTTTTTTTGGAGAGGGGCGAGGAGAAAAGCAGAAGAAAGCAAACATTAAATTCTTCATTAGGTCACTTAGATATTTTCAGATGCAACCGCATGATTCAGAACCCAAAAGTCGGTAACAAAAATAAGGGAAAAAGGTAAAAAGAAACCCTAGATATTTTAACATAAGCTACAATCATGGTAAAATAAAGGTTATGTAGGCTTAGAGGGTTGCAAATATTAATAATGTGTCATGTCCAAAAATCAAAGAAGATAGGCCCCAGTAATCACTCATTATGGCGATAACAGTAAGATGCCTTTGAATGTGTGCGCACAGCAGTTTGGTAGTTTTAATAACATATAATGTTATAAAAAAGATAGGTCACAGTAATCACTCATTGTGTTAGCAACTGTAAGATGTTATCAGATGTGGGGGCATGGCAGTTTTTAAGTTTTAGCAAAACTTATTTTCAAGTCCTATTATGTCCCAAAATTGTAGAAGATAGGCCCCAGTAATCAGTCATTAGGGTAGCAACAGTAAGATGCTTATTAGCAGGCTCACAATTCTCTGGTTCTACATCCTAGCAGTTGTTTCAGACCAGCTGGCTTATTTTAACATGGGTGAAATATATGTAAACACAAGAACCAGTATTTTCCATGTTTCTTTCATCAGTCATTAATTGGAAGAAGACTAGCAGCATAAATTAGTGTAAACAACGGTGAGAGCTCAATTTTCGTTTGGACAGTGTTGAAAATATAAGGGCCAATAATTCAAGTCAGTTTCTTAGAAAACACGTCCCAGGATAAAAACAACCAATACCTGTCCTCCAGTAGTTTTTGGGATGACGGAGATGGAAGCAATGTCTACATAAGTCTGGGTAGTGATAAACACATCAACACAGACCTGAAACATATTGAAAAAAATAAAAAAAGAACCCACATAAATTCATGCTCAGGGGCTACTATGCTCAGCATAAATATAAACCAATACCTATGGCAGAACTTATATTCAGCTAATGATCATCAAGTAAAAAGAAATCACTCAGAAGTTAACCTGATACTCTGCAAATTCAATTGCCATATCCTTCAAAGTTTTATCTGCAGATTGGAGTAGTTTAAGTGCCTCCTGAAATCCAACAAACAGCATGATACTTCAACCAAAAATCATGTGATTGTAATCTGCTGTTCCACATAACCCCATAACAACTTATGCAAATAATATTAGAACAATCAAGGAGACAATGGATTAACCACTCAACCAAAAGTTACAAAATGAAAATGAAAACCATAGCAGGACTAGCAACTAGAGGAAAACAAGAAAAAACACATCCCACATAATTTATGTATACTACTTGTGCATTGATTCCTTTTCATTTTTTTTCTAATTTGCATCATGATGGCAAGTTAAACCTCTTAAATTCCTTGGAACAAAAACTAAAATGCCAGGTAGCCACTACAAGAGGAAAAGATGCAAAATTAAACCTGCAAACTATAAAAGAAGTGGGAAGCAAAGAAAGTTCAAGCAACTTTTGAAAAACAGGATTGGCTTTGTAATTATGAAATCATCTCTGTTTGGCATATTATGTAGCATCTCTAGTAGAATCCTAGAACAGATACCGTAGGGAATGAATAAATCAATTTCTTGTACAATTAACGTCCTCTTAATCATTGGACATATCACCTACTTTTGTGATCTTTTGGAGGCAAGAAAGAATGTAATGGTTTCTAGTAATAACATCAAGTCAATTGTCACTATACAAGGCTTCGTACCTAGGAGAACCTAGTGGAAGAGTCTGCACAAGTTATATAATGGTCAGCCATTTTTATGTAATAATTATCTTCTCATGCACAAAAGGCACTTATATGCTGTAGTATAACTCAATAACATGTGGATGGCAGGAGAATACAACTAATAAATTCACACCTTTTCTCCTGCTGAGATATTACTTCTTCCTTCAGCCTCTCTAGCAGAAAGGGCTCCAATACCAACTGAAGGCAAGACTGTATGAACATAATACATTTATCAGAAATTACAAACCGTTTCATAAACATGAATAGGAACAGAAAGCGGCACTGTTTCTAGATCTTTTATATGCAATCATGCACAAACATAAACTAAAACAACTATGTTACACACTATCACGCATTTGAATAAAAAATAACAGGAAACTTGCAAACAAGTATATGAGCTTGCCTGATTGAAAGACTAACAGTTTCCCTCCAGTATTCTTCATTGCCAAGAAAGCAGCCTGAAATACGAAAGAAAGAGGTTTTAAGTATGTAAATATTCACCGGGTATTGAGATTTGAAGCATTTCTAATGCAAATGCATGTTACGTAGAATATTCAAATTTCTCATTATATCAGACACATATCAAGACCATGGTAGCAGAGCAAATAAGTGCAAGAGAATATGAATTGATACATTAAGATTGTTGGCTTCAAAAGATGAAAAAGAAAAGTAGGAAAAAGTCAATTATTTCAAATAACGAAGAAATTGTCTGCATCATCTTGTGCTTCGAAATCATTTTCCCGTACTTGGGGACACAGTAATCATTCTAAAAATGAATTCTCTGCAACTGTTATGTAAAAATATTTCATGTTTTCAGAAGAAATCTAAACGAAGCTATACCTGTTCAATAATGCACAGATAAACATGTGCAGGAGAAAAAAAGAATGAAAAAAAGAAAAATGTGATACCTTGACTGCTGCACCAAAGGCTGATTCAGCAGTTCTGTTGTTCTGAAACATGGAGGGAATGCTTTCCAGCAATAGCTCTAAATGTTGACGGCACTATTTCCGCACAAGAACAATCAAATATTATGGGGAGGCATTTGAAAATTCCTCAAAAGTAACAAATCAACTAATTAGAAATTATTAAAACAAAAGTATGGAATAGCCTATAAATCTAAGCTCACCTCAGAAAGTGGAACAATAACATCGGTTTGCAGAGGAGTATAAACATCTTCTACATCGGGGACAATGAGCATCAATGGCTGCAAATATATATTGAATATCAAAATCAACCAGAAGAAATTTACACGGCACATTCAAATACTAACCAGAAACTTTAGTACATAGGTATCATGACCAATCAACAAGTTGATGTTTGTATAGGTCTTGCATTTGCATATTGAAGATCCAAATGGTGATTACAAGTTTTGTTTTTTGTGGTTGTCATCTTATATAGCAAAAATGTCCAAACAAAACAAGATAGTGTTCATCTTTGCATGTTATAGTTAATAAGACAAAGAAGATTAGACAAAAAGCCTTGCAAATTTCTGCATATCAAAGCTGACTGCATAATAGCATAAAGCAAAATATATTCTGCTTACTGTACTGTTAAACTATTTAATCTGTGTGAAAGAAAAAGAAAATAATTTAATTTGATATCTTGGAAGAAAAACAACAAGTAGTCAACTTAGAAGTCAGAAGTTTTAAGGATAGAAACAGTTGCAACTGTAAGTGACCTGCTGTAGAGCGCGTTTCAAATTATAAAAATGGATTGTTGAGTCAAATGTTGCAACCCCCACCATTGTCCGGGGACCTTCCTGCAACAATAGAAATATCAATTTCCAGCAACTAAATTTCCTTTACGACAGTAAAGTAGAAAGTAATTTTATGACTATGAAGTCCAATGTGCTTTTCGAAACAGACTTATTCGAAAATTTCAAATGGTTGAATAGACAAAAACTTACCGGAAGATCTGAAATAACTTGACTAATTGCACTGCAAGCTGCAGCAGTTGCACCAGTTTGCAAGGCAATCATGGATACATCAATGAGGAAGAAATACACTGCCGGCATTGGATCACGCACCTGGCATAACATTAAAAAGCAAATAATGAGTTATCTAGAATGTCCCATGTAATAGGACAAAAACTAAAAAGTCAGTGGAAGAATACAGAAGAAAACATCTTCTATAAGATCCATAGATTTGAAAATTAACCGACCATATATTCCTTTGTGGCAACAAATTCAACTGTCCCCCTACATAGCTCAGGTCTTTCATCAGCATCTCTACGCCTACCATCCGGACCTAGATTGCAGTGGTAATCACGGGGAGTCTCATCAGTAAAACCTGCAAAAAGAGAAAGAAAAGTGAGAAAAGGATGTCATAAAATCACCACCACTCCAACCGTCAAGTAAATCTTCAGATGGCAGAATACAGCAATATCTAAACACTATTGGTGCCTATATACGATTAGAAGCATCTTCATTATCATGCAAAACACAAACAACCAACAAAACACATACGATAAAAATGATATAACGCAAGATACAGTGACTATAACTGACCGCACAAATTGCAGATGAACTGCCTTCCCTGATCAATGAACTTCATGAAAGGATTTATGTAGGCTTTGCAGCGAGAACATCGAACAGGACCACTTTCTCCAAAATCTACAACCTATAACAAGAAAAATTATATAAGCTGCAGAAAATGGATTCTTTTCCTTATAAATGTTACAGATTAACAAGCAGACGCAACATTCATGGAACTTTATAAATAAAGGAGAATCCATGTAACTAGAGTCCAGAGATTTGGCTTTATTTTAAGGCAACAATAAATTATCCACCACATCCCTCATGAATGAAGTAGGCTATTTTTCTGTGAAACACTCCTCCCCGTGAAGGAATAAAAAAAAATAATAGCCATTATGGAAAACAATTTTCCCTAGCAAACAATTCAATTATGGGCTGGAAATCCCAACATTCCCAGGAGTAAAATAACTGAAAAAAAAAAAAAAAAACTTCATCTTAGAACAAGTCAGGTTCTTCCTTAGGTGCTCAGCACTGACGCTGAATTTGAAATAAAGGCTTAGCAAAGCTAAGGACTTCATGGATAAATTTATGATTCGCTTGCCAATGAACAAATAAACATTTTTTCCCTCAAAGAGAGAAAAAATAAGTAAATCTCAGCTATTAGATTACAAGTATAAGAGAAGAAAAATATCAGGCATTACTTGGACAGACTCCTCTTGTGGATGAGGAAGAGCCAAAGGTTGGACCAACAAAGCCAACTGCATGCCGGATGTTGTCAGAAGGTCATTAGTACATGGAATCTGTTAAAGAAATAAATCCATATTAGATTATTAGATCAAAATTTATGTGTTTTTCAGTGAAATAGAGAAGTAGTAGTTCATAAAAGAATGACAGAATACAATGATTTCAATGTATGCATTCAAAACTAGATTCTAACCTGGCTAATGGTACATCTCATGTAGCGTGGACTACAATTCCCCATGTCTCTAACAATGTATTCATTTGTTGCAGGCTTTACAAATTTCATACAAAGAATTAGTAAAGCGAAAGCATTAAGTAAATTTAAAAATAAAAAATAAAAAAAAATAGAAACAAATTTGAATAAGTAGAAACCCGGAAAAGTTTAGTAATTTTTCTTCTTAAGTTCAAGTTGGAATAAAGTACCGGAGGAGGATTGGCCTGGTTTCCTTCCCTAGTATCATACAGGACCACCACAGAACTGGGAATAGGGCGTGGAATTTGTTGAGGATCTATCTTCGATGATGCTGCCACAGGGGCTCCAGTTTGACCAATAGCAGGAGGCATATTTGTCATAGATTGAGTTGGTAATGGTGGAGGCATACCAAACATTCTAGGTGGTTGTACTGACCCAGGAACTGCCGGTGATGGGCCCACCTAAAGCAACCAAAGAGCTTATAACCCAGAACATTGATCAAAGAGAAAAGAAACTCATCTAAAGTCTCATACAATATAGACTCATGTAATAGTAGTTAGTTATTTACGAACAATGCTCATGTATTATGGGCCAATCGTCACAAGGGAAACTTGTTATTACCAAATGGTACCTGTTTCCGTTAAGCTTAACCCTTACATAGTGCATAATTTTTCATAATCCAAATGGAGTAGGGAACTAAATTTAGGTTTGAGACAGAAATGTGAACTCATTTGATGCATGTAACCACTAAGACAAAGACCTCTGAGTAAATCAACAAGGGTATAACTAAATACATGCACTCTACTTCCTTCCCTTACTAGTTATTTCTTGTTTGGTATATTCCCTTGTTTATCTAGGAAAAAATGTTCTATTTATTGTGTGTCTTCTAATTTATACTTAATCGATTGTAAATCTTTTTACCCGTCTTTCAAAGCATATCACATACCTTCAGTTAAATCAGCTTTTAGTGTAATCCTGTACAAAGACTACACTCTAATTCTGAGAAAATAGCAGCATAATGCCCAAATATTCTAATTCAAGCTTCTTACATTATAAACTTATATTAATTTCGACAATAATCAACCAAAACACTCACTTTAAATAAAAGAACAGAAACAACTATTAATGTTTAATTTCCACATTCTTATATACCTACATATTACTGAGGTGAGACAGCACTACCACAACATGATGTGTACTACATCAACTATAATCTTATTTTAGGTGAACCATGAATTTTTAAAGCTTACCTGCCGAGCTGACCACGTTTGTGGGCCAAAAGGAGAAAATTGAGGTGATGGTACACCTTGAGGAGATGCTGCTGAAAATGGTGGAGTGCTTCGAGAAGCTGCCGAGAATGGTGGTGCACTTTGAGGAGCTGAGAATGGTGGTGCGCTCTGAGGAGGGAATGATGGCGCACTTTGAGGAGCTGAAGAGAATGGTGACTGCTGCGCAGGAGGAAACCGCATACTTGGAGACTGCTGAGGAGACCAAGCTGATGTCATCATTGATGGAGGACCAACAGGCGGTGTTTGAGTTTGCTGTGCACTACCAGCCAGGGGAAAACGTGGCCCACCCGAAGCAGCAAACCCCATTGGTCCATTACTCGTCAAACCATCCGGTGCACCAGAAGGGGGTACATTCAAACCACTACTCAAAGACGAAGAATGTGCATGAGGAACCGGTCTAGCCCCAGGGGGTGGGGCAACTGGATGAGTTAATGAACCTGAAGATGGGAAACTCCCAGTTGGAGGCACCCCAGAAGCAGGAACCCCCATGGCTCCGCCACCACCCATCATAGAGGGCAAAGACCCGGGAGGAGGTCTGGACCCAAAAGCCAAAGATCGGCCTGCAGGTGGCCCGGAGGGCCTGACTGGAGCCACATTTGGAGGCGTTGAGGATTGTGTGGTTCCTGTGGGTCTTAGAACCCCACCAGGCTGTGGTGGGCCTGGGCGGGACATTGGTGGTGATGGGAATGTTGAGGGAAATGGTGGTGATTGAGCAAATGGGGTTGGTCTAGGAGATGAATCAGGCATTGAAATGGGTCGGTTTAGATTTAAATTTTGGAAATTATCAGATAACAAATTACGATTTTGTTGTAAATTAGGATTATAGTTTGATGGTGGTGGTGCTTGTTGCCTTGGTGCCCCTGGAGGCACAGGAGCTGCCATTTTTTTTAATCTATAAAAGCCAAACCTTAATCTTCTGAAAATATTCTGAAAATATTTTCAACTTAAAAAATATTCTGAAAATACTTATCAACCTATCAACAAGAAGAACCCAAATCAAAACACAACCCACCATCATCAGAAATTTAAAAAAAAAAAATACAAACAATCAATCAATATCTCACTATAGTCAACAAAACTTTACAGACACAAATATATTACAAGCAAAGTTTCTCAAGCATACGCAATAAAGCAACAAACTTTATTTTTAAAACAAAAATCTATCCCATCAACGAAATCAATATTTCATTAAAATTAATCAAAATTCACAAACACAAACATAATTATGATTGCTTCCATTAATCTAAAACTTGGACAATAAAAAAATGAAATTTTTGAAGAGAAATGAAAAGGAGAGAAGAACCTTCGATGGTATGAGTTCGGATCTGCTAATCTGAAAGAAATGAAGGTCAATTAGTAGAGCTGTGACAGTTGTGATTAGGATATCATGAAAAAAAAAAAAAAGTGAGAAAGAGAGAAGAAATGAGTACGTTTGGATCGAAAATGAGACCAGCCTGAGAGATCCCAGGTGGGTTATAGCGATTGACGATTGAAGAAGAAGAAAGCGGGTTTGTCTATTAACGGTTGCAGGTTTGTACGTTTGTTGTTGTCAGGTTTCTATGTATGCCGTAGTCCTGAATTTGGATAAAAAAAAAATTGAAACTTTGTGCCAGAGCAAAGGCAGTTTTAACATATTCTCAAAAATAAATAAATACAGTGGGCATGTATGACTTTGTAACTGTTGTGTCATGGTAACTCTTTTGACAGTTCAAGGCTTGTTGTTATGTCCAATCAAAGTTTGACACGTAATCAATTATCATCCACGTCAACCTTGGTTTATTTTGTCCTATTATTGATTATTATTTTATTAATTTAACATAATTTCCATTCAAAATCATTTTAATATTACTCTTAAAAAGATTAATTATTCAAAAATGAATAATACTTCACTAATATTATTATGATATTATCTTAAACTTAACAGTGTCATTCAATAATTAAATTAATTAATAAAACAGTATAATAAATTATTTTAATCATTTTATTAATAAATGTCACATTATTTAATATAAAATAAATTTTAATAATACTTAAAACTATATAATATTAATTTAAAAAAAAATACTCAATCTTAACTTAACTCTTTTGGTCCAATGACAACCATTTGAACCAAAAAAAAAAAAACCACTAAAAATTGGATTATAATTCAAGATGATTTGTAAAAGTACACGAATAGGATCATAAGAATTAAGAGCTACAACAACTTAAATCTCAAATGTCCTCTCAATCAGGTAGCTCAAGGACCAAGGCAATTCTATGATTTATATTATGGTCTGTTTGTTTTAAGCAGGAATGAAAGGGGAGTTTTTAATTTCTGTAATGGTTATGGTAACCCTTCTCATCATCAGCAATCCACTCTTTTTAATGTTTTGCAGATGCATTTTTACAAGAATCTCTGACATATGGTCCTTAATTTTCTTCACTCTTCGACACATTATCAAGCAGCTAAATATAAGTAGCAGAATACTACTTTGTAAACCCATATGCCAAAAACAACGAGTGGGTTATCTAATATGTCCATCAAACTTCAAAAATCTATAAGTTTCGGGCTGCGTTTGGCTATGGTATGAACATTTCTTGCCTTTCAGGCTTCAGCTGAGTTCATGCAAGATTATACCTCTAATAACTAACGGAGCAAAACTAACCAACTCACCACGTCGGATTTTTAGACACCAGAAAATTCAACAGCGAAGTAGGGCTAGCTGAAACGAAGAAAAATTATGCAGGACACGATATAGTTTAGTGCGTGTCCATTATAACAGCAAGTAAAAGAGATGATCTCTTCAGAAATTATAATATGACAGTGGGGCACAGATAGAGAGGCAAAGCAAGTTCTTCTAGTTTAGACATTGGTAATCAGGACTGATATTAATTTGTGATTGAATTTTGCAGCAAATTTCATTCATTTTCTCATTTTATCTTCTAAGAGCATTGTCTGAGGACATTACGGTACAAGATCTTAAGCTGATAGCCATTTCAAACTACATATCCGAAGAGAAGATAGACAGAATTACGAGATTCAGTTCTTTATAGAGCACTGTCTCAAATTGATTGCCCCTTAAAGATGGAGGGATCAAATGACAAAAAGCATGAACAAAAAGGTTGATGGAAATGAAGCGAATAACTTGGAATACTTATGAGACTTACGGCAGATTTTCATCTATGCATGACATTATCAAGCATAGCTCTCTTTCGTGGTTTGCTGATTTATATGCTCATTACTTGTCTGCCAATACTTACTGATGAGAAGCTATACCGGGTAACATTTGCTTAATCTCAAGCCTTTAGGATAACATTTAGAAGATTTTACCACCAAAGCTAGCTAGCATTCTCTTCAAGATTTTCAACTAAAATCAGGCAATAAGTGGCACAAACTTGGCAAAATAGAAATCAAACGGAAGCAAACAAAGCCGTATTATGTGTTTCTCTCTCACTCTGTTGTTATGCATTATTTATTCCTTCCTCGTTGAACTAATACATTTTTGCAAAAGAACAGCAACATATATCACAATTAACCAAATCTAAAACATAGAAATAGAAATCACCAAATTCCATGGTGAACAATAGAGCTTATAGAATCAAATATACTTTGTATGTACCAGCATTAAACTAATCTGAACATTTAACATGGCATAAAACCATATAACACACCACAAACCAAAAAGGCCTCCAAACTCTTACCAGACCCAATTCCCAACTTTGTCATTGCAAAAAGTAACCAGACAAGAACAACACAAAGAAAAGCAACAAGCTACCATATATCAACACAGCCTTCTGGCCAGAAGTGAGTGCATTTCCACCTAATCCAAACTGCTGATTCTGCGCAAATCCCGCAATCTCCACACTCTTACTCTCAAAAAAACTCTTTGCTGCACCACAAGTAGGACACCTCCAATCCTCAGGCAACTTGTCATACTGAAAACCAGTTGGTATAGGATATGAAGGATCACCAACTGCTTCATCATATTTATACCCACAAGATCTACACTCATATATTCCCGTATTCAAGACTGCAAATTTCTCCTCTAACCGACGTTTGTCAAACTTTTCTTGCTCTTCTTGTGAAGCATCAGAAGAAGAGGATGTTGGTGGTGGAGCTGGAGATGAAATATTGGACTGGTCTGAAGTAGGCGGCTTGTCTTCTTTGGAAACATCAATGGAGAGAGGGATAAAAAGAGATTTTGAGGATTTCTTGGGGAATACAAATGTAGAAGGGAAGTGGGATTTGGGTGGTTTTGGAGGAGAAATTTGGGAGAGATGAAAAGAAAAGGTGGGTCTTGTTGTTGCAGAAGCCATTAATGAAAAGTTTTGTTTGTGATTATGGTTCTGGTTTTTCTCTTAGTTGAAAAATGTATGGACAAAGTTGGAGTTTCAGGTTCTGCTGTTGTGTTTCTTGGGTGGAGGAGAACTGAAGAGAATCCATGGAAGCAGAGTATATCCTATTTCTGGAAGGGAGTTGGATAAGGTGGGCAAGTGTCAAAGATTTACAATTACAAGCAGCAGATTCTGATAATGGGCCAGCTCGGATTATGTGATTGGTCCTGGGTCGGATTGTAAAAAATATAGTTAAATTTGCCCAACCCAAGCCTAGAAATGGAATGAATTATTCGTAAATTTCTGCTCATGATTTACTACTTGGATAAAAACTTGTTCACACAGAATCCTTTGATTATTGTAGTTTTCAAAAAAATAACAAATAAATTTACCACTTATTTTAAGCTTGTGCTTGTCATTCAAACAAATTAATTACATGCTACAATATTAAACATTATGCCATTAATGTTACACTTTCTTGTCTTCCTAATCGTTATCCAAGTTTTTAGACTACACGACTTTCTTTATCTTTCTAGATCATGTTCCCAATTGCATGGTTAACACTTATATAATTTTTTAAAATAATTTATTTCTTATATAATAAATAATAAATCACTTGTGATGACAAAATTTAATATATTAGTTTTCAAAAAATGTAGTTATTTCTTAATTCAAAGAACAACAAAATTAAATAAATTCATATAATTTATTATTATAACAAAATAAATTTACCAAAGAAGCAATTAACATTGTTGTTTGGTGTTTTAATTTGCAATGGCTGGTCTCAACGCAAGGAAGAAGGCGAAGAAGATTGAAATACAGTCGTCGTCGTCGTCGTCATGGTTCATGGGCCAATCTTCTCGATGTTATCATATGCTTAATCTTGAACCGTCTTCGTTACATCGATCAGATTCATTTCCGGGCAGTGAAAAAGGGTTGGCGAGAAATAATAAAAACTGCGCCGTGGATGATGGCCATCGATTCACATTCATGTTACCTCTTCGACCGTTTTCACAAACGGAAATGCACCATTCAAACCAGCGTTACAAGTTACTGGAATTTTGTTTAATTCAAGTGTTGCTGCTTCAAAACACCGTTGGATACTTTTCCTATGCATGAAACAGATACCCATCTTTCTTATTCACTCTTCTTCTATAATCCTTTCAGTAATGATATGATCCAAGTACCGAAACTTTCACAGAGATTGTCGTATAGCAACGTTTGCCACAAGTCCAGTTAGTTCAGATTTGTAGAGAATGGTCTGAGTTTTCGTTCCACACTGATGAAGATTATTTTAGTTGTTATGATCTAGCGTACGTAGATGGAGTGGAAAATATATCCATATCCGTTACATTAAGACCATGTAATTTTTGGTGGGGGTATATTGGTAGATTTTAATGGAAATGTAATGACATCGGGGTATGGTATAAACCATTGTTCAGCGGAAAAAGAGTGGGTTGTTTTCAGTCTGGATCGATGGCAGATGAAATGGTACGAAGTTGAATAATGCCATAATGGATCATTGTTCATAGGTTATACTTCATTATTCATTCCGTTGGAAGAAGCAAGTGAATTGAGAAATACAATTCATTGGCATGACTGCTACACAATCGGAAGAAACTAATACTCCATGTCCAAGTCGAAATTTTGGATTCAACATCCCCTCAACTAAGATGATGTATTTGGTAAGTTTGAGAGAGTAGATATTAAAGAAGGAAAGTACAGAGATATATATTCAGATATTCGTAGGCTTTTTGTTCTATTTTCAACTATAATGAACTCAATTCGATTTCATCATTGAAGATTTTTATATTATACTTACAACAAACTAAACAATGGTAAGTGTGATGCTAATTAAAGAAACATATGGTATTGTTTATGTTGATCTTCAATTAGCCTACCTTTGGCTTTGTAATGTGTCAAGTGAATCTTCAGCTTCACAGTGTATGTTCTGAACAAGTTTTTATTTAATGATTTATTGTACTGTAGACCTTATGAAACAATATTATATATTATTATTATAGGATTACCATCTGGCCATCTTACAAATACAGATTCCCAATGAAATTGGATACTTGTTTCAATCAAAGGACATATCTACTTCACGGCCGATGTTACATTGTAGCTTGTAATGTGTCTGTGAATTTCAAACCTGCAAATACACGAATATTTTTGGCTATCAAATCTTATGTTAAAAATTAGAACCAACGGGCAGCAGCATTAGCAAAGTTATCTGAATATCTCACTATGATCTCTCAACTGCTTTGCAGAGAGATTGTCCATTAATTCTCTTACCAAAACCATCATTCATCCATCATCTTAGTTGAGGATGTTGAATCCCAAATTTTTTCAGACCTGCTATTACATCTCTGCCCTGAATTTGTAAAATCTTTGAGCAGGAAAATTTGTATTTTCCCGGCGTGTGACAGTCGTACCAATGTATTGCATTCCTCAATCCACTTGCTTCATCTTCTTCTTCTTCTACCAACGGAACGAATAATGAAGTGGTGTTACCTATGAAAAATGATCCACTGTCCCATCTTTCAACTTTCAATCCATTTCATCTCTGATCGATCCAGACTTAAAACCATCCATTGGGCCAATTTCCACCATATTCTGCTCCCAATAAATTTCCTTTACACTCAAATCAATTCACCAGGACCCATAACGAAATGTTTATTATTTAAAGGATGTTCACTCTTTTAGTTTCAAGGGAATTATTGCACTTGAATTGTAGAAAATAGAATAGAAAACTCCATTTACATATTCTACCTCATTACTCGGAAAATAGTCTTGATCAACATCGAACACAAACTCAGACCATCTATCTCATCTCCAAGTCTATATATGCCAAAATTCCATCCATGTTTTGAAGCAACCACACTTGAATTAAACAAAATTCCACTTCTCAAAATAAAATTTGTGTCAATAAGATTTCTCTGTCTATTTCACGCTGTTATCAATATATTTTATACACCTTCACAAATCCAATAAAATAAATAGGCATGAGAATGATGGATTTGGTGGGAGAGGAGGTAAAGGGGAAGTTGAGGAAACAACATATTTTAGAGTGGGAGGCACAACGGTTCAACTTTAGAGCATCATTTTACTTATTAAGCTCTTCTAATGTGAATGTGATCCCACAAGTACTAACATTGTATTATCATCACAGGCATAATTTAAGCATTCTGCAAGGTTTCAGCCGTAATGCATTGCTTTTCCAGATTACATAAATAATTAAGTAATTATTTTCATCCAAGAAAATTATACTATTGAACAAAGGCCTCGTGGATGCCTCATAGCTTCTCAATAGCTAAAACTGAGTTCCACGTCTAACAAATGTATGACAACATATAGACCGAATAATCACGTCTTGAAAGATAAAAAAATATAAGTGGACTAAAAAGAGTAACACAGGATGTATCCTCATAGATCATTAGTGCTATATTGAGTTTGAGGACAAATCCAAGGATCATACCATCGCCAATTCCACTCACTCCCCTTCCCCAATCTCACATCATCACCATTAATGTACCCAAAAAGATGCTGATTCAATAAAATTTCCATCAACAAAAATTATATTTTGACAACAATA
>JAXCLQ010000006.1:1527082-1561830 GCA_035584115.1 Cedrela odorata | reverse complement strand
TATATTTAATCAAATATCAAAAATCAATTTAGTTAATAATTTTTATCAAATATTTATAATTTTAACATTTTATCAAATTTTTTTATTAAATATCGATAATTTTAATATTTGATCAATAATTTTTATTAAATGTTATAATTCTTAATATTTTCATTCGAATATCGAGAATCACAATATTTAATAAAAAAAATATTTACTAAACATCAAGATTTATATAAATTTTTGATATTTAATAAAAATTTTAGGTCAAATATTATATTGAGATATTTTAATTCAAAATTTAAAATTAAATTTTATTTATATTTTTTATTATAAATAATCTTGAACTTATAAAAAAGATTATTTTATCAAAAAAAATCCAAAATAACCCAATCGACGGAGTGTTTGGAAACGAGGATAAGAAATACGACTCAACAGTGAGTGTTTGAGCACAAGGACAAGCAGATGGTCATTCATGACAGACACTTGTCAATTTTGCCTGTAAAATTAATATATCATATAATTGGACCTCTTTTGCAAAATATAAGTATTAATGTTACAAATGAAATTTATGATTTATTTCTCATTATATTAAAAGCACAATCCTTTAGTACGATTAGATACTTAAAAGTTATTTTAGTTATTACAATAAAAATTAGTGATCCACTAAAATATATACAAATGAACAAGCTATATCACAATATCGACCCGAATTTTGTTATCCTATATAATATTTACGTATAATAAATAAGATAGGAAAGTTTTTTATTCATCGACAATGGAATCTATGGGCGAACACCGTATAAGAGTGATTCTTATTTATTCATTCAAGATTAACTAATAAATATATGATTATAAGTCAGAGAGGCATTATTTTAATTTAAAAAAATTATTTTATTTATAATTTTAAAAATACAATAATTCATATATTTGTTATATTTTTTCTTGTTATTTTTATAATATCTCAAAAATCTTAAATTAAGTATTTCAGAAAGATTTTGTAATTAACAGTCCATGATATTACTGTATATTCTTTTATTATTAAACGAATGAAAATGTGTTGGTTATATTAATTATTAAATCTTATTTGCATGTTATCTTAATATGTTATAATGTTTGTTTATTTAATATTTATATATTCATTGTATTATTTATTTATTTATATATTTATTACATATTTTATTATTATTACCTTAAATATGTTGCGATACAATATTTATTTATTATTATTTATTTATATTCGTAGATAACTAAACTACTTGAAGTTTATTGCGTACAAATTTGGACCTCGAGAAAATTGCCATATCAGACACCGGCTACCAACCATAAATTTCCAGATTAGACGTTAGCGAGATTTTCCAAAAATTCAGAAGGAAATTGCTCTGATAGAGCCATTTGCAAGAAAGTACTTCCAATTTTTACTGTTGTCATCATTAACCAAGCGCCACCAGCCTAATTTATCCTTGACTGGAGTTCAGCTTGACCATCATGTTATCAGACACCGACCGCCAACCATAACTTTCCAGATGAGACGTGAACGAAATTATCCAGCAAATTCAAAAGGAAATTGATCTGAGAGAGCCATTTGCAAGAAAGTACTTTCAATTTTTACTTTTGTCATCATTAACCAAGCGGCACCGGCACGCCAGCCTTCCCCTTCAGGTAGCTACATCCATACATTATTACAAAACAAAGTTCCAGGTATATTCGTTTTTTTTTTTATTTTTTTATGCCTTCGGCCGTCCCAAGATTATTTTATAAGCCTTTCCCAACATAAAATCCCAAGGAGATTACTCTGTATTTCTACTGTTTTCTTAGTGAGTGCTTAAAAGGGCTTAGAGCTTTGTAGTTTACTTGTCATTTTTCGATTTTTCCCACATAAGCTTGTCTTGGTAAGTAGTAAGTAGTTAAAGGTTCAAACTTTCTCTGCTGTCTCAGAAAACTTTGCCGTTTCTTTTGTATTTTTCATGTTTTATTGGAAAATAGTTAAAACTTATCTTTTTTGGTTGTGCCCCGATTATATTTTCTGGTTAAGTAGTTAAAACTTCGATTTGTATCTTCTATTGTTCTTTGGTTTCTCAGGAATTTCTGCATTTCTTCTGGGTTTTGTTCTGGAAATCTTAAGTTCGATATTTGTGTATCTCGATTGGTTCTTTATTATTGAAAGTTGTAATATTTATTCAGTCTTCTTAAGACTTAAGTGCCTCCTTTTGGTGCTAAGCTCACCTTTGTTGAATTTGTTAAGTTCTTTGGTGCCTTCCTGCGATCAATGTTTCGAAGAACATTTACTTGAGTTCATTTTCTAGGCAACCGGATGGAGTTTCATCAAAATGTGAACTTTAAGTTAATCAATTGCTACTTCAATATATATTTAGTTGTTTCCCCTGATCCATCCTCTCTGAAATGCTTCTGCAGTATTTGACGAAAAATGGCTGAGGAGAAGTGTGCGATTGCTAAAGATGTTACTGAAGTAAGCCTTTTTCATTAATATTTTCATAATTATAACGGTTAATGGGCTGATAGTGTTTAGATTTTTGCCCATCTTATTCATCCATTTGTTTTTGACCTGTGTAGTTGATCGGTAAAACACCTTTGGTGTATCTCAACAATGTTGTGGATGGTTGTGTGGCTCGAATTGCTGCCAAGCTGGAGATGATGGAACCCTGCTCTAGCGTCAAAGATAGGTATTTGATGCAGTTCTTATGTTCTGCTGAACATGAAAGCGATAGTTTTATAGTAGTTTTGACTTTGTTCATAATTTTGTTACGCTGAATTTGGTTGCATATAATTATGATAAAGGTTCTGAGGGATTCAAGATTATTGAGTTTATCGTTGAATAGTTATCCTAGGATTTGGGTTATGTAAAGTTGACATCCTTGACAAAAATTATGGGTTGATATCATTTTTAAGGTCTACAATAAGTCTCAATGATCCATTCTCATCCACCTAATTGTGAACCTGGAAGCATTTTTTCTCCCTTATTGGTTAGGAATCTGTTCGTTAGATGTGACAAGCTTATTTTTCCATTGCTTGCAGGATTGGATATAGTATGATCGCAGATGCTGAGGAGAAGGGTCTCATTAAACCGGGTGAGGTTAGTGATTTTAATCATTCTTATTCATAATGGATTATGATTTTCAGATACATCTTAAGATCCTTTGCTTGAATGTTCAATAAGATTTCATGTATGCCTGCGCTCTCCCTTTACTTTTATTTATAATCCAAGGTCCCTTTTCTATCAGTTTCTATTTGTTATTCTTTTGAATACTGATAATATGTTAATTTTAGTGTCTCAACTGGGGTTGGGCATTATAGGGTGCTTTAGAGTGATGATGAAGCTTTCATTTTGACAAAATTTTGTTGATTCTTATGCGGTTTAGAGTGTCCTGATCGAGCCTACCAGCGGTAATACTGGCATAGGGTTGGCGTTCATAGCAGCTGCTAAGGGTTACAGAATTATAATTACCATGCCTGCTACAATGAGTCTTGAAAGAAGAATGGTTCTCCGAGCTTTTGGGGCTGAGGTTGTTCTCACTGATCCGGCCAAGGGAGTGAAAGGTGCTGTTCAGAAGGCCGAAGAGATGAGGGATAAGACTCCCAATTCCTTTATTCTTCAGCAATTTGAAAATCCAGCCAACCCAAAAGTAATATTTGCATTAATGAAACATTTATTAATTCATTTTTTTATCTTCCTACATGCGTGACTTGCTAGTTGGAGATATTTACAATCAAATTGTTCTGTTTAGATCCACTACGAGACTACTGGACCAGAGATCTGGAAAGGTTCAGCGGGGAAAGTTGATGCCCTTGTTTCTGGTATAGGGACTGGTGGTACAGTCACAGGTGCAGGGAGGTATCTTAAAGAGCATAATCCTGAGATTAAGGTCAGCTTTTGCAGTGCCTGATTTGGATGAAAAATGTTTTAACCTAAATTTGTTGATTTTGTTTTCCTGTGCTCATGCTTTCGTGTTTCTGTTTTTGCCTGTGTTCTGTGTTTAGGTCTATGGTGTTGAACCAGTTGAAAGTGCTGTATTGTCCGGAGGGAAACCTGGTAAGTCGTGTTGCTTAACATGCTCCAGTCATATTGTTCTTTTTCACATTCCTTATTTATTTCAGTTGCAGCATACATTAAATACTATTCTTGACAAAATGATTTTGGACCATACCATGCATGGTCAGTAACATATGCTTCCTAATAAAAAATTTAAATACACTTTTTTTGCTATATACTTGCATGTGTGCTTGATTCTGCTTAATTTTTTAAAACTTTTTTTAGTGTATCTGTTGCAACATTTGTTATGTTGCTATTGATAGTTTCCTTGAATGTCGTTGCCACTATCAATTTTAATCCCGTTTTTGATATTATATATGCTGTGATGTTCATAGACACTTCCAGACTTTGAGCTGTGATGTTCTGTTGGCCATGATATATGGCGTGACAAATCTGCCATCTTTATGATTGCCACTGGCATTTCTTAATATCTTTGTGTGTGCTTATTAGCATATTAGCATTCCTCTAATATTTAGGATCTTCTGGCAAGATTAGTTATTCAAGGCCTTCTAAAGTGAGCATGAACTTCTTGTTATCGTCTGCTAACATGATCAGCTACATTTTTTAAATGTTGAAGGGCCCCATAAAATCCAAGGAATTGGTGCTGGATTCATCCCAAAAGTTTTGGATGTCGATTTGCTTGATGAAACTCTTCCAGTAAGCCTCAAAGCTTTTTCATTGGATTTGTCTTTCATTCAACACATGAAGTTATTTGTCTGTTAAATAGAAACATGCTATTGTTCATTGTATTAATTGGCTATAGTTGAAAGAAGAAGTATGCAATGAGAAATTTCTTTAATGCAAATGTACATGTCTTACAAATACAAGATTGGGTTGTGTTCTCAACAATGTCATGCGGCATCTTTTGTTTCTATGGGACACGTGTCTACTGATAATAAGTGCCTATAAGCTTGGGATAGGATTTCTGTTTGGCAGTTCAATTAATTTGAATAGAAAAAAGCTAAAAATCTATAATCAGAAATCCATAGTGGGTGATGGAAAATATATTAATTAAGTCTGAAGTGTTTTTACAAGGGACAGGCATAGATGGAACACTTACCTGCATATGCAGGGAGTTATGTGAATAAGTCTGAGACATCTGAGGGTTTTTTGAGAAGTTACAAATCTCAAATCTTCTGAATGCAGGATAGTTGTTAACACTGATGAATTTCCTTTGCTTGATCTTAGTGACGTTTTCTTTCATCGCAATGAAGTAAATTAATAATTGATGATAAAAATTAACTTTGATTACCTTATGGGTTTGCAGATATCAAGTGAAGAAGCTATTGAAACTGCCAAGCTTCTTGCACTGAAAGAAGGATTGTTGGTAAGTTGATTTTAATCTATGACTTTAAAGTTCCTCAGTTGGACACTTTATGGGTTTCTAACTCTTTTGACATTTCAGGTCGGAATATCATCTGGTGCAGCTGCTGCTGCTGCAATTAAGATAGCAAAGAAGCCAGAAAATGCTGGAAAACTCATTGTTGTAAGTTTGATGTTCTTTTAACGGAGAGATTGCAGTTTAGATAATAGTATTGAGCCAGCTTTGAAGCTTATACTACTATGTATAGCTGTAAATTTAATCATGCCCTCTATGATATCACTATAGAACTTTCAGCAGCTAAATTCTTCGGCTAGCTATTAACAGACAACGGTAATTGTCTTACTACAATTATATGATCAAGTGATAAACTCTTTTCTAATATAATTATTCAAACCCTTAACAGGTGGTCTTCCCCAGCTTTGGAGAGCGATACCTCTCTACTGTTTTGTTCGAATCTGTGAAAAAGGAGGCAGAGAACATGGTGTTTTAGCTCTGAGATATTCCCTAACTTCAAAAGTTGCCACATCTGTATTCTATGATCACATACTTTTCAAATCAGAGTTTTTATTTGGGTTGGATGTTTTTTCGCTGCTTCATGTCTTCCTAATAAACAGCTAGAAATGACTCAGAGGCTTCACTGTTTGTGTAAAGATCTTTGGAAAACTTGTGGGTTAATCTCTGTACTGCTGTTAGATTGAATAAAGTTCGATATTAGATGTTCTGGAAATTTTACTCTATTGCTGAAAACGTCAATTTTGAACTATTAAGTGGTCTGCTTTCTTATAACATGAATGACAAGTCAGTCTACAAATATTTTGACGATTGTTGGGACAAGTAGGGACTCAAGCCAAGCTAAACCCTGCAGTCATGTGTACTTGTGTCCGCAATACACTTTAGAAAGTCCAACAAAATGAGAGTCACTTAACTGCTTAATATATTAAATAGCAAAATTTATCAGGGGTATCATTATTTTCCATCTATTTATAACAAATAAAAATCTCAAATGATTTAAAGGCAGAATTGTGAGGGGTCGCGCGGACGCAGCCCCCGCTACCACAAATTATGACGTACAGTCTCCCACAGGGAGATGTTAGGCTGATGCACTTCCTAGTAGTGCAATGGAAGCCACCGGCCTAGGCCAGGGGCCTTCCTGATCACCCGTTGACCCCGTCCAGGTATGTAAGTGAGGGCAGGCATGCTTTCTCTTTATTTATACTCCTGCTTCCATATATCTCTTTTATGCTTATTCAATGTGGGACTCTACGACCACTTCCACAAAAGCTTCACTTTTCAAATGAACATCTTGTACCATATTAATTTGTATGAATTTAGAAGTGTTTTCGTGAAAAGCACTTATGATTACTAATAAAGGCAATTTCTTGCAATGCAAAATGGAGTATTTCTTGAAAAAAATCATGTATTAAGTACCTTTGCGGAATGTATTGCTGGTATTTATTTATAAAAACTACTTGAAAAGTACTTTCTACAATGCTATATAAAAAGATATGTATTTGTCTAATCACTTAAAAAACTTTATAAACTAGACATAAGAACACTTTTATCTATTGGAAAGAATATAGTTACAATGTCGTAAGCAAGGCCACATAAGATTCCCAAAAGGTTGGGGAATGCTATTGGCGCTTTCAATCAAAGTGTTTTATGCAGAAGTACCAATAAGTGCTTCTTCAAAAAGCACTTTAAATGCTTCTCTATTCTAGGAACGATTGTAAATATATTTAAGCTGGAGAATAAAGAGAGTGCAGAATACAAGAATTAATTTCATCAAATACAATAAAAACACATGGCTGGAATTTTTTTGGGAATTTGTACGTGTTTGTACGTATTTGGGAATATCACATACGTGTATTGGAAAATTGTAGCTGAAAGCATAAAAGGTTTTCCATGAAGTGTCTGACTGAGTGAGACAAAGGCCAGTAGTGATCCCTTTGAGTAAAGGAAACATTGAACAAAAAATGACAGTCTCAAGAAAAATGTAGCCACATGGTTGCTCTGAATACTCTTGCTCTTGAAATATATATAATTTCCAATTCATTTGATTCACAGGAGTTAGTTTATTTGTTTGTTTGTTTTCTGTTGTTTGCTTGCCTTGATAGACAACCATGTTTTTTTTTTTCCATTTCACTCACACACAAGGATATAAATCCCAAACACTTCCATACTTAAATATGTTGTGCATTGTTTAGCTTTTACCAGGTTTGAATCCAAGTTATGTGCTGTAATTAATCTTGTTTGTTTTTGTTTGAAGGGCAGTTATTTGGTCTGCTGAATATTACCTTAGACCAAATCTTCAGTATTTAACTGATTAGAGTGTTTGGTAGACCTACATTGGTAAACTGTTGATTCGTTCTTGATATTGAGACATATTTAAGGTGTACTTAGAAAGCTGGAATGATTTTGTCACTGTTACAAAGCTTTTGAACAGTAAAATATTTTAATATTTACAAAAGTATTGCGGAGTTTGATTGTAAAAGCATTTACAATTTTTCGACGCACAGACACACTTAATTTTTTTTAGAAAGCATTTTTAGATGTTTGTGTAAAAAGTGCTTCTACTGGCAAACACTTCTAGTCGAAAGTGCTTTCTGCAAAAGCACTCCCAAATGCATCCTTGCTTTCGACGATCTCCTATTGCTAGTATTATGCAATGTTCTCTTCAAAGTATCCTCTCATCCCCTCTTTATTCATCAGCTTGCAGATTTTTTCAAAAGATAATATGGAGGACAAGTGTACAATCAAGAAGATGTCACAGAAGTAACTTTCCTTGATGACAACTATACCTTCTATCTGCTTCCCCACTTAGATTGCGCTGAAATAAGTTATGCTATTGGTGTTTTTGTCCTTTAATGCAGCTGATAGGCAACACTCCAAATGTGTATCTCAACCATATTGCCCATGATTGTGTTGCCCGTATTGCTGCCAAACTAGAAATAATGGAACCTTGCTCTGGCATCAAAGACGGTATGCATCTTGTTTTCCTGTATACCATCACAGAAATTTTTATCTGGAAATTTTGTTCATTCTGTTTTTCATTTTCGACACTCAAGATTGCTATGGTATGATCAAAGATGCAGAAGATAAAGACCTGATATTGCCTGGGAAAGTATGTGACAAAAATTTCCCATATCTGTAGTTGAATTGTTAGAACTTTTCACTATCTCGATTTTAATTAATAAATTTTCATTCTATATATGTTTGAATGATATTTGGCAAAAGACTGTCCTCATTGAGATCACCAGTGGTAATACTGGCATTGGATTGGCATCCATTGCAGCAGCAAGGGGCTATAAAATTATCCTTATATTGCCAGCATCATATAGTCTTGAGGGAAGAATTGTGCTCCAAGCTTTCGGGGCTTAGATGAATTTGACAGATCCAGCAAAGGGCTACAAGGGAGTTATTGAAAAGGCTCAGGAGATACTGAATAAAACATCCAATGGTTATCTGCTGCAGCAATGTGAAAATCCTGCCAATCCAAAGGTATTGCTTTTGCTGATATCTTGTAGTATGTTCTCTTGGTTGAAAGGATTTCTGATTCTATTTTTCCACTGATGTAGATTCATTATTAATCTACTGGTCCAGAGATATAAAGACTGAGGAGGAAAAGTTGATGCCCCCGTTGCAGGTACCAGTGGCAGTACAATAACTGGTCCAGGGAAATTCCTCAAGGAGGAAAACCCGGAGATTAAGGTTGTTTTAATATCAGTGTTGTGATTGTTTATTTTAATGATAGTTTTCTTTTGTTTCTGTCCAGATTTATGGTATGGAACCTGTAGAAAGTGCAGTCTTGAGTGGTGGAAAGCCTGGTGAGTTATAATTCAGTTCATGCATCTAATTTAGTCAAGTTAATTCAATAGGCTAAGCAGCTAAATTTGAGTTTCAGAAATGAAAATGAGTCTCATCTAAGCCTTTCCAAGAAGGGCTATATCTTCATAATTTGAATGTCTTCACTGAATATATTGCATGCTGTACATTTCACAGGCCTACTTCTGATCCAAGAAATTGGTACTGGTGTCATCCCCAGTGTGTTGGATGTAGACGTGCTCAATGAAGTTGTTCAAGTTAGTCCCAAAACCATATTATTAGGGATTTTTTATTTATTGTCATTTAACAGCTAAGTTGTTACCATGGAAATATGTGGCGATTGCAATTACTAGCCAAAATTATGTTAATGTCTGCTGCTATTGCTATAACCTTTTAGGTATCAAGTGAGGAGGCTATTGAAACTGCTAAGCTTCTAGCCTTGAAAGAAGATTTGTTGGCATGTACATAATAAACTAAGATCTTCTTAATCATTATTGAAGAAAACTTCTAACTATTATTTTTATTATTGTATAAATACTATATTACTGCAGCAGGCTCCCTATATTTTATGCTTTTAATGCCAATAACTGCATCTGTTCACTTTGTTCCACTGGTAGGGGTGTCATCTGCTGCCGCAATAAAGGTAGCAAGGAGGCCAGAATATGCTAGAAAACTCATTATTGTATGCTGATTTCTTTCCCAAAATTGATTTAGCAGCTACATTGCACTTCTCTGGTTATTAATTTACAATTATCTGCCTTGGTTGATTAGCTTACATTGTGAGCCCTGAGCCCTAAGTTAATCACTTGTTTGTTACAGTCTATTGAACTAATTTCCAAAATTCTTCACTTCAAATTCCTTCATGCAGCTCTTACTCTACTATGAATGACACCAGTGCTGATACTTTTTATACTTTCTGTGCAAGAAATCTTCCCCAGTTTTGGAGAGCGTTATAGTCCACCCTGCTTGATAACATCAGGCATGAAGTACTTGCTGTACAAGTAATCTTCCCCAGTTTCGGAGAGCGTTATAGTCCATCCTGCTTGATAACATCAGGCATGAAGTAGAAAACATGCCTTTTCTTTCAAACAAATACCTAAGTTTCTAGTTTAAGCATATCATAAAACCTGCTGCATTAAATATACATTACCATATTTATACATAAGAATTGGGCGGGGGCCGCGCGGACGCAGGCCCCCTCTATCACAAATTATGACGTAGGCTCCGCCACTATGGGCAGACCTTAGGCGAGTGCATCTCCTTTGTGCAATGGAAACCACCAACCTAGGCCATGGACCATCTTGATCGCCCATTGACCCCGTCCAGGTAAGTATGTTATAATGTCGGTTTTAGCTTCATATTTATACTGCTTGGCCGTACCTCTTGCTTTGTGTTCTGCCAATGTGGGAGGGAAGTGATCATTACCAATTACAAAAGTGACTAAATTAAAACATTGTATATTCATCAACAATGCTTTCGTGTATGATATACTTCCACAGAAATGTGAACTTAGGAGATACAGCTATTACATTTACAAGAATTGATTCAACCAGAAGTAAAAAGCAATTTCGAGTAATTCAGTTTAACACTTGAAGCCCGAGAATAAGATCATCTTCTCATAGGTCAACAATGTTTCTTCTATTTGCATCTACTAAGCTGCTGACTTGGCTTCAACTGCGTCCTACTAGGCTGCTGACCGGCTACACCACTAAAGCTCATTTTTGGGATCAAATTGTTGAGCTTTTCGTATTTTGGGCTTTCTTATTTGGGCCCACTCTGGTCACAACAACAGAGTTGAACGCTCCTACTTCAGGTTTTTCGGAGGAAGGTGGTATACAAAACTCCATCTACATATACTAGATGATAACTACTAATATAATCTTCATCAATATTGAACGAAAATTCAGACCATCTTCTATCTACAAATCTATATGTGCCGACGTAAATTTGCTCACATTCATTCACTACAAATATCTCAAATCTGGACAAACTGGACTTGTTGTAAATGTTGCTGCAGACAATCTCCGCGAAATTTAGGAACTTGGATCATCTCATTACCGAGAGGATTATAGAAGAAGAGTGAATAGGAAAGATGGGTATCTGTTTCATGCATGGCGAAAAGTATCCAACCGTGTTTTGAAGCAACAACACTTAGAATTAAGCAAAATTCCGGGAACTTGTAATTCTGGTTTCAATGGCGTAGTTTCGTTTGCAAAAAGGGTCAAAGAGGTAACATGTATGTGAATCGATGGCTATCATCCGAGGCAATTTATCTGCAGATTTGACGCCTTTAGTGTTCGCTTCTCGCCAATCCTTACATACAGCCCGGAAACGTATCTGATCGATGTAATGAAGACGCTTCAAGATTAAGAATATGATATCGTCGAGAAGATCGGACCATGAACACGACGAAGACGACGACGACTGTATTTCTAATTTCTTCGTCTTCTTCCTTGCGTTGAGCCCAGCCATGGCATATTAAAACACCAAACAACAATGTTGTCGAGTCTTCAAGATTAAATATAAGATATGGGCCGTACTGCAAGACTGATTGGTTAGAAATGGGTTATCCACCGAAAAGAGAATACTGGATTTAATTCATATGATCACTAAGTATGCCTTCATTTTTTTTGGGAACTTTGCTTCTGTTTGGGCTCAACCTTTACATGAAGATAGTTGTGGATATGCGGCGGCAGAGCCTGCAAAGTTAAGCCTGAAGTCTACTCAGCAATGTGGCTCTTATTATATGAGCTGAAGTATTAAGTACATTTTTAAACTCAAACTATGCGCACTAATTGTTATTAGAATTCTCGATTTGAGCATGTATTAACTAAACTTGTTCTTTACGTGAGAATCATTTTTAGCCATCTCAACAACAATCTTAGACTAACCCGAAGCCAAAAGCTACCTAAAGAGCAATAACTTATGTCTTCAGTATCACAATCTATCTTTTTTGTTAGTGATCGTAATTCTAAATTATTTGTTTGCCATAAAGGAGGAAGAAAATATTAAATAACAAGTATCATTGTTTTGTTTATTGAAAGAAACATCACACGGGAACATTGCAACAATAAAATTTAGAATGAGAAAAAAAAATCTCAGCTGACAAGTGGTTTTCGATATCATATCTAATTTTACTTGGTGAGACAAAAAAACTCTGACTCAGTTATTCGTTTCCAATGAGAAGGCAGATAAAATTCTTAGCTGTCCAAATCTCTGGGGAATATATCCATGCAAATCTCTTCCCATGTTCTCTCTTTTTAATGAGCATGTTACATGTATGATATATATAGTGCATCAGTTAATAAATTTGGATGAATTTATGCACTTTCTGCTGATTGAGTATAAAATACTCTGCGTTTACAGCTCTTCTCCCATTCACGGGTTCACATGGCAGATTATTTCTCGAAATAGGCAATACAAATCATTGTTTACTAGCTAAGATTTTACAGAAGTGTTCAGAACTCAGAAGTCACAGCACTGAACCATGAGAAAAAGTTAAAACTAAAAAATAGTAAAACAGAAGTGTTTAGAGATATAAGTTTGCGAGAGAGTCTGTATTCTTCGATAATATCCGGGAATGGAGACTCTTGCAAAAGAGAATGACGACACAGAAAAATATATATTTTTTATTTCTTTTTGGAAAACTCTGCTATTAGGTTTGATCAGTATACAATAATTTGATGTTTAATATCCACAGAGAAAAAGATAACGCTTCTCGAAAGAGAATTATCGAATCCACTTTCTTAAAAGATAAATCTCGAAAAATGTTATTGATAATTTATGTAATCAGTGAACAATAACCTATCAAATTTATTCATATAATTAGTCACTCTATTTAAAAATTTTACGTGAATGTTGATTAAGTAACAATTAAAAGTAAGTACCCTATAAACAAATTTCATCAAATGTTGATAAGTACCACAACTCAGTTAAAATTACATTTATTAGAATTTGGTTGTGGTTGAAATTGAGTGTTGGCTGCACGACTGCAGGTCCTCTGTGGTAAATGGAACTGTTACTTGATTAGCAAATTAATTTAAAGCTTGTGGGAATATTTCATTTGTCAAGTAGTCTTCTTTATAAGCGGTAATTTGAATTATCGTGTTGTATTCGTATCGTGTTAAATAGAGCTTAATTTGAATTTAATTCGTTTATTAATCGTATCATAAAAATTAAACACAGATACGATTCATTTAATAAACGGATAATTCGGATACGATTTCTTGGACACGATTAATAAACGAATCTTAAATATATTATAAAGGAATTAATACTATCATTTTATTTCTTTATAATTTGTGTTTTAAATGAATTGTAAACGAATTGAGACAATTCTTTTATTCATTTATGACACGAATTCATTTACAATCTGCTTATTCGTTCTTTATTTGTGTCATAAATAAATAAACGAATATGGCAATTTAGAAATTATTATTAAACAGATAAAATGATCCGTTTATTATTTGTGTCGAACAATCGTGATTAGACCCATATAGCTACCCCTAGTTGTCTTTTATTGCATATGATGTGTTTGGTTCTATGTTTAATATTCACTGGATTGTTTGCTTATAGACTCGTCATTCTTGAACTTGCTAAATTTTCAATCTGCTTGATATTTTGTAGTGTTTGAAGAAGTAGCTCCATGGAAGAGAAGGTTGCCATAAAAAACGATGTTAGTGAAGCAAATTTTCTTCACAATAATTTATGCTTTCTATCTTGCTTTCCTCTTTAACTACAGTTTCTTGCTTACGAGTGTGAACTTGTTCAGTTAATAGGCAAGACACATCTCAACAATATTGTGGATGGTTGAGTGGCCCGTATTGCTGCCAAGCTAGAAATGATGCAACCTTGCTTCAGTATCAAAGACGGGTATACAATTTATTTCTCTCTTTTTTAAATCATCAAGTTATTGTATTTTTCTTTATATAGATCACCATGAGCTTTATGCTGGACTTCATATATATATTTGGTTTTTTAATGTTTAACATGCAGGAGTGCATATGGTATGATCAAAGATGCAGAGTATCATGGCTTAATTACGCCAGGAAAGACATATAATGAAATTATATGTAGTTATAGAGCTCCCAAGAACGAAAACTTCAACATGACCTACAATTCATAAGAAATAATCAATTTTTAAAATGAAAATAATAACATATAAGTTAGTATTTGATAGTAAATTAGAGTGAAAAATATAATCCAATCAAATGTACATATGGAATTAGCTATAAAATTGAGATTAAAAAATCATAAAATATATCAATGGACAAAATAATTTTTTTTATTATTGTTAAAGGATACCTTGTAATTATCAACTTAGTAAATTAAAAAAATAACTCAATTTTTTTTTCCCTTTAGTTACAAGCATATAAAAAATAATTGAATATCACAATAATATTTATTTCATGACCTTGGGTTGCTCTTAATACTTACATGTTGGTCTTCTTCAATTGCTTTTGGGGTTTAGATTATTTGTTTGTCGTCTAATTAGGTTTGGGAAGGAAAGTGGCAGTAAATGTTTAAAGGAATGTGATAAAAATATTTATTAGAAAGGTAAATTTATTTAGAGACAATTAATAAATATTAAAATAAAATTAAGTTTTGTTATTTTTTGTGACACATTTAATATAATTATCTCCATAATATTAAAAACATTATGCAATAATTCAAATTAAAAATAAATATTCAATATTGGTGACAATATTAATATTAGTCGCTATATATTATCTTTAGTAACGCATTTAAAAGGTTAAGGAGACTTTGACGGGTGCCTAAGAAAGGTTAAGGAGACTCTAAACAAACCGCCGAATGGGTATGTGCTTCAGCAACCTGAAAATCCTGCCAATCCTAAGGTATAGGTTGATTTAGTAAATTAAGTCGGTGTTTGATAAGGTTTATGAATCTGTTTGTTATCACATGTAAATCCATTATGAGACCGCTGGCCAGGAGATTTGGAAAGACACGGGACGGAAGGATGATGCATTTATTGCAGGGATGGGGACTGGTGGCACAATGACCGGTGCTGGGAGATTCCTTAAAGAGAAGAATCCAAATATTAAGGTTCTATTGAGGTTATTGCTCAAGTGTGTGGGTGCGCATGCATGTTAGTGAAAGAGAGAGACATAGAGGCAAAGGTGATGATTATTCGTATATGTAATGCTTCGCTTTTTTGATGTATATATTTAGGCAAACGGTGTAGAACTATCTGAAAGTGCAACCTTGGATGGAGGACGACCCGGTGAGTTTCTTTTTTTTTTTTTTTCTTGTCTTACTTTCTTTTGTACTTCTGTATTCTTAGATATGCTGCTTCACCTTGCACAAGTGTGGTTTAAAGCTTAGTGTTTGCTTCAACAGATTGTGCTACTTTATATTTAAATTGCTGAATTGATTTTCTTCTATTTCTTTCTAAATTTAGTTTGGTTTCCTGATTGTTATACATTACAATGCTGCTGCAACATGTTATAGGCAAGCATCTGATTCAGGGCGTCGGCATTGATATCATGCCTAGTATTTTGGATGTTGACAAACTTGATGAAGTTATCCCATTAAGTGTTAAAACCATATTGTAATTAAAACTGAACCCTTATTAAATAGTTCAAGTTTAAGAATTAAACGGTAACATGGTACCAAAGCATAATAAGTTAGATGAAGGGATTAACTTAACAGTTACAACACCATGGATTCTCTATCACAGATATAACACTGCTTCTGTAGCTTCTTTCCAGGTATCAAGCGAGGACGCTATCGAAACCGCTAAGCTGCTTTCCCTAAAAGAAGGTTTGCTGTTATGTTTGCAATTTTAAGATTAAGGTAACATCTAAAGTTTTGCTTCTGGGATTTTTCCCTTTTGATGCTAATGGCAGGATCATTCTTTGTCAGGTAGGGATGTCATCTGGTGCAGCAGCAGCTATACAGTTAGCAAAGAGGCTGGAAAATGCTGGGAAATTCATTGATGTAAGTTTGATTTTCTTTGTTACATAATTTAACAGATTAATTAAATTTGTAATCTGTAATAAACTACAGTAACTATGTTATTTCTTTGGATTCCTGTGCAGGTGATTTTCGGCAGTGCTGGAGAGCGTTATCAATCCACTGTACTGTTTGACTCCATTAGTCAGGAGGCATGAAACATGACCATTGATTGACATTTTACTCAAGTTCAGAAAGTATAAATCATCCTTATTGCTCTCTGCCTCTGGGTACCTAAATTAAGAACAAACTTCCATGTCGTTCGTATTGTATACCTTGAAATAAAACAACAGCTTCATTTAAATGACATGAAATATTCAATCTAAGTTGCATGTCAGTTTTCACTCACGGGCTGCTTATTTTCTCTTTTGTTCATATGCAGTCTAGAAAAGACTCAATATATATATATATATATGTGTGTGCACTACATTGGTTGTGTGAACATTTGGTTTCAAACGTTGACACAAACCATTCACTTATATGATAAATCAAAGGTTCCTTATCATTACTTTAGATTTAAATGCTTACATTAGATTGGCAAATTTTCTAGGCAGTTTACCAAGCTAAATCAACATCGTCCTATAATGACTAAGTTAAACAAAACTAAACAACATTACGCTGTAAATTGGGTAGGGGCCGCGCGAACGCAGGCCCCCGATGCAACAAATTATGACGTAGGCTCTGCCACCATGGGCAGACCTTAGGTGGGCACCCCTCCGCAGTGCAATGGAGGCCACCAACCTAGGCCATGGGTCTTAGTGATCGCCCATTGACCCCGTCCAGGTAAGTAAATCTCTAAGCAGCTACTAGCTCATTATTTATTCAGCTAACTGATTGCCCCTCGTTTGTACCCAACAGATGTGGGATACTGTAAAATCTGCAGTTCCATACGTGGCTGCTTCATAATCAAGGTTAATATAAATGTCATTAAAAAGAAATTACTGCTTTTTCTTCTCTTTTTCTTTTTTTTAATATAGAAACTAGTGCTTTGTAACCAAAGTTAATATCAATGTCATTAAAAAGAAATTACTGAAACAGTTCCTGGTAAAGGGATGAACTGAAACATCCTAGTATTCTTTCAAATGCAACTTTGGAACTGTTATATATGTTAAAGTTTGACCAACTTTTGTCAAACTAATGAGTTGAATTCTATGATTCCAATAGTTGTTACTTCATTATGGCATCATGTCAAGAAAATTGGTGTGCATGAAACCTGAAGAAAGATAAAAATATATATAGTCGTCGCCGTTAGTTATCCTCCTCTGTTGCGTGTTAGACTTGTACTTGTGATTGAAATAAAGCAAAAGAAGGAGCTGACTAAGGAGAACGATGTGATATGAACCAAATTACGTTGATATAAGTTTACCTGTCAAAATCTTGAAGCTTCAATGGTGTCGCAGTAATTGTGAATGACCAAATTGTCACGCAGTCAAAGCTGATAAAGGCGAGGGAGGTTCAGTTGAACAAGGAGGGCAATCTTGTAAAAACAAACTAGCTAGGTGGCTAAAATATATGCTACAAACGCCAACACACCCTTTGCGTATATAAACATATCTGGTTTGTCCTCGTGCGAGTACATTAGACATACATATATTTCTTCACTATTTTTTGTTCAGAGAAGGTTTCATCATCAGGTTAGTCTAATGATTTAGTCATAGAATATTTCTTCTGCGGATTTCTCATTGACCAAAAACAGCATTTCTAGACTGATTCTTATGCTGGGTTCACTTTTATTTGTTCTTTAGGTTGCAGCATATTGCTTTCTGATATTTTTTGTAATTGTTTGCTCAAGTTTGTATTGTTGGACTATTCTCTTTTGGGTTGTTGACTTTTATTGAGTTATTTTTTATTTTTATTTTTATTTTTTTCTATGTTGTTTATTGCAGGATTTGCTTATAATTCTGTCATTTTAGTGTTTCCAGAAGTGGCTGCTTAAAATTCTAGTCAGAAACAGTACTGGGTACTTGAAATTTTAGCTTTAGTCCTGTTTAAATTGATTTTTGGTTGAGAAATACAAGTTTCTGAGATTATTTCTCTGTTTTGTGCTCTGTTATAATTACTTAAAAGTATGAATTTTTTTTGGTTTTTTAATTTGCTGTTGGCAAGTCTATCTTGAACCGTGCTTTATTGGAGGGATTACCTAATTGGGTTTGCGAGAATTTGTGAATTAGTTCGTCCTAGTGAAGAGATTTCTGGTGTTTTAACTTTGCTTATCTCCATTAAAACATTGTGTTACTTCTGACAAAATAAATTGCCTTGAACCTCAAATCGCAAGAATAGTAGTGTACTTAAAAAGACAAATGAATCTGTCCTTCAGAGTTTGCACTTGAGTTCTTCTCTAATATCTTTTACAAATCGTAATCTTGGAATTGCTATCTCTATGTTCAAAGAAATTTACACATGTTACGGCACATGCTAGGTTGGCTGCTTGAAATTTGATTGTGTTTGAAGAAGTAGCTCCATGGAGGACAAGTGTGACATTAAGAATGATGTTACTGAAGTAAGTTTTGTCATATTAACTTACTATTTTTATCGTGCCTTTCTGTCTTTAGTTACTGTAATCTTGGTTATGACGTGGGTGTATGTGGGATTGTTCAGTTAATAGGCAATACACCAATGGTGTATCTCAACAATGTTGTAGATGGTTGTGTAGCACGTATTGCTGCCAAGCTAGAGATGATGGAACCTTGTTCTAGTGTCAAAGACAGGTATACAAACTTATGTCCTCATTTTTAGTCATTAATTAATTGTATTTATCTTTGAATCACCATTCTAATCTTTACCTTGAACTTCATGGATATGTTTTTAATGTTTGATGTGAAGGATTGCATACAGTATGATCAAAGATGCAGAGGATAGGGGCTTGATCATGCCAGGAAAAGTATGTAATGAAAATTCTTAAAATTATGCAATAGGAACTTCTCAGTTACTTTATTTTCAGTCAACATTAATAACTTGAACCCAGCCTACCCACTTAAATTTTGAATAACCTCTTGTGTCTTTGGAAAGATGGTTTTCAGCAGTTTTAGCATTTTTCATAGCTTTGGATATAGATATTCTGTATATGAACGGTAATATTACTTGTTTGACTTAATCGAGTCATGTGTAGTGATTTCAATGCATTACTGATATCACTTTGGGTTTAGCTGCTCAAACTTATGGCGAATTCTTGTAATATGGCAATGAATGGTACAATTGTAGAACATCTGCACTAACAAATTTCCTTCTGGATATGTTTGAATAATGTTGGCTAAAGACTGTCCTCGTAGAGATTACAAGTGGTAATACCGGCATTGGACTGGCCTTCATTGCAGCAGCAAGGGGTTACAAGGTTGTAATTATAATGCCATCAACATATAGTATTGAGAGAAGAATTGTGCTCAGAGCTCTGGGAGCTGAGATTCATCTTGTCGATCCAGCTGGGGGCTTTGAGGGGATTCTTAAAAAGGCTGAGGATATACTAACAAAAATACCCAATGGTTATTTTCTTCGGCAATTTGACAATCCTGCCAATCCTAAGGTATTATGATGGTTGAAATGGTAATGTAGGTTGGTGTTTGAAAGGGTTTATGAATCCGTTTGTTATCATTTGTGTAGATTCATTACGAGACCACTGGCCCAGAGATATGGAAAGACTCGGGAGGGAAAGTTGATGCCTTTATTGCAGGGATAGGGACTGGTGGTACTGTGACTGGTGCTGGAAGATTTCTTAAAGAGAAGAATCTAAATATTAAGGTGTCTTGAGAGTATTTGTTGAGTGTGTCTGTGTGCAACAGAGAAAGAGAAACAAATGTTCTGATTATTTATGCTAATGCTTTGCTTTCTAATGCTTCATCTAGGTATATGGTATAGAACCATCAGAAAGTGCAATCTTGAATGGAGGTCAACCCGGTCAGTTTGTTTTTTATTTTAATGCATCAATTCCCTTTCTTGCATCACGTTTGAAATATTTTATGTGGCTTAAAGCTGAGTGTTTGCATCAAAACATAGTGCAAGTTCTTTTACAATTTCATGTGTGTCAGTGTTTGTGTAAACACCAACAGTCCTATCATATTTGGCAAGACTAAGAGCTTTAACTTTTAACAACATTTTCTCTGTGAAACTAAGGTTCCTTCAACATTCTTGTTTTACCAGATTTTTTTCTCTTGTTTTGAAGACTTAACATATCATAGACTTTATCTTAATATTTTATATTTAAGTTGCTGAAATTAGTTTCTTCTAAAGCTTTCGAAGGGAGTATTGTTTGCTGATTGGTATACATTGATGCTGCAACATGTTATAGGCAAGCATCGGATCCAGGGTATTGGTGCTGGTATTATCCCCAGTATTTTGGATGCTGACATACTTGATGAAGTTATCACAGTAAGTCTTAAAACCATGTGGTAGGTTATTTACTTTGAATTGGCACGTAAACTTTAGTGCTACATTTCCAGCATTTGTTTTCGTATTTTAAATGAAAATTACTTATAATGATTTGCACCATACACGAGAAGTAATTGCAAAAGTTCTAGACTAAATAGTTTTTACTCCTATTGTCATCTTGAATTCTTGTCATTGGTAATGGTGGGATCGAGATAAATAAATTAGTTCTAGGTGTGAAGGGGAAAAGTTAGGCTCCGGCACAGTTTGATTCTCTTTCACTGACTACGCCGCTACCCATAAATTCTTTCCAGGTATCAAGTGAGGAAGCTATTGAAACAGCAAAGCTGCTTGCCTTAAAAGAAGGTTTGCTGGTATGTTCACAATTTTAAAAATTGTCTTAACTCCCACCTTCTGCCATCCTATAATTTATGTTCAGTCCTTTTCACATTGGTGCTAATTGTAGGGTAATTTTTTGGCAGGTGGGAATATCTTCTGGTGCTGCAGCAGCAGCTGCTATACGGGTAGCAAAGAGGCCTGAAAACGCTGGGAAACTCATAGTTGTAAGCTTGATTTTGTTTGCAACATAGGTTTAGCAGTCGTACAATTGCACTAGATTCTAACAATATTTTGCTTTGTTTTAAGTATTGTTCAATTTGTTATCTGTACTAATCTGCACTAACCATGCCATTTTCTTTGGCTTCATGGACAGGTGATTTTCCCCAGTGCTGGAGAGCGTTATCTATCCACTGAACTGTTCGACTCCATTAGAAACGAGGTAGAAAACTTGTCGATTGGTTGAGATGTTAATCAAGTTATGAAATTTAAGGACAAACATCCTGTATTTTGTATTGTAGACTTTGCACTAGAAAGGAAAAGCTTAATCGAATTAAGGTTCAAAAATTGTTTTCATAACCTTCTTGTTGTAGAAACTGATGCTGCCCCTACGGATTGTGGCTGGTTTCATTACTGTCCGTTCAAACTGGCTTGCAGCCTTATTAGCATTATTTTAATAAAAATTATTAGAATGTCCTTAAATAAAGAAAATGTCATTGGAAAATGGAGATAGGCAGCAAGAAAGAATATCACATTGAAATACAATTCAACTATCATTAAAAAAATATATGTTTGGCCATTCAGAATCCTAGTAGCATACACAAGTTCGAATCCTCATACAATCCACATATTATCAACTTGTTACAACAGACACCATCGAATTTAGAATATAATTAACAGAGGGTGCACTTGAGTCGGCTTTGCAATGTCAACAGCTGACATCAAGGGCAAGAAGAATAAGATTGAACTGCAGGCCAATATGAAGAACACTGAAATGAAACGCCGTCCAGGAACAAGGGGAAGATTGAAAGGCAGTCATCAAGTTCATGGTCTAATGTTCCAGGCGATAACATGCATGTGCTCAATCATGAATCGTCTATATTACATCGATCAGTTACGTTTTCGAGCGGTATGCAAAGGTTCGCAAGAAGCAAACATTCAAGGAGTCAAATATGCAGACAGATAAATTGCCATGGATGACGGCCATCGATTCAAATTCATGTTACACCTTTTCACATACGAAAATATACCATCGAAATTTGAAACCGGCATTACCTGTGGTGGAATTTTCGTTAATACAAGGACTCTTGCTTCAAATCATGGTTGGGTCCTTTTAGCGGGTGGAGGAAATTCTATCACCACTGATTCACTCTTCTTCTAAACTCCTTTCAGTTTCACTAATCAGATAATTCAACTACGAAAATTCAATCCGGGGCGTTTGTATCGTGCAACGTTTACTACCAGTCCGGTTTCACCAGATTGTGAGGTATTTGCAGTGGGAGTGTCGGATAAAAGAATATGTATAAGGATTCATCTACAGTTTTTAAACTACACTGGTATAGGTGCCATTAACGTTGCACTTGAAGAGTGGACAGTGTACATTCATATCCTTTGAGCACAAACCTTCTCATATGGGTTGCAACTGATCATTTGATTGAGTTTAATGGGAATTTACGTAGTTTCTCCTTGTGTATGGATCAATGGTGGTGGAGATTTTTCATGCTGCTGGATCGATCACGAAACGTTGATAAGTTTTGACTTGTCTCTGTAAGCAAAATGTAGATGATTATTATTTTAGAATTGCTAGTGATACATTTTTTTACTGAACAGGACGCAAATCAGTATATATGGTGTAGGTTTCTTGATCAATTATTTTAATAAAATTAATCAAATTATTGTATTCCTTGCTTTAATTGAAGTAATTGATTACAATATATTTCTATGACTATATCTCTAGGCACCTGAAAGATAGAACAAACCCATGCCCACAAATTTTAGAATTTTTTGTTAAATTAAATTGTTTTTCTTTGCTATTAGAATAGTAGTATTTACCTCAAAAGAACTTTTGACGAAAGCATTATCAAATCAAACGTTGAATTTGTCCGCCTCAAAAGCTCAAGCCCAAAATTGTACTGGCCCATGTCCATTAGCCCACAGAAGTCCATCATCTCCATCTCACACTTTTTATCGCACGTGCTAAATTCTCTCCCAACAGATCTTCTTTCCTCTACCTGCCTCTCTCGCGCGCACAAGATCCGATATTCCATTTTCATTTCTCCTTCTCAAACTGAGATTCGAGGGAGCGTCGAAATGGCTTTGATGGCAGTTCTAGAATCTGATCTTCGTGCTCTCTCCGCCGAAGCTCGCCGTCGTTATCCCGCCGTGAAGGATGGAGCAGAGCACGCAATTTTAAAGGTCAGAAGTTCACAATGTTTTCTAAAGTTTAATGTGATGTTTTATAACGGATATGAAGAAAATGTTGCTTGTTCTTTTATATTTCTATTGAATTTCGCGTTGTAGAAATTTTGAGAATATCGTTGCATTTGTTTGGTTACTGAGACTCTGGCGAATTACATTGAATTCTCTACTGTTGACCTAGCTTGATAGTTGATATAGTCACGAGACTTGAATCAGTTGCTAAGAATACGTTGAACTACAGTGAATTGTTTATTCTTGTCTTGGCTCAATACAGTGACGTACTTAATTGAGTTGCTTTTATTTTAATTTTCGAAATTGAATAAAGTATTGGCATTATTATTGTCAATTTTGTATAAGATGAGCATTTGGTTAATTATTATTCTCATTGTTGTATTCTCTGCAGCTTCGATCATTGTCAAGTCCCAGTGAACTAGCACAGAATGAAGACATTCTGCGGATTTTTTTAATGGCTTGTGAAGTTAGAACAGTGAAACTTAGTGTTATTGGACTTTCTTGTATACAAAAGCTTATATCTCATGATGCAGTTGCTCCATCAGCCCTAAACGAGATATTTTCTATGTTAAAAAAGGTAAGTTATCTCTTGATTTGGCATGTTTATGTGGCCGCTACTACATAACCTTTAGGCTGTTAAGCCAAAATGATTTATAGAGGCAACACAACATAGTTTGAATTATTGTTCTGATATTGCAATTTTTATTTGCTAAACATCCCTGTGAAGTCTTACATGCATTATCCTTCTTGCAGCATGCTGAAATGGCAGATGAGACTGTTCAACTGAAGACCTTGCAGACTATATTAATAATATTTCAATCACGTTTACATCCAGAAGATGAGGTGGCTATTGATTACATTTATCTTCCAAGTGTTTCTTGTGAAGCAATGGCCATATGTTGCAGAATGTATTATCAGTCTAGTGAGCCCTATAAGCAGATTGGACTAATTTAACAAAATAAAAAATTCTTGCTGTTGACCACAAATGTTCTTCAAAATATTCTGCAGTAAATTTGATGTATTCATAATTGTTTCCCCTATTTCTAGCTTGCATGAATATCAGATCTATGTTGTGGATGATGGGAACATGTTGAGCAAAATGAAGGCGACAGATTATTGGCAAGATAATTTATGATAATTTTTCTGGAACTCTAGAAAGCCAGATATGTAGCATACATTTTGAAAAAAAAAAAAAAGAACTGATCATTTTGGGACTCATAGCATCTAGGCTTGGAGTAGTGCATCAGAATTTAGGCATATTCAGGCTTAGACAATGTCAATCAGTAGCATTTAAAATCTTACTCCAGGTCTTTGTACTAGTAGTATGCTGGCAATATTTGTCATATTTTAAATTTCGGGTTTCAAGGTTTTCTAATCAAATTTGAGAAGTTTGCTACGCTGTGCCCGTCATTTATGAAATGCTACTAGTCTCTGTTTTATTAGTCTTATCACTCCACAGTGTATCTAATATATTAAATGGTATGCACATAGATGGTGGTTATGCGTAGAAGAATTTAGATGGCATGTATATTCGAATATATGTGTTTCTTGGTAAAAATTGGAATTACTATGGATTCTGTTATCCATCATATTGATAAATTGCCGTTTTCGACTTTAACTTAACTCAAGTAAGCTTCAGTCCTGACCAGTATGTTCATCTTGACGAATCATTTCTTCCATTATTTTTTGGGTTTACCAGTTGGAACTTTATATGGACTCTTCTGATTAGAAGCCATATACTGTTATTTCCCAGTAGGTTTTATTTATTTCTATAACCACTGAAAACCTTGGGATTTAATAATTTATTTTGCATGTTGGTGATGCATATCTTACAAGTGTTTTCCTGAAAGATTTGCATAAGGTTCCTATAATTGTGTGATATGTCCAAGGAAAAACAAAATGAAAAAAAGAAGGGAAAAAGGAAATCTTGAATCTACTTTCCAATGATAGGTTTTGATGGCCCTGTGATTCTGAGCATTGTTTAGAGAACTCACTATAGATCAGGGTTGTTAGACAATAATATTTCCCTTGATTTTGCTTAATATTCCTATGTTATCTACAAGTTGAACCAGAGACAACAAGTTCATGGATTTAGCCTTCAGCATTACTGATGTCTGGGAAAACCAAACATATTTGATTAGCATTTAAGAATTCCCGTTTTTTTCGAGCACTTGATGATATGCAATGAGAGGTTACTTTGTGATTAGATGTTTGAACTGGATAATTATAGCACACATGCTCCATTCTTTGCATCGTCTTTCTTTTGATTTTTATTTATTGTTTTGAGTTTCGTTGACTTTTTGTGTTTCGTATTTGGTAATTTCAGGACAATATGGCTCAAGCACTTGGTAGCTGTCTTCGGCTTCTTGAGAACAATAGATCTTCTGACAGTGTGAGGAAGTAAGTTAACTTGTTGGTTGACAGCATTATGTACCTTCCTGTTTCTTTTAATGTTGTATTCTTCATCAAATTTGGCAGTGTTATGGGGATGTTATTCTTTGCTAATCGCATTGATGTAAATCTTTTCTAGTACTGCTGCTGCTACCTTCAGACAAGCGGTAGCCTTGATTTTTGATCACGTGGTTCATGCCGAGTCCCTTCCTGTTGGGAAGTTTGGTTCTGGAAGTCACATCTCTAGAACCAATTCAGTTACCGGGGATGTTAATCGCAGCATCAATCATTCAGAGTATGTTGTTTCTGACTTATCTATTTCTTCAACTTTTGTGTACCCATGTGCATCTGGTCAATATTTTTTGATATAAACATATGTATGCTCATATCAATGTTGTTGGTAGTGTATAACACATGTTTAAATTTGTAGGCTTCATAGATGTGCACTCTATACATCCATTTATCTAACTTAATTATGAACAGGTCATTGGAGCATGATATTGCTTCTGGAGGTCCATCATTAATGAGGGAGACCCTAACTAAAGTGGGAAAGCTTGGGCTTCGTTTGCTTGAAGACCTGACAGCTCTTGCTGCAGGTGGATCTGTATGTGCTAGATTGAAACTATTAAATGGTGTTGTTAGCCAAATATTGTTTTGAGTTTCATAGTTTATGGAATTTTTTGACTTGTTTACTGTTCCCTTTGTTAAGGCAATTATCAATAATAGCGGTTTATATGAACAACATTCCGTATTAATTAATAATACAATTGCTTTTACCTTACAGGCTTCTTGGTTACGTGTCAATTCTCTTCAACGGACATTTGTGCTTGATATACTTGAGTAAGAAATCTGCCTGTCCATAATATTTTATTTCTAGTTTACCTGTGGTCCACTGATGAAAGTGGGGTATCTTAAGTGCTTCCAAGAATGTACAGCTACTGCTTTTATGAAGCTGAAGGCCCTGAAAACCTACTGAACCTAAACGAAAAGGAAAATTATTATCGCTATATCAATAAAATAATCATTTTATGGAAGTTCAAATCTTGGTTTTTATCTCTTGCAAATATGTTGCTTCTTGCAATCCATTCATGATGGAAATTGCTTGTATTAACTCTTTGGTTGTTTTACATGTACTTCTAGACAAAAATTAACTATAGAATGACTTCTAAGCTCGTGCCATAGTCTACTTTCCTATCATTACTGCTATGACAAGAGAAATGAAATTAATATGGATGCCTTTCTTCTTTGTAAGAAGTATTCTTGGAACCGAATTCAAACGTGGTGTTCTTATGCATATTCTCGATGCTTGCTTTTGGCAGGTTTATTTTATCCAATTATGTGTCACTTTTTAGGATGTTAATCTCCTACGAGCAGGTGATTATAATATTTTGTGAGTAAAGACATTTATTTATCTTTTGTATAAGCATGCTAGTAAAACTTTTATAGTTGCAAAGTTTTTGTGCAAATTCAACAGGTTTTGCGTCACCAAATTTGTTCCCTTTTAATGACTTCACTACGTACCAATGCTGAGGTAACTGCTATTTATAAGATGTAGCACAATAAACCTTCTCTTTAACTATCTTGATGAGAATCATGTGGTTTTCTACCAGCTATATTGTGTTTGATTTTATTCAGATTGAAGGGGAGATTGGGGAGCCTTATTTTCGTCGCTTGGTCTTGCGGTCAGTTGCTCACATTATCAGGCTTTACAGTTCATCACTTATTACTGAATGTGAGGTATGCTTAATTGTCTTTGTACTTTTAGCCTTCAAAAGATATATACAAAATCTTAGAAAAAGAAAATGCACGACCTTACTTTCTAATATGTTTATAGAATGTTTAATCACATAGATTTTTTTTTTTTTTTAATTTTGTCTTGCTCAGATTGTCTTGGCATTGATTGTGTGTGTTTAATCTTCTTTGACTAGAAAGCCGAAAGAAGGTTGAAATGAAAATTCAAAAGAGGGTACAACTCTCATATAAAATGTATTTTGAACAGTTAACTAAAATTTCTTGAAAACCATGCTGTTTGTTGCTTGAGTGTGGTCCCCCTCCCCTTTTCAATTTTGCAACAGGAGGGGGTGTTTGTGGGATTTTTCTCCACTACTGAGAGCTTTCTTGCCATATTTTATCAAACGTGCAGTGTATAAACCTATTTAAAGCCATTTCCAATAATATATGATACTGAAAAAAAAAACCTATAAAAGGACATTATAACCAGAATTAGTAAGGAAAATCTATCTAGTGTCAATTTCCCTGGAGTATGCTCTTAAAGTCACTCCTCTTTGGAACAATAGGTTTGCCTCCAAATTTGCTAAAATCAGTAATCAAATAGCTTTGTAGTCTTCTACGTTTACTTTATGGTATTTGTTTTTGTTTATTGACAAGTTCTTATAAATGTTTTATTCATAACTTTCATTTGGAGCCACAGTTAATGTTCACTAATGAGTTGGTCTTAAGGTTTCAAATCAAGTCATAGTTCTCAGGCTTTCTGCCCCCTATATGCTCTGTCATCGTATTGCTGCTTTATTGTTAGTTTATAACTACTAATTCAAAGACAATTATTTTCATTTGCAGGTCTTTCTTAGTATGCTAGTGAAGGTTACTTTTCTTGATCTACCTTTGTGGCATCGCATTCTAGTTCTTGAGATCTTAAGGGTAATCTCAACAACCTAGGTGCTGTTGGTGTAATTTTTCTTTGAATCTGTATGTTTGAAAGAATGACTTGTCACTTAGTACCTCTATCTGAAAAATAGGGTGGTGGAATTTGACAGGGTTTTTGTGTGGAGGCATGGACGATGCGAATTCTTTTCCAGAACTTTGATATGTAAGCTAGCTAGTTCTGGTTGAACATTTTCTTTCACATCACATGTTAACTTGCACATGATACAGTAAACAAAACTGAAAGAACAATAATGTTCAAACTCAAGCCACCCCCCCTCCTTTTTTTTGAATTCAAACATAAGCCCTTTGATATTTTCTTGTTGTGACACACAGAGTCTAGCCAATGTAGGAAGATATAGCCTTTTGAATGGCACCATTCTGCTTTAAATATATAATTAATCAAGTCAGAGTGAAAGGAAAGAGAACTGTAGGCCTTAATACCACTCCATTAGCTTGTAAAAAGGTGCGAGGTTGCTTGTGAATGCTCTTAAGTGATATAGCCTGATCAGTAACATGGCAGCTGTATTTGGTTAGGGGGTAGTCTGGACCCACTCAATCCTCTTACTCTTCCCAGTTGCCACCATTGTCTTGATAGTGCAGTTCCCTAGACCACCTTTGAATGACCATCTGAACAGAACTTCGAGAACATCCTTACTGCAGCTGAAAAGGCCTCTGGTTTAGTAGCCTTGTGGAAGAGAATCCAAATTCTATTATTCTTGTGCTGTAACCCTAACAAGGTTTAAAATTTGAGGATTGTGAGGCAATTTAAACATACTGAAATCACTTTTAAGTGTTTGATATCAAATATAAAACCAGAAAGCGCCAAAAGACTATGACATAATTAGTTGATATCGACTTATGGTTATATCAGTTTTTCTGGGTTGCCATAGATGTCATGGTGGAATTTCCACATCATACATATTTCAAGGGTGCACAAGTTTTCTAATACCCTGGCCAAATTTGAGCATGTAAAATGTAGATTATAGGGTTAAAGGTCCAATCAATTGCCTCATCATATCTGGCTTTAGTTGGCCATCGTTAAGTATAATGCTGATGTGTCATTGATTGTTGGATGTTAAACAAGAATTTGGCATATTTGTAGAAAATGTTTACTCTTAGTGACTTACCTTTTTCCTATCTTTTTTTTTTGCTTTTTATTTGCCTTTCCAAAAATGAAATCAACTTTCAATGATACTGTTGATGATATGCTTGAAATTGCTTTGCATCTGTCTTATAGGCATCCCAAGAATACAAATGTTGTGGAGGGTATGGTTAAAGCTCTTGCTCGAGTTGTTTCTAGTCTACAGGTGGAAAACATGTTTTCTTTTTATCCTCTATTCATTACTTCTAGCCTTATTGTTTGTGTATATGTCCTAGCAAAACGTGATACAATTTCAGCAGTGTGTGCCATATTCCTTGTCTTAATAATAGGTCAATTACTTTCTTGTCCTATAATTTTCACCAGTGGTGTTGTATCATGGTTCGTGTGTGGAGGCCTTATATTATTGTGTCTGGCTATCATCTGATTGCAAAAAATTAGTAATTCCATTTTTGTGATTTCAGGCTTAGATAGGTCCGACAAAGTCAATCCCAATGAGAGGATTGTGATTCAATTATTTTACAGAAATATTTTTGCATATGACATTTCCTTTCAGATTAATAGGTTATGCTGTTCTTGTTTTCTGGCAAAAAGTATTAATAGGTTATGCTGTTCTTGTTTTCTGGCAAAAAGTACTTTATGCTTCTGGACTGTCATTCTTAGTATATTAATATATTACAATCATCTAGTATATATTTCTCGTCGGCTACTTTTAATATGCTCCTTGTTTTAGGACTTTGTGTTGCACCACTAGTAAAATGCATATTTCACTTGTCTGATATGATGTTTTATTCATTAGTTTCAAGAAGCCAGTGAGGAAAGCCTGGCAGCTGTGGCAGGGATGTTTAGCAGCAAAGCTAAAGGTAATTACTTGCTTGTCGTTTTTTTTTCTTTTTTGATAAAAAAAACTATGGAATTTGCATTTGTCATCCTGTAATATCTAAATTGTGACCGTGCTTGCTATAATTACTTGCTTAGACTAGGCTGGCTTTTTCTTGACGTCCATGGATAGGAAAAAGAAAAAAAGATCGCATTTTTTTAATCTATCTGAGAACTTGTTCTGCCTTTGTGAATCTTTTTCTTGTTGGAATTGTCCTTCGATGCATACACTTTTAACCTTTTCTTTTTGTTGGAAACAGAGAAACTTTTATTACAAAGAAGTGATTAACCATTTCATATTCCCATTTCTTGATTACCCCATAAACTTACTGTGTACTTCCTGCAGGGATTGAGTGGATTCTTGATAATGATGCATCCAATGCTGCAGTCTTGGTTGCTAGCGAAGCCCATGCAATAACTTTGGCAATTGAAGGTTTGTTGGGTGTTGTCTTTACTGTAGCTACATTGACAGATGAAGCAGTGGATGTAGGGGAGGTACTTGTTTGTTTTGTCTCTTTTTGTAATTTCCCTTTCTTTAATTCATTGATGAACATGTCATTATTACCAAATCTTATTTTTCGGTTCCAGCTTGAATCCCCCAGATGTGACCATGATCCTTTGTCAAAATGCACTGGGAAAACTGCAGTTCTCTGCATCTCTATGGTTGATTCTTTGTGGTTGACCATACTTGATGCATTGTCTCTTATTTTGTCAAGGTTTGTGGATTTTTTTTCTCTCCAAGTATGTAGTAGCGCTTAAAAGTGATGGAAAATGACAACGGATTACGTATATCTGACCTGGCGTTAATTTGTAAGGTCACAAGGAGAGGCTATTATATTGGAGATACTAAAGGGATATCAGGCATTCACTCAGGTAATAATAATTTTGACAATGAATCAGACTATGATGAAGACTGCAACTTTTGGTGATTTTATCACACTTCACTTGACTTTACTAAGAAATCTTATCCCTGCTGATTTGGCTACTTATATAGTTGGCCTTCTTTTTAATGAAAAAAGAAATCCTGTCAAAACTAATTTTGTTCTTTTCTTTCCCCTCAGGTGACATAATCTGTTTTCCAAATATTAGTTGTAATTTTTATGACATTCCAAATTATTTACCTAGTGTTGATGATGATTGCTTTTATATGTTTTTGACAGGCATGTGGAGTTCTTCATGCTGTAGAACCATTAAACTCATTTTTGGCTTCCCTTTGCAAATTTACTATCAATTTTCCTAATGAATCGGATAGAAGAAGGTACCTCTGTGCTGTCAATGCAAACATTTCCTTTGTAGCTTTTCTAATCTCTTGCCTCATTTTATGGTCATTATTTTGAAAGTTGAAAATTATAGCTCTCTGACAATGTTGAAATTCTGGTGTAAAATTGGGATTTCAGTAGCGTGTTACTGTCTCCTGGTTCAAAACGATCTGATCCATTAGTTGACCAGAAGGATAACATTGTCCTTACTCCCAAGAATGTGCAGGTATTGAGTATGGCTTAGTATGTTACGTTCAGTCATATTTTTCAACCCAATTGGATATTGTTTTCATGCACTTTATCTATGGTGTGGACTTATTTTGAACATCTATTAATGCCTTGAATTTAATTGATCTTCCAAATCAGGCCTTGAGGACTCTCTTCAACATTGCTCATCGATTACACAACGTGTTAGGCCCATCCTGGGTTTTGGTAATGTTTGTCTGCTTTTAACTGCGTTATCAAAGTAAACAAAGTTCATTGCTTATAACTTTTATTGCAAAAAAATGTAGGTCCTGGAAACTTTGGCTGCACTGGACCGGGCTATCCATTCTCCTCATGCCACCACGCAGGTAATTGTTGAAAAACATCTCCGAATAGAATATCCTCCCTGTGAGATTTGAATCATTGCAGCAAGTCCAGAAGCGGGTTGAAAGTCATGGCCCAAAACAAATTTGTTGGAGTAACTTTAGCAGTGGGATATTTCGCTGTTTTTAAATCCATGGGCTTAAAAGTATTTGCCCCTGCTCTACATTGAGATCTAAGAGAAATATGAGTAAAAGCCTTTTTTTTCCGCCAACAATAACATCATACTCAATCCCAGCGATTTTATTCTGAGTTTAAAACCTCGTGATCCTTTTCATTGCAAAACAGATTTACTGAATGAGAGAATTAAAGTTGATTTCCTGAACGAGTCTTCGTCTTGCTATTGTACTTAACTGGAAAATGGTAAATCAAATAATATTGTAGTTTTAAGATGGGCCAAAATCAGTCTGTCATTGTGCAGTTTTGTCTGGTTGGTTTGCTAATATAGATACTTTCAGCATATCCGGCTGCTTGATGATCTGAACAAATCTCTGAGAAGGTTGTTTATAATCAGTCGGTCAAAGAAGTGTTATCTAAACAGGCTTTTGTACTAATATCCTGGTGTACTGTGTTTGTACCTATAGGAGGTCTCCACAGCTGTCTCAAAGCTTACTAGAGAGTCTTCTGGCCAGTACAGTGACTTCAATATTCTCTCTTCTTTGAATTCTCAGGTAATCAAAGCAGTTTGATTTTGGTTGGTACCAAAGCAATACTTGATTTCTGTATTGTGAATATTATTTTCAGAAAGAAGCTAAATTCTTATTTACCTAGCATTGTGGTCCTTCCTTGAAGAGAATTTTTTAAGATGATGTTTTCTAAAAGTGGCTGCTTTTCAAAAACCTTTCTCAGAATTTGTTTTATAAGAACTTGCCAAATTCATTTTTCTTTCATTTTTATGTTTTCCATTCTTCGGAACCAAATAACAGTTTTACTTTTGGTATAAAACTGCATCCTTAGTGGAATGCTTTTCTTTTTCCTAGTGTCTGTATGTGTGTTTCAGTAGAAGCTTAGTGTTCTAACCTAGTGTCTTCCTTGGTCTGCATAGCTGTTTGAGAGCTCAGCATTGATGCACATATCTGCTGTTAAATCGCTGCTTTCTGCATTGAGTCAGTTGTCACATCAATGCATGATTGTGACTTCAAGTAGTTCTGGACCAACATCAAGTCAGAAAATTGGAAGCATCAGCTTTTCAGTGGACAGAATGATATCGGTCCTTGTCAATAATCTACACAGTATGTAATGTCAATTGATTTGCTGATGTTTGTAGAAATATAATTTTGTTAAGTTCAGAGATGTAGAAGTTATCAATACGTATTTAGTTCAATGTATAAAGTTGTTGATAGATGTTATCATGTGTCACTAACTCTTTGCCCTTTCTATACCAATTTCTTGTTCCAGACAAGTGCTATTTGATATCTTTGAATCATGGTTGTACAATTTGGTCATTTTAAACATCTCTCAGATCAACTGAAACCTAATCCCCTCTATTTCTTACCATTTATTTTTTCAAAAATAATGACGAGGTTTGCATAAGTACTTGATTCTTATTGTAGTTGGAGTTTGACATAACAGCCAGCCTAATGATGACCTATTTACTATTGTTTGATGTTCATACAAGCTTTTGTGCTGTGTCTAAATGCAATGCTGATTGTGAACCTGCTCAACATTGCATCTCTGTTGATACTTGCTTGCTGAATGGCATTGTTCGCAGACATTAGAATGAACATAGAAGTGGCTCCAGTTGACTGGTGCATTATCATATCATGTCTTTCTGATGGAACTTTCATGAAGTTAGGATACACTGAGAAAGGTTTTATGTTTTGAGTTAAGGTTTTGTTGTTTGCCTCATTCTGCATTCATCTTTTATTGCAGGAGTAGAACCGCTTTGGAATCAAGTTGTTGGCCACTTTCTTGAGGTGATAATGATTTTATATGCTATGCATAATGCTTATGCAATTTATTTCCTTGTTGACCTTACAATATTGTTTGCAGCTTGCTGATAATTCTAATCAGCACTTAAGAAATATAGCACTCGATGCATTAGATCAATCAATATGTGCGGTTTTAGGTTCTGAACAGTTCCAGGATAGTGTATCATCTAGTCATCGTGGCACCTCTAACAATGTGAGAACTTTAGATTGTTTTATTACTGAAAACCCCATATTTTATAGAGAATGAAAATTTATTATTCTCTCTCTCTCTCTCTCTAGGTTGAAACTAAGCAAGGAGAGTTGAGCTCAATTGAGTGTGCTGTCATTTCCCCATTAAGGGTTCTTTATTTTTCTACTCAAAGCACTGATGTTCGTGCTGGAACCTTGAAAATTCTTCTGCATGTTTTAGAGGTAATAGGCCACTGATGAAAACTTATCTCAATTCAATTTCATATAATTTTCCCGTGCTTATAATTGGGCTCACATTTTTTTCCCTGCAGAGATGTGGAGAAAAATTGCACTATAGTTGGTCAAATATACTCGAAATGTTGAGGTTTTCTGTTCACATGATTACATTTTTCTTCTGTAGAATTTTGTTTGTGGTTTGGGGGGGGGGGGGGGGGGGGGGGGGGTGGGGGGGGGGGGGGGGGGGGGGGGGGGGGGGGGG
>JAXCLQ010000006.1:1510794-1526982 GCA_035584115.1 Cedrela odorata | reverse complement strand
AATTATTCATTATATTGTATCACTTGTTTAATAATTATGTTATTTTATCTCAATCAAAATTTACAAATTTCATATCGTGTTCGTGTCGAATTAGCAAGTTGTGTTAAATATTAACATCCCTAGTGATTAGCATAGATGTAAGGAAGTTATTTCTTATAAATTTGGTTGATTCCAAATCAATATGCATGATGAATTAACTCGTCTAATCAAACCAGTAAATTCGGTTGGTAACTTAATTTTAATCCAAATAAATAAAATGAATAATTAAGCTGTTATTGAGAGTATTTTTTAATATCATCAGAAATATTTGATAACAAAAATTAAAAAGTTTATTGAATATTTCATTACATATTGAAGAATCTATGCTACCTCTCTTTGCTCCCAGCCAAATACCATCCCAACAGAAATAGCATTTTTAATTGGGCCATCTTCAATAGCCCGTTTATTCGGGCCTTCAAAAACAGCCCCCTTTTTTTTGAACCTTCATAATTGGCCCAATATATTTGGATCTTCTAAATTTTTCCTTGTTTTTAGGGCCAACATAAATAGCTCATTTAACTCGTACCTTCTAAAGTTAGCCCAATACACGTGTCATAGCACCTGCCAAATTCTCTCCCGACAGATCTCATTCCCTCTCTCCTCACTCTCTCCCTCGCGCTCGTGCGCACAAGATCCAAGATTACATTTTCATTTCTCCTCACACAGAGATCCGAGGGAGCCTCGAAATGGCTTTGATGGCGGTTCTAGAATCCGATCTTCGAGCTCTCTCCGCCGAAGCTCGCCGTCGTTATCCCGCCGTGAAGGATGGAGCAGAGCACGCAATTTTAAAGGTCAGAATTTCACTTAGTCTTTCTAAAGTTTAATGTGATGTTTTATAGCGGATATGAAGAAAATGCTGCTTGTTCTTTTTTATTTAAATTGAATTTCGCGTTTTATAAATTTGAGAAAATCGTTGCATCTGTTTGGTTACTGAGAAACTGATGAATCACATTGGATTATCTACTGTTCACCTGGCTTGATAGTTGATGTAGTCACAAGACTTGAATCAGTTGCTAAGAACACGTTGAGTTACAGTGAATTAATTATTCCTGACTTGGCTCAATACAGTCACGTACTTAATTGAGTATCTTTTGTTTTGATTTTCGAAATTGAATGAAGTATTGACATTATTATTGTCAATGTTGTATAAGTTATGCATTTGGTTAATTATTATTGTCAATGTTGTAATCCCTGCAGCTTCGATTATTGTCAAGTCCCAGTGAACTTGCACAGCATGAAGACATACTACGGATATTTTTAATGGCTTGTGAAGTTAGAAACGTGAAACTTAGTGTTATTGGACTTTCTTGTATACAAAAGCTTATATCTCATGATGCAGTTGCTCCATCGGCCCTAAAGGAGATATTTTCTATGTTAAAAAATGTAAGTTATCTCTTAATTTGGATGTTGACGTGGTTGCTACTGCATTACCTTTTGGCTATGAAGCCAAAATGATTTATGGATGCAACACAACATAATTTGAATAATTATTCCGATCTTGCAATTTTTATTTGCCAAACATGCTCGTGAAATCTTACATGTATTATCCTTCTCGCAGCATGCTGTAATGGCAGATGAGACTGTTCAACTGAAGACCTTGCAGACTATATTGATAATATTTCAATCACGTTTACATCCAGAAGACGAGGTGGCTATTGATTACATAAGTTTATCTTCCAAGTATTTTATTGTGAAGCAATGGCCATATGTTGCGGAATGTATTATCATTGTAGTGGGCCCTATCAGCTGATTGCACTCATTTAACAAAACAAAAAATCTTTGCTGTTAACCACAAATGCTCTTCGAAATATTATGCAGTAAATTTGATGTATTCATAATTGGCTCCCATATTTCTAGCTTGCATGAATATCAGATCTATGCTTGCAGATGACAGGAACATGTTGAGCAAAATGAAGGCAACAAATTATTGGCAAGATGATTTATGATAATTTTTCTGGAACTAGAAAATGCCAGATATGTAGCATGCATTTTGATAAAAAACGATCATTTTGGGGCTCATAGAATCTAGGCTTGTCTTAGTGCATCTAATTTAGGCATATTCAGGCTTGTTAGATAATGTCAATCAGTAGCATTTAAAATCTTATTGTTAGATAATGTCAATCAGTAGCATTTAAAAGCTTACTCCAGGTCTGTGAACTTGTCGTACACTGTCATTATTTGCGATATATTAAATTTTGGCTTTCAAGGTTGTCCAATCAAATTGGCCCCATACGACCAAGTATATATTTAAGCCATGAAGATAAACCTTGGAGAAAAGTTCAACTTGTCATACCCACCCTCACTTTGAGAAGTTTGCTACACCGAGCGTGTCATTTATGAAATGCTACTAGTCTCTATTTTATTAGTCTTATCATTCTACAGTGTACATAATACTTTCAATGGTATGCACATTGATGGTGGTTACGTGTAGAAGAATTTAGATGGCATGTATATTCGAATAAATGTGTTTCTTGGTAACAATTGGAATTACTTGAATTCTGTTATACGTCATGTTGATAATATATGCATGTTTTCAATTGCTGTTTTCGACTTCGATTTAACTCAAGTAAGCCTCAGCCTTGACCAGTGTGTTCATCTAGACGAATCATTTCTTCCATTATGCTTGTTCAGACTATATTCATGAAATTAATTATTGGGTTTACCAGTTGGAACTTTTTATAAATTCTCCTGATTAGAAGCCATGTACTGATATTTCCTAGTAGGTTTTATTTATTTCTATAACCACTGAAAACTGTGGGATTTGTTAACTTATTTTGCATGTAGGTGTTGCATATCTTACAAGTGTTTTCCTGAAATATTTGCATAGGTTTTCTATAATTGTGTGATATGTTCGAGGAAAAAAAAAAAGAAGGGAAAATGGAAATCACGAGGCTACTTTCTGATGATACCTTTTCATGAGCCCTGTGATTCTGAGCATTGTTTAGAGAACTCACTATAGATCGGGGTTGTTTGACAGTGTTATGTCCCTTGATTTTGCTTAATATTCCTCTGTTATCTACAAGTTGAACCAGAGACAACAAGTTATGGACTTACTCTTCAACATTATTGATGTCTGGGGAAACCAAACATGCTTAATTAGCATTTAAGAATTCTCCTTTTGTTTGTGCACTTGATGATATGCAATGAGAGGTTACTTTGTGATTAGATGTCTGCCCTGGATAATTAAAGCACACGTGGTTCCATTCCTTTCACCGTCTTTCTTTTGATTTTTACCTATAGTTTTAAGTTTTGTTGACTTTTTGTGCATATTGGATAATTTCAGGACAATATGGCTCAAGCACTTGGTATCTGCCTTTGGCTTCTTGAGAACAATAGATCTTTGGACAGTGTGAGAAAGTAAGTTAACCTGTTGTCAGCATTATGTACCTGCCTATTTCTTTTAATGTTTGTTATGGAGATGTTATTCTTTGCTAATCGCTTTCATGTAAATCTTTTCTAGTACTGCTGCTGCTACCTATTTAATGTTTGTTATGGAGATGTGGCCTTGATTTTTAATCATGTGGTTCATGCCGAGTCCCTTCCGGTGGGGAAGTTTGGTTCTGGAAGTCACATCTCTAGAACCAATTCAGTTACTGGGGATGTTAATTGCAGCTTCAATCATTCAGAGTATGTTGTGTTTGACTTATCTATTTCTTCAGCTTTTGTGCACCTGTGGCATCTGGTCAATATTTTTTGTATCCTGAGATGTGCATGCCTTTGTTTCTTTAACATTTTGCATGTCTATATGTATGTTCATATCATTGTTGTTGGTAGTGTATAACACATGTTTAAATTTGTAGGCTTCATAGATGTGCACTCTGTACACCCATTTATCTAACTTAATCATGAACAGGTCATTGGAGCATGATATTGCTGCTGGAGGTCCATCATTAACGACCCTAACTAAAGCTGGAAAGCTTGGGCTTCGTTTGCTTGAAGACCTGACAGCTCTTGCTGCAGGTGGATCTGTATGTGCTAGATTGAAACCATTAAATGGTGTTATTAGCTAAATATTGTTTCAAGTTTTCATATTTTATGGAATTTTTGACTTGTTTACTGTTCCCTTTGTTAAAGCAATTATCAATAATAATGATCTATATGAACAGCATTCCATATTAACAAATAATGCAATTGCTTTTACCTTACAGGCTTCTTGGTTACATGTCAATTCTCTTCAACGGACATTTGTGCTTGATATACTTGAGTAAGAAATCTGCCTGTCCATAATATTTTATTTCTAGTTTACCGGTCCACTGATGCATGTGGGGTACCTTAAACTCTTCCAAGTATGTACTCTCAGCCGCTACTTTTATGAAGCTGAAGGCCCTGAAAAATACTGAACATAAACAAAAAGGAAAATTATTCATCTTTGTATCCATAAAATAACCATCATATGGAAATTCAAATCTTGGTTTCTAACTCATGCTAATATATTGCTCTTCCAATACCTCCATTTCCATTATGGAAATTGCTTGTATAAACTCATTGGTTGGTTTACACTTCTAGAAAAAAATCTGCTATAGAATGACTTCTAAGCTCATGGCATAGTCTATTTTTCTATCTTTACTACTATGACAAGAGAAATGAAAATTTGAAGGATGCCTTTGTTCTTTGTAAGAAATAGTCTTGCAAGTGAATTCAGATGTGTTCTAATGCATAATCTCGATGCGTGCTTTTGGCAGGTTCATTCTATCCAACTATGTGTCACTTTTTAGGATGTTAGTCTCGTACGAGCAGGTGATTATAAGAATTTGTGAATAAGATATTTTTTTATCTTTTGTATAAGCACGCTAGTAAAACTTTTATAGTTGCAAAGTTTTTGTGTAAATTCAACAGGTTTTGCGTCACCAGATTTGTTCCCTTTTAATGACTTCACTACGTACCAATGCTGAGGTAACTGCTATTTATAAGATGTAATACAATAAACCTTCTCTTTAACTAATTTGATGAGAATCATGTGGTGTTCTACTAGTTATATTGTGTTTGATTTTATTCAGATTGAAGGGGAGATTGGGGAGCCTTATTTTCGTCGCTTGGTCTTGCGGTCAGTTGCTCACATTATCAGGCTTTACAGTTCATCACTTATTACTGAATGCGAGGTATCCTTAATTGTCTTTGTACTTTTAGCCTTCAAAAGATATTTACAAAATCTTAGAAAAAGAAAATGGATGACCTTAGTTTCTAATATGTTTTGAGAATGTTTAAGCGCATAATTTTTTTTTTTTTTTTGATATTGTCTTGGTCAAATTTTTTTGGCATTGATTGTGTGTATGTTTAATTTTCTTTGCCTGGGAAGCCAAAAGAAGGTTGAAATGGAAATTCAAATATAAATCTGATATAAAATGTATTTTTAACAGTTAACTAAAATTTCTTGGAAACCATTTCTTGAGTGTGGTTCCTCTCCCCTTTTTCAATTTCACAACATGAGGGGGTGTTTGTGGGATTTTTCTGCACTGCTGAGAGCATTGTTTGGCCATATTTTATGTAATGTGCAGTGTATAAACCTATTTAATACCATTTCCAATAGTGTATGGTGTAGGAAAAAAGAAAACACTTATGAAAGGACATAATTACAACCTGAAACAGTAAGGAAAATCTATCAAGTGTCAATTTCCCTGGAGTATGCTCTTAAAGTCACTCCTCTCTGGAACAATAGGTTTACCTCAAAATTTGCTAAAATCAATAATAAAATAGTTTTGTAGTCTTGTACATTTACATTCTGGTATTTTTTTTTTGTTTATTGACAAGTTCTTATAAATGTTTTATTCATAACTTTCATTTAGAGCCACATTTAATGTTCACTAATGAGTCGGTCTTAAGGTTTCAATTCAAGTTGTAGTTCTCAGACTTTCTTCCCCCCATATGCACTGTCATCATATTGCTACTGTATAAGTTAGTTTATAACTACTAATTTAAAGACAGTTATTTTCATTTGCAGGTCTTTCTTAGTATGCTAGTGAAGGTTACTTTTCTTGATCTGCCTTTGTGGCATCGCATTCTAGTTCTTGAGATCTTAAGGGTAATCTCAACAACCTAGGTGCTGCTGGTGTAATTTTTCTTTGTAACTGTATGTATAAAAGAGTGACTTATCACTTAATAGCTTCTATCTGAATAATAGAGGTGGTGGAATTTGACAGGGTTTTTGTGTGGAGGCACGGACGTTGCGAATTCTTTTCCAGAACTTTGATATGTAAGCTATTTTTCTCTGGTTGAACATTTTCTTTCACCCCATATGTTGCACTTGCACATGATGTAGTAAACAAAACTGAAAGAGCAATAATGTTCAACATAAGCCCTTTGATATTTGCCTGTTATGGCACAATGAGTGTAGCCAGTATAGGGACGTGTGGCCTTTTGGATGGCACCATTCTGTTTTAAATTTATAATTAATCAAGTCAGTGTGGAAGGAAAGAGAATTGTAGGCCTTAATACCACTCTGTTAGCTTGTAAAATGTTGTGAGGTTGCTTGTGAAATGCTCTAAGTGATATAGCCTGATCGGTAACATGTCAGCTGTATTTGGAGAGGGGGTACCCTGGACCCACTCAATCCAGTTACTCTTCCCTGGTGCCACCATTATCTTGATAGTGCAGTTCCCTAGACCACCTTTGAATTGAACTTCAAGAACATCGTTACTACAGCTGCAATGGCCTCCGGTTTAGTAGCCTTGTGGAAGAGAATCCAAATTCTTTTATTCTTGTGCCGTAACCCTAACAAGGTTTAAATTTGAGGCTTGTAAACATAATGAAATCTGCATATCACTTTTAAGCGTTTGATATCAAATATAAAACCAGGAAGTGCCTAAAAGGTTTTACTGTGACATAATTAGTTGTTATTGACATATGGTGATACTGATTTTTCAGGGTTGCCATAGATGTCATGGTGGATTTTCCTCATCATACATATGTCAGGGTGCAGAAGTTTGCTAATACCCTAGCCAAATTTGAGGATGTAAAATGTACATTATTGGGTTGAAGGTCCAATTAATTGCCTCATAATATCCGGTTCTAGTTGGTCATGACTAAGTATAATGTTGATGTGTCATTGATACATTGTTGGTTTTTAAACAAGAATTTTGCACATTTTTAGGAAATGTTTATCCTTAGATACTGACTTTTTCCCTTTTTTTTTTTTTTTTTTTTACTTTTTATTTGCCTTTCCTCAGATAAAATCAACCTTCGTGATTCTGTCGATAATATGTTAAAATTGCTTTTCATCTGTCTTGTAGGCATCCCAAGAATACAAATGTTGTGGAGGGTATGGTTAAAGCTCTTGCACGAGTTGTTTCAAGTCTACAGGTGGAAAATATGTTTTCTATTTATCCTCAATTTATTTCTTCTAGCCTTATTGTTTGTGTATATCACCTGGCAAAAGGTGAAACAATTTCAGCAGTGTGTACCATATTCCTTGTCTTAATAATAGGTCAATTACTTTCTTGTCCTATAATTTTCACCATTTGTATCAATGGTTGTGTGGAGGTCTTATATAATTGTGTCTGGCTATCATCTGATTGCAAAAAATTAGTAATTCCATTTTTGTGATTTCAGGCCCAGATAGGTCCTACAAAAGTTAATCCCAAAGAAAGGATAATGATTAAATTATTTTACTGAAATATTTTTGCATACAATATTTCATTCCAGATTAATAGGTTTGCTGTTCTTGTTTTCTGGCAAAAAGTACTTTCTTCTTCTGGGCTGTCATTCATAGTATATTACGATCGTCTAGTATTATATTTCTCACTGACTACTTTTAATATGCACTTTGTTTGAGGACTCTGTACTACATCACAAGTAAAATGCCTAGTTCACTTATCTGATATAATGTTTTATTCATTAGTTTCAAGATACCAGTGAGGAAAGCCTGGCAGCTGTTGCAGGGATGTTTAACAGCAAAGCTAAAGGTAATTACTTTCCTGTTTTTTTTTTGATAAAAAACTTTGGGATTGTGTATGCCATCCTGTAATATCTAAATTGTGACTGTGCATACTATAATTACTTGCTTAGACTAGGCTGGCTTTTTCTTGACATCCATGGATGGGAAAAAGAAAAAAAATATCTCATTTTTTTAATCCATCTGACAACTTGTTCTGCCTTGGTGGATCTTTTTCTCATTGGAAATGTCCTTAAATGCATACACTTTTAACCTTTTCTTTTTGTTGGAAACGGAGAACTTTTATTACAAAGAAGATTAACCATTTCATATTCACATTTCTTGATTATCCCATAACCATAAATTGACAGTGTGTACTTCCTGCAGGGATTGAATGGATTCTTGATAATGATGCATCCAACGCTGCAGTCTTGGTTGCTAGTGAGGCCCATGCAATAACTTTGGCAATTGAAGGTTTGTTGGGTGTTGTCTTTACTGTAGCTACATTGACAGATGAAGCAGTGGATGTAGGGGAGGTACTTATATGTTTTATATCTTCTTTTTGTAATTTTCCTTTCTTTAATTCATTGATTAACATGCCATATATTTAGCATGCTTATACTTACCAAATCTTATCTTTTCGGTTCCAGCTTGAATCCCCCAGATGCGACTATGATCCTTTGGCAAAATGCAAGGGGACAACTGCAGTTCTCTGTATCTCTATGGTTGATTCTTTGTGGTTGACCATACTTGATGCATTGTCTCTTATTTTGTCAAGGTTTGTGGAATAATTCTCTAAAAGGATGTAGTAGTGCTTAAAAGGTGGTGGAAAATTATGATGGATTGTGTATATCTGACCTAGAGTTAATTTGTAAGGTCACAAGGAGAGGCTATTATATTGGAGATATTAAAGGGATATCAGGCATTCACTCAGGTAATAATAATTTTGACATGAATCTGACTATGATAAGGACTGCAACTTTTGGTGATTTTATATCACTTCACTCGACTTTACTAAGAAATCTCATCCCTGCTGATTTGGCTAGTTATATAATTGGCCTTCTTTTTAATGAGAAAAGAAATCCTGTCAAAACTATTTTTTTTTCTTTTCTTTCACCTCAGGTGACATAATCTCTGTTTCCAAATATTAGCTGTAATTTGTTATGACATTCCATATTATTTACCTAGCATTGATGATCATGGCTTTTATATGTTTTTGACAGGCATGTGGAGTTCTTCATGCTGTAGAACCGTTAAACTCGTTTTTGGCATCCCTTTGCAAATTTTCTATCAATTTTCCTAATGGATCAGATAGAAGAAGGTAACTCTGTGCTGTCAATGTTGACATTTCCTTTGTAGCTTTTATAATTCTCTTGTCTCATTTTATGGTCATTATTTTGAAAGTTGGAAATTATAGCTCTCTGACAATGTTGAAATTCTGGCTTAAATTGAGATTTCAGTAGCGTGTTACTGTCTCCTGGTTCAAAACGATCTGATCCATTAGTTGACCAGAAGGATAACATTGTCCTTACTCCCAAGAATGTGCAGGTATTGAATATGGCTTAGTATGTTACATTCAGTTCATATTTTTTAACCCAATTGGATATTATTTTCCTGCACTTTATCTATGGGGTGGACTTATTTCGGACATCTATTGACGCCTTGAATTCAATTGATCTTCCAAATCAGGCCTTAAGGACTCTCTTCAACATTGCTCATCGATTACACAATGTGTTAGGCCCATCCTGGGTTTTGGTAATGTTTGACTGCTTTTAACTATGTTCTCAAAGTAAACAAAGTTCATTGCTTATAACTTTTATTGCAAATAAATGTAGGTCCTGGAAACTTTGGCTGCTCTAGACCGGGCTATCCATTCTCCTCATGCAACCATGCAGGTAATTGTTGAAAAACATCTCTGAATAGAATATTCTCCTTGTGAGATTTGAATCATTGCAGCAAGTGAAAATGGAGTTCCAGAAGTGGGTTGAAAGTCATGGCCCAAAACAAATTTGTTGGAGTTAACTTTAGCAGCGGGATATTTCACTGCTTTTAAAGCCATGGGCTTAAAAGTATTTGCCCTTGCACTACATTGAGTTCTAAGTGAAATATAAGTAAAAAACTGTTTTTTACCCAACAATAACATCATACTCAATCCCAGTGATTTTATTCAGAGTTTAAAACCTCCTGATCTGTTTCATTGCAAAACAGAGTTCCTGAATGAGTCGATTAAAGTTCGTTTCCTGAACGAGTCTTTGTATTGCTATTGTACTTCTCTGGAAAATGATTGATCAAATAACATTATTGTTTAAACAGGCTACTTGATTATCTGAACAAATATCTGAGGAAGTTATTATAATCAGTCAGTCAAAGAAGTGTTATCTAAACAGGCTTTCGTAATAATATCCTGTTGTACTGTTTTTGTATCTATAGGAGGTCTCCACAGCTGTCTCAAAGCTTACGAGAGAATCTTCTGGCCGGTACAGTGACTTCAATATTCTCTCTTCTTTGAATTCTCAGGTAATCAAAGCAGTTTTGTTTTGGTTGGTATCAAAGCAATACTAGATTTCTGTATCTGAGAATATTTTTTTCAGAAAGAAGCTATAAATTCATATTTCCCTTGCATTGTGGTTCTTCCTTAAAGAGAATTCTATGTGATAATGTTTTTAAAAGTGGCTGCTTTTCAAAAACTTTTCTCAGAATTTGTTTTGTAAGAATTTTCCAAATGCAATTTTTTTTTTTTTTCATTTTTATGTTTTCCATTCTTCAGAACCAAATGACAGTTTTACTTTTGTATAAAAATGCATCCGTATTGGAATGCTTTTCTTTTCTTAGTGTCTCTGTGTGTGTGTTATACTTCAATAGAAGCTTTGTGTTCTAACCTGTGTCTTCCTTGGTCTGCATAGCTGTTTGAGAGCTCAGCATTGATGCACATATCTGCTGTTAAATCACTGCTTTCTGCACTTAGTCAGTTGTCACATCAATGCATGATTGCGACTTCAGGTAGTTTTGGACCAACATCAAGTCAGAAAATTGGAAGCATCAGCTTTTCAGTGGACAGAATGATATCTGTCCTTGTCAATAATCTTCACAGTACGTAATGTCAATTAATTTACTGATGTGTGTTGAAGTATAGTGTATTAAGTTAAGAGATGTATAAGTTATCAATATGTATTTAGTTCAATATATAAACTTATTGATGGTTGTTATCATGTGTCACTAACTCTTTGCCTTTCTATACCAATTTCTTGTTGTGGACAAGTGCTATTTGATATCTTTGAATCAGGGTTGTACAATTTGGTCTTTTTAAACATCTCTCAGATGAACTGAACCCTAATCTCCTCTATTTCTTACCATTTATTTTTTCAAAAATAATGATGTCTACATAACTATTAGATTTTTACCGTAGTTGGAGTCTGACATGACGGCCGGTCTAACGACGACCTATCTCGTGTTGTTTGATGTTCATAAAAGATTTTGTGCTGTGTCCAAATGCAATGTTGATTGTGAACCTGCTCAACATTGCATATCTGTCAATACTTGCTGAATGGCATTGTTCACAGAAATTATATTGAATATAGAATTGGCTCCTGTAGCGGGCATTATCATATCACTTTTTTCTGATAAAACTTTTATGAAGTTAGGATGTATTGATAAGGTTTATTTTTTGAGTTAAGGTTTTGTTTTTTGCTTCATTCTGCATTCATCTACTATTGCAGGGGTAGAGCCACTTTGGGATCAAGTTGTTGGCCACTTTCTTGAGGTGATAATGATTTTAAATGCAATGCATAATGCTTATGCAATTTATGACCTTGTTGGCCTTACAATATTGGTTGCAGCTTGCAGATAATTCTAATCAGCATTTAAGAAATATAGCACTTGATGCATTAGATCAATCAATATTTGCGGTTTTAGGTTCGAAACAGTTCCAGGATGATGTATCATCTAGTCATCATGACACCTCTAATGAAGTGAGAACTTTAGCTTGTTTTATTCATGAAAAACCCATATTTTGTAGAGAATGGAAATTGATTATTCTATCTCTCTCTCTCTAGGTTGAAATTAAGCAAGGAGAGTTGAGATCACTTGAGTGTGCCATCATATCCCCACTAAGGGTTCTTTATTTTTCTACCCAAAGCACTGATGTTCGTGCTGGAACCTTGAAAATTCTTCTGCATGTTTTAGAGGTAATAGGTCACTGATGAAGACTGATCACAATTCTATTTCATATATACTGCATGTGCTTATAATAGCGCTCACATTTTTTCCCTGCAGAGATGTGGAGAAAAATTGCACTATAGTTGGTCAAGTATTCTTGAAATGTTGAGGTTTTCTGTTCACATGATTATATTTTCTTCTGTAGATTTTTTTTTTGGGGGGTGGGGGTGGTTGTTGGGCTGAGAGATGGGATTGATTGGAGAAGAGGAGGGTAAGGATGACTAATTGCCGGGGGTGTGATTTTCTTTCCTTCACTGAGTCTCCCTATTCTTCTTCCTTTTAGGTCTGTAGCAGATGCATCGGAGAAGGATCTCATCACTTTGGGATTCCAGGTCAGCAAAATCTAAAGACCTTACAAAGATTTTCTGGGAAATGCATAATGCACTTCTGATTTTGATCTTTCTTTTGCCTCTTTGATACACACATATGCTTGCATGTATGGATATATACACTTGTTCATCTGTATTACAAATCTAATCTGACTTAGCTGTTTTGTTGTAGAGCCTTCGTGTCATTATGAATGATGGCCTTTCTGCCATACCTGCAGACTGCCTCGTTGTGTAAGATCTCAAATTTAGTAACTTTTTCAGTACTTATATTAATCTTTTTCGTGATAACATTTTCTTTATGTTGTAATGACCGTACTCGTTTTATTGTCAAACCATGCGGTGTAATTATTGTCAAAAGAGGTTTCATCTTTAGTTAAAGAGCTGCAATTAGTATAAGTGGCCAGCCATACAAGGTATTAAACTTTATCAATATGGTATATACTAATACTAAAATTCTGTCACTAGATAGGAAAAATAAATATTCGAGGAGAATATGGTCAAATATGTTGTGAAATTGCAATTTAACAACCACCTTTAGTTAAGAATGGATTCGTTTTTTGATTTCTCAAAACAACAGTTAATAATCCTATCAATTCAAAGATTTGACATAGTAGTGATATGTTCCCCAGCTTTGATGATGAAGCCAACAATTGGAACTTGATTAGAGCTGAAGTCAGCAAAATTTCAATCACAGTACTTATGAGCAGATGTGAATACATCTTGAACAGATTTCTGATTGATGAGAATGACTTGGGTATGTGTTTTTTTTTTCTACCAGTATGTCGTCAATGTTATTGATTGTTAGATTATGTATCTCTGAGTTCCAATTGCTCCTGCAGGTGAACGTCCATTACCAGCTGCAAGGCTTGAAGAAATAATTTTTGAAAAATGGCCTAGCTATGGAAGAGAACAGTGATAAATGTTCACATCTTCTTGTTCTATTGCCCTCCTTCTGTGAACTCGTCATATCAAGGTGAGGTGATAACAGTTTTGGGTCTTTTAATTTTGTTTTACTCACCAAACCATGCAGGATATCGGGCAGTTGGATGATTTTTCTAAAAACAATATGGTTAATTGACTCTAAATGTAGCTAGAGTCTGCTATAGATAATGCTTGGAACAAGGCAATTTGACAATAAAATACATAAATAAGTAAAAAGATATATAAATAATGGGACCAATTGATATCCCTGACTGGGAAGACAGCGAAATGAATGCTATAACTAGTTGTTGGAGGCCCCATCTGGATTTGGTGGGGAACATGTATGAAATTTACTGACATTCTGCTTTCATAAGAAATTCTTCAAATTAAAATTGCTAGTTGAACAAAATGGTAGGCTCAAAAGGCATGTCATAGCTATAAGAAACCGCCTCTCTAGTTTATGGGCTATTTATATTCAATTAAAGGTGAGAACTGCTCCTCTAGTCTGTTTCGAAAATGCCAATAGTTGATTAATAGTGATATATGGCAGATTGTAGTAAATTTTGAATTCAACACAACTTATGAAGAAAGGTAAAATAAAACAAAAGTGTACAAGATTTTATGCTTTCATGACAGAGATTGACATTCTGTGATCCTTCTGATGGCCAGGGAAGCTAGAGTAAGAGAGTTAGTGCAAGTCTGTCTCAGATTTATCACCAAAGAATTGGCACTTGAAAAGGTTAGCACGGCTGTTGATCCACACAAGAATGCTTTCTGATGACATCCGTTATAAAGTTATATCTTGGGAATGTCGGTGTTTATAGAAGTTTCAGGTGAGGAGTTTTTTCTTGTCCTCCATTGTTCCATGTTATATTCTTTAGTAGTTTGTACATCATAGGGAAAGTCATCTTTGTTGTATTTATAATGGTGATTTCGGGTGAGAATTTTTGTGCTTATGAGCTTATGCCAGTTTTGACTCATTTGTTGCCTCATCTTGTAAAAATGTATAAAATTTCTTATTAGCAGAATGGAAGATATATTATTTAGTGAATATTAGACCTGGATCTTACAAAGAGATGAATGAAGCAACACAGGCACACTTGGGTTAGCTCGGTACAGTTCTGCAGGACCTATGCTCTTCCGAGATGGACAAAATTTGAACTGAAGCTTTAAAAGCTTACTGGCATTAATGCCTGTGGGTATTAAAATAATCATGCAGCGTTCATTACTGTTGATTGATTTCTGTACAGGTTAACTTACGATTTATAAGGATTAAGGAATTTTATTCTGAAAGTTGGTCCTTCGTACAGTGGTTATCAAAACAAGATTTGGATTGTTGAACTTAATGACCTAAGCCTAAGTCTGGGACACGTGATTACAGAAAGCACCGCGGATTGCATGTATCCCTTGACCCAGAGTAACAAATAGATGACTCTTTTATAAGTTCGGAATGGAACCTCGCCTTTTTTGGAACAAAGTCGCGGTGTTTTATTTTATATCATAGTACTTAAAAATCATCAGCTTGATTGAGGAGTGAGCAAAAATAAATTGCCAGCAAAATCTCTTATATAGCCGCTCCATTGCAGTGTCCGAGTTCGTTTTTTACTAGAAGTATATTTGAAATTATTGTACTCTTAATTTGTACAGTACATCATTTAAAATGTTTTGACAGACTGACATTAAACTTTTATTAACTTATCTTAATTATTTTCTCATAGTTACAATAAATAGCTTCAAAATAACAGCATTTCAATGCTAGACGTATAATATATAGGAGCATTTTCAGTTCTCAACGATCATTAACTCTATCATGAGACGTGATCTAGATTGTTCAGAACGCCCGAAATTACTGCACTTAAAGGCGGTCTTAAGACTGTTGAAATTACGTGCCGGCTGGTGATTCTGCTCAGTCGTCTGAAACTCGATTCATTTGATGAGGTGTTTTATTGGCAACTCAACTATTTTGCTAACAATACTACGTTATAGAAGCATTTTGCCCTTTCATGTCAAAAAAAATAGGCGGGTTGCTATCGAAATCGCCTCCCTTTTCTTCATCCTTAATATCCCTAGTGGCTTCAAAATCATTCTCAATTGTATGGATTCCTGTCAATTGTACATGGCAGTTCATTTGTTGTTCTACTTAACACGAAAACCTGTTTGGATCTCCTTGGCTGGGTAGTCAAACTAAAGTAGCCAAAAAAAAAAAAAATTAGACATTCTGTGAAGAAGACAAACTCCCAAAGACGAAGAAAGATGCAACAAGAGGCGCTATCAAAGGCCAATTTATTCATAAATAGCAAAAGGTGATTACATCACCAGACTGGGCGAAAAAGGGCGAGAGAGCGTCATAGTCCGCTAAATTGCCAAAAACATTATGTGTAACTTGTAAAAAGTAGTAGCGAAAAGAAAAAGATGGAAGCTCAGTTATTCTCCAGGTTGAGTCTAGCAGCCGCAGCCACAGACGCTGACACTCCGGCAGGATGCGTAGTGAGCATTGGATCATTCCGCATCTCGGCAGCCGTCACACCTTCTGCATCTCTGCGCGACACTTGCTTGTCTGATGTTAACTTCACCGTCGCATCCTGCAACCAAAATTCGTGTTAGTTAAAACTCAGCTCTCTCTCCTACCTCCCAATGTCTATATAAGAAAAGGGTTAAAAGAATAAATCTACTCAAAAACACTTCTTACAAATTATTGGCAAAAAAAAAATACTACTTTCAAATACTTCTGCACAAAAGCACTTCTTACACTTAATGTAATTGCTAAGTGTTGTGATTTCTTTCTGTCTTTCTTTCTTTTATTTTTATTTTTTATAA
>JAXCLQ010000006.1:1498004-1510694 GCA_035584115.1 Cedrela odorata | reverse complement strand
CTAGCTGCAGCTTATAGATGAAATGTAATTACTGTCAAAATGTCAGCAAGTTTTGTCTTGTCCTCATCTCTGGTTATTCTGGCATTGACTGTTGCAGCCGACTGTGCGGCAGCGGCCACACCACCAGGCGTTATGTTGATCTTCCCTGTGGCTCTGACCTCCGCGGCTTGAATGGCGGCCGCATCGCTCCACTCCACAGGTTTCTTTCCGGCTGTTAAGGCTGTCGCTTCAAGTGCTTCACCAATGGTGATTCCACCACCTTTGTCTTGTCCATAAGACACTATCGTTGTCGGAGATTGCAGCGGTGCCGGTTGGCTGTACTGCCCAACCACCTGTATCCAGCAATAAGGATAAATCAAGCGGAAACTGTTTTAAAGATAAAAATAAGAATTTTAAATATATATTTAAGTAATTAAAATAAAATGACGGAATACAAGGGAAATTAATTTACTAAGTAATATTTTTAATTTAAAGAAAATATTAAACGTATAACCAATTTTTAGAAAATGATTAAAAAAAAATCAATAACCAAACAGCCACTAACTGGTATGTTTTCAAAATTTCAGTACTTGCCTCAGAGATGTTGGATTTGCGTACAAATTTCAGCTACTTTAAACAGCCAAGAAATCCTACCTGTCCACCAAGTTCCTCGGTAATTATTCTTCCTCCAGGAAAATCAGTCTCGGTGATGCTAACACCGCGATTTCCGGCTGCATCAGTCATGTCATCGTGGCTCACAAAACCTCCCATCTCATTTCTGACGGCCGCCGATTGCAGAACCGAGGCAGCGGCTCCCTTCTGGACCTGCCCAAGCATGGCGTTTTCGGCCGTCTGCATCATTGCCGCGTCTCTCGGCGCCACCGTCTTCTGCGCAAGTTCGCCCTCGACAGAGAACACATCACCGTATTTGATGGGTTCTTCCGGCCTCTGTGGCTGTTTCTGGCTCATTTTCAAATCTTGAAATCAAACTTTTGTTGGTTTTCTTAGATAAGGAAAAAAGAAAGTATGGGGTTATTATAATACGTGCATGGGACATGTAAGATATGGACACGTTAGTTGAGAGAGTGAAACGTGGCGAAAACCCAGTGAGCCAGCTTTAGCATTTTATGACACGTGGCAGACTTTATTGGTGTTCTTAAGTTCTTCTGTGTCCACAGGAGAGACTCTTAGCGAAGATAAAGATGTGTGGGTTTATTTTTTGGCATGAAGACTGTGGACTTGGTCTTCAATGGTAATTAATTGCCATGTTTATGTAATGTTAAAAAGATTATTTATAATTAAAATATTATAAATTTATGGTTTATTATTGCTTGTAAAATAAAATTTCTAATTGGTAGGTAATTTATGGTTTATTATTGTCTTTTTATACGTGCATTGAGAAAACCAAATTTTCTTTCAAACAAAAGTTTAGGATTTCCTTTGATTGTAATTATTTATTAATATTAAATGGTGTTACATTATACTATTAAATATAATAATTAATATGTTAAATAACATTTAAAATAAATATCTATGCAATAGAATAGAATTTTGGCAAAGGATTTTAACATTCTTCCTTGCAGTTACATTGATTAGTAGTTTATCTTGTTTTAAGGTTTTTTCTTAACAAAATAGTTTATTTATCAAACTTATATTTATTTATAGTTATAAGTAGAAATAAAATTTAATTTCAATCAAAATATTGATTTTTGAACCAAATTACCCTTGTACAATATTTGACTTAAAATATTAATCAAACGTCGAAAATCTCGACGTTTAACAAAAAATATTAATCAAATGTCGAAAATCTCGACATTTGATATAAATTCTTAGAAAATATCGAGATTCTCGACATTTGATAGAAATTTTTGTGAAATATTCAGAATCTTAACATTTAAAATATTGAGATTCTCGATATTTGATAAAAATTATTATCAAATATCGAGATTTTTGATATTTGATAGAAATTTTTGACAAAATATCGAGAATTTTAACATTTGAAATGCCGAGATTCTCGATATTTGATATAAATTTTTTATTAAATATCAAGATTCTTAACATTTGATAAAAATTATTGATCAGATATTGATATTCTTGATATTTGATAGATAATTTTGACTAAACGTCGAGATTATTGACGTTTCATAAATGTTGTAAGTTAATTATTGTACAAAAGGTAATTTGGTCAAAAAATTAATGTTTTAGCTAAAATTAAGTTTTATTTTTACCTTTAACTATAAATAAATATGAAGTTAAAAAATGGATTAGTTTGTCTAAAAATCCCTTGTGCTACATTTATCTTGCTCTATTATCATCCATGGTCGTTTATTGTCATGAGACTTTTTATGTGTATACGGTTAACACTGCGAAAAATCCATCGTCAATTTCTTATACAAGCAAACTAACATAATCACAAAAACAAAACAAAAATAAAGTAATATAATTACCAAAGTCTTTTATTTTTAATATTTTTATTAATCACTTAAATAAGAGTTTATTTTTTAGATAAACTCTTATTTTATATATCGTTTAATTATAGGATGAGTCTGGCCATAGCTGATCTTACTACCAAGATGGCACACTTTGAATTTACCAACTTTAATTTATGTGTCTATACTGACACTGTTTGATTATAGGATGAGTCTGTCATGGCTCATCTTAGTAGCAAGATGGCATACTTTTGTGTTTAAATATTCGGCATTTGTTTTAGGTCAAACGGTACGTCGTTTAGCACTCTTTTGCCCCGACTGGAACACATTTATCTACGAAACCAAACACACACCTTCTCCTTATATTATCAAACTATTCTAGCTAGGGTTTTGCGCAAAAAATAGAACTGAGCAATACTTAAAAGGTGAAACAGAACGACCTATAATGAATAACGTAAACGCAAGTATTGGAGGAGGGCTGACAAAGCAGCTACAGCTGGAATCGGCGGACATATTCAGAGAAGGTACAGCTTTGACTCTGTCTCGATGGTCGGCTCTTCAGATGGCCATAGAAAATGAGTGGGGTGGCCGCGGTTCTCGCGCCATAGCGGAACAGCTTGTCTCCGATATTTTCTCCTGGTTCACGCTGTCCAAAGGTACTCTACAGACCCGAATATCAAGATTGCACATTTCTTCTTCTCTTTCTTAGAATTTTATCAGGATGAAGATAGCTTATTCACGATTGAGCTGGTTTTGTTTTTGAAATTTGATAATTTAATTGATTAGCTTTCTCATTTGATGTTGACTGGCATGGTAAAAAGGTAGTGTTGGGAATTTTTTGTTCTTATGACTTAGTTAGAAAGGGTTTTTTCAGTTTTGTGAATTCTGTAATGAAATAGTTTTTTTTTTTCACTCAGATAAAACTGTCATTAAAGCAATGTGATTTTGTCCGCAGATTTATTTCCAGAGATTAGAATCCTTGTTACAAGAATTCGATTTCATATTGCTGTGTTAATTTGGTTTTTTTTTAAGCAGCTGAAAACGCCAATTCTTTCTGTTAATAGGCTACGCATGAATTTACTTTTTTATGTGTTAAATTGGTAATTTTCATATTGATATTGTGAATTCCATGTTAAATGTTAAATACTGCTATTCCTGATGCTTTTTTGGCTTTATAATATGCTAATCTTTGTAAGTTCCATTTTGCAACCTGTTAGATTGGGTTAGTTTTGAATTTTCTTATTAAATATTTTTTTTCTCCATCAGAGACACTTTATATTGATGATCTAGAGAACATTCTCGATGAAGCTATGCTTTCACTCAACACCATGACCGAGGATGGCAGCGTTGAGGAGGTATGCCTTGTCATGTAGTTTTTTGTTTTGCGCAATGCATTTATATACATAATGTGCAGTAACTTCTCAATTAGCCAGCCCATTTAGTTGGAATTATTTTCCTTCAAATTGAGTAGCCGTAATTTTGCTGGTTGCATCTTTGTCTCGTGAATTTTTTCAATGTTTTTCAATGATAGTCCTATTAGTTGCTTTATGGACTATACAGGAGTGCCTTCCTCATAACAAAAACATGATTTTCTTTCTGTATCATGCTCCTCTGATCTGTCAGTAAACTTAAAATAATGCACATGGTCTTCATCTGAAATAATAACTTTTAGATGTTTGTGCTGTTTTGGAGATTTAATACAGTGAATTGATTCTTGTAAATGTTTTTGCTATATCTGATGGGGTATTTGGTCTAGCTTGGTTGGGTAAAAATTTGAATTTTCTAGGTGGAAATATAGCTCAGTGGCTTTCAGTGACATTTTGGGCAGTTCAAGCTGATTTCTCAAGTGCTCTGAAGTTTTAGCACTGGAATGATCTTGTACTTTTTACTGCAATGACCATGTTCAGGCAGTGTTTATTCTCCTGCTGATGGACAGCATATTGATTTTTTTAGGTAGTTTTTCCCACTGATTCTTATTATTGTGTGTTTTCTATGGCCCTTCACAGGTGTCAGAAAAATTAATGATCATGCATGAGGAATGTTTGGAAGGCAATTATCAATCTATTGTAAAACTGAGGGAAACCCAGCCTCAGGCAGTAGCTCATTCTCATGTCAGACAGGTGACGATGGCTTAAACCTATTTTCTATCATATTCCTTTATGAAAATTTATGTTGATGTCAAATCTTTGAACAGTAAATTTCATTTTCATAATGTGATGCTTTAACTGGTGTGCTTGTGCATTATATTGTTCTGAGTTTTCCACTCCCTCCTTGGACTGTTTTATCTCCTAGCATTTTTACGCAATCCAGGTCTTAAGTCTAGTCTTCATTGACATGAATAAGGTTGGATTTCTTACCTTATTTTTTGTTCTGGATCTCTTCTACATGCCAGACTGTGAATGATGATGACAATGATGATAGCTCAGATGATGGTGATACATCAAACATGATGGTGGATGCACCAGAATCCAATTCAAAATTGAATCCAGCTACTGTACAGACCTGTGAGGCAGGGCACATGGAGACGGCAGAAGATGGATGGACTGTAGTTTCATCCACACGAAAGTCTAAAAAGAATTAGGTGAACCTCTGTTTACCTTGGATTCCTTGGGAATTATACATCCCGCAAGGGATCTATACGTTTGCCCTTTGGTATCTGTAGTATATGTGGTTCATCGGGCATTTTTTGGTCTGCTATTTTTTATTTATGCCCCCTCCAGTTGTGTCTATGCAAAAGTTGTGGTCAAGGTATCTGCAGTTCTGATGATACGTGTCATACAGTATTCAATGAGTGTAATCATTAGATTAATATTTTTGGAAAGATGAAATTTTCAGCTTTAAAGAACCTTTAGAATCTGGAAATTATATCTCTACATTGTTATTTGCTGATGGAAGTCCGTGTTTAATTATTACTTGTGTGAGATTAATAAACAAAGTAGTCAAGCATCATCACTAGAACAAATTATGCAAGTAAAATGACCTCACATGTGAATTTGTAACATACCACGATAGTTTACTAACTGGCCAAAAATTGGGAAAAGAAAAAAAAAAGGTACGAGTGAATACGCTGTTTCAATGAGCAGAGACCTTTTTTTTCCATTAAATAAGTATAGAAATCACTACTTAAAAGCTTCCTAATTGCCGAGAAGCCTGCAGAGGAGGTGAGCCCTCCATTTCAGATGGAAAATGAGAATGTTGTATAATAATCTTGAGCTGCTGATACACTCATCAAGAAATGCTACAGTCTGGAAATGGTCAATAACTAACAAAGGTTGCAGCATTTCTTGAAGTGTGTAGTAGAAGCTCAAGATTATGATGGAAATGCGTGCCCATTACCAGCTGAAATGGAGGGGCTTACCTTCGCTGCAAGGTTATGGAATGTAGGAAATTCATGGCTACTCATCAATGGAGCTTTAAGTAATGATTTCTTCACTCTCAATTTCATCCAAGATGTCCTAATTATTATATTATTGCAAAAAAATTAGTTAATATATAGTTCATCTTCGCTACACCAACTCCATCTCTTAAATCTGAAACTGCAACTACAGCCCTCCAAAACCTCTTTGTCCGGTACCCACCATGCCCACCAATTTCATCAAATTCCTCTTCCTTTCACTCTCATTCTTCTTCATTTCTATCTCTTCTATTTCATCCCGAATCCTTCCCTCATACACTGGCCACCAAAGTGAATGGAATTTTTTGCATGCAAGCATAGGCATTTCAACCTCATACTCTCCGGTGGCCGTTTCGGGTTCGACCCCTACGTCACGATTCTTCACACCGATTGCACCGCCCGCTCCATCCTGTACGACATTGGCACCAATGCTTACCGGCCTCTAATGGTGAAAACAGACACTTTGTGCTCTTCTGGCGAGGTTCTGGCCAACGGAGCCCTGGTCCAAACCGGCGGGTTCAACGACGGTGACCATGTAGTTCGTACATTCACGACGTATGATGGTGATGAATGTGACTGGGTAGAATTCCCACAGTATTTATCAGAACGCAGATGGTATGCTACTGACCAGATTTTGCCCGACGGTCGTGTAATCATTGTTGGAGGAAGAAGACAGTTCAACTACGAGTTTTACCCTCGAAATTCTGAAGATTTTTCTGCTTCTCGAACTTCCATGCTACGTTTCCTGATTGAGATGACAGATTATGGAGAAAACAATTTTTACCTTTTCTACAACTTTTGCCTGACGGAAACTTGTTCATCTTCGCTATTGCAAGACCAATATTGCTAGATTACAATCAAAAACGTGTATTAAAAGAGTTTCCTGAAATCCCTGGAGGTAATCCACGTAACTATCCAAGCTCAGGCTCATCAGTTCTGCTTCAGTTGGATGAAAACAAAGACGGCGGCATTGAATCTGAGATCTTAATCTGCGGCGGTGCACCGAAGGACTCGTTTGCGCAAGCCAGACATGGATACTTTGTACGCGCGCTTTCTACGTGCGGCAGGCTAATAGTTTCCCATACAAACCCAAGCTGGGTTATGGAAGAAATGCCATTACCAAGAGTGATGGGTGACATTGTACTTCTCCCCACCGGCGTCGTGATCATAATCAACAGCGCAGAACAGGGAACTTCCGGATGAGAACTGGGCCGGGCCCGATCACCTGGCCGATCATCTACCGTCCATCTGATCAAGGTAATCGCAGATTTTCAGTCACGGCACTATCAGCAAGGCCAAGAATGTACCATTCATCGGCTATCTTATTAACAGATCGACGTGTACTAATCGGCGGCAGCAATCCGCACGTTCATTACAATTTTACAAACGTTTTATACCCAACAGACTTAAGCCTGGGGGCTTATTCACCGCCGTATTTATCAGCCGAATACGCTCCGATACGGTAGAAAATATTGTCCTTAGATGAAACATTCAGATAAGGCGCGACGTTTAGGGTGAGTTTCTCCGTGTAGGAGTATCTGTCAGCGATTGTTGTGTCAGTAAGACTCATTGGGCCATCGTTTACAAAGCATTCTTTTGGAATGAATCAGAGAATGGTTGTGTTGAAGCTGCTTGACGTTTCACATGAGACGTCCTATGTGTATGATCCGAGCACCGTCGCTCCGTCAACGGCTGAGACTCTCCTTCAGGGTACTATTTGTTGTTTTATGGTGCATGCTGGCATACCAAGTTATGATATGTGGGTAACGCTGGCTTTTTAACTTTGAAAATGGCCTTTTGCCCTTAATATTATTCTTCCGAGTGCTATTTTTCCTAAATTTGTGTGTATAAATTCCTTGAGTTGAATGATTGATTCGTAACAAGTTGGCAAACTCAAAATTTGTTGCCTGTCTCTTAATCCCATTTTATAATTCAAGAAGTTTAAATTTATTGTTCATTTTACTTTTATTTTTAACCACTAGATCCCCTCTTTTAAGATATAATTGTTGTAATTACTTGATATTTAAGAAAATGGGAAAACATTTAAGTGTATAATCCATTATATTAGATCAGAGTGAGATATAATCTTTCTCCCAGAGTACTAAAGACCTTTTTTGTAAAACATTTGTCTAGTGACGCCACGATTTTAATAGATCTGATTAGTGGGCGTATCAACGGCTAATCGTTTGACATTTGGATAGTATGCCTTTTCAGCAGTAAGTAACTAGCATTCATCGTTCAATACATTCCCTTCTTTAGCAGATTATGTAAAATTAATTGCTAACCACATCAATGGCAACCTGAATTTTGTCATTTACCTGTTCTCATTGATCAAACGTTCTTTTTCTAATTGCTCATCACAATCTATAGACAAACTATTTTAGTTAAAAAATAAAATAATCCCCATCAGCTAATTAAAACAGTTTCCCCAGGATACATCAAGTCAGCATACAAGACCAATTCATTGTTTACTGTAACTCAATACAAACTAACTCATTGAATTTGCTATCGCCAAAAGTTAAACATGTGATAACCGAAAATCAGATGTCAATTGGTACATTGAGAAATAACCTGCAGGTTCAAATCCCTTTTTGTTTAGTTTTGTAAACATACAGATGGTAAAAGAAGACAAAGCACCTTCAAGATGGTAAATGGAACTAGTAATTCAAGACAAAAGAATGTGTATGGCAAAAATATAGCAAAAAGAGGAATCGGATGAGGGAGAATTACGTGTACCAAACTACTATCACTATACACAGACGACACTGACAATTATGGACGGTGAACTTACCTCTGATATCAATGGCTTTGCATGCTCTTCCCACTCAGTAGCCCACCTTGCGGAGAAACCCATTTCTAGCGTACCATTCCTCAACTTCCTCAGGGCATCACATTCATCTGGAAAACCCTTAAAGAGCATCTGCAGAGTCATAGTAGTGGAAAATTAAAATATCTGCCAAAACAATCTTCTTAGTACTCAGTACAACGATAAGATAACACCTTGAATTGTGCATTATTCAACTTCTATTAATCAGTATACACAGTGCTAGTCAAACAAACTTACCAAGAGTTGGTCAGCTAGCTCTGAAGATGACGAAAAGAGAAGGCCGTTTTTCTCTACTTTAACAAGTTCTTCAATGCTAAGGAAATGCAGCACCATCATTATCAATGAGAATGCAGCATTAAAATAAAATATAACATCACTAAAGCATATGCAATACGCAAGTTACTGAAGAGATATGACACAAAAGTTTTACCAAGAGTAGGAAACAGCGCATACAGGCAGTCCACATCCGAACATGTCCACAACCTGGAAGCCAATATCAGAAATTTCACCGACTAATATAAAGTGAGAGATTCTTTATGTATGCTGTTTTATTTAATTATTTTTAAACATGAACACAGTACAACCAGAAGCTATAATGGGAACTCTAATAATAACACACCTTCATGGGGAGGTCCAAGCCTGATGATGAAATATGCAGACAAACACCCAAGTCTGCTGACCCTGTATATGGGGAAGATACTTAAATGAGCAAGTGAAAAAAGAAGTAAACAAAAAAATTCGAATGGGATCAACTGAGAACATCCAAAAGCAAGAAAGAGGGTTTAGGTAGGGGATGTAAAAATGGGAAAGGAAAAAAGCACTAACACGTGAACAAATGACCTACCGAGAAGCAATGGATAATCTTCAGCTGACAACCACATGGTACGAAATGCCACTCGTTTGAGGCGAAACCTCCTTATTTTCTCTTCATATTTTTCTTTATCAGGTCCTTTGCCTTCATGGAGAAAGAGAAAAGCAAAGTAAATAGGTACCAGTGTGGATGCAGACATCGCACAAGGAGAAAAAGAATCATTACCTGTAATGACGAACAAAAGCCTAGGAAACAAGCATTGCTTCCTGTCAGATTCCTTCGAAATAATCGCTTCATTGTTGGAATCATCTTCATTCAGTATTGCAGCAACACGTCTATCATACATTACTGCTGCTTCCAAAAGAATGCCAAAATCTTCATCTGGAGTCCTGAAAAAATGTGTCATTATCCAAAATATATCACCTCTCACCAAATTTATGTCATATAACCCTGGAAATTGGTGGACACAATTGGAAGAAATAAAGAGATGGAAATAGAAAGAAGAACAAAATACCAATGTTGACAGGAATAATAAAAGCAACGGGTGTAGGATAAACATTTCTTGAGTGTTCACATTATTAACAAACTCACAAAAGAATGAGCTTACCAACTTGTACTGCTTACAACAAGAGCTGTTCTGTTTTGCTTCAAGAAAACATCAGTGCCAGCCTGAGTCGTAAACAGAGTCTCATCTGTATTATGGCTCTCCATTCCCAAAAGTGCAAGTATTAGAGTAACAGAGGTGTTCTATTATGAACCATGATCAAAGTCAGAACCACAGAATTATTTGTTGGTCAAACTCACCATTACTGACATAATCTTGAACACCCAGAGGCTGGCGTAGATTCTTGTCCAATCTACAGAATAACTATAAGTAGTCCACATTCATATATATTCTTTGAATCAATTTTTTTTTGGAATAAATATTTGCACAGAAAATGTAATTTACCTTATGCTTCTCCTCGATTGTTGTTGAATGGAAAAACTCAGGAGGCTGATCATATAATACAGCAGCTCTATCAATTTGACCAGAGAATACAAAATTCACAATCAGAATACGTCACAATAAGTTATACTGCAGAATAAATTTGTGACTTTTTTAGCAGACCCTCTTACTTAATTTCCCAGTTCTGAGCCAATTCATGTTGCATTGCTTGTGTTACACAAAGAGAACCATTTGCCATCTTCCCATAACACTTCTCAAACCTAGAAAAAAGAAAAAGAAAAGCAAAGTCACATCAGCCACACAGCTAAAGAACACTCTTCATAGAGAAATGTGAAATTTAAATCAACTTTATTGGTACCAGTGGTATACTGAGACAAAGTAACTACTTCTCCCAAGTGACAAACTGAGCAATGTATAACCAAAATTATGCCAGTCAACAATAAATGCAGACCGTTTCAGCAAACTTGCCCATTTTACAGCCACCAAGGTCGGAACAGAAGGGGGATTCTACATAAACAAAAGACCACAAAAGCGTGAGAGATCATAGCAATTTGGGTTGAGGCAGAAGTGTGGGTAGAAACAGGTAGGAAAAGTGATTAGGTTATAAATCACAATAAAAAAATTATCTCTCTAAATTATAGAAAAAAATTTTCATTAGAAATATGGTGGAACATGGTTTTAGGGGATCCATCAGTTGAAAAAAGTATTTTGTTCAAACTGATTCTATAAGACATTCTCCTCCAAATACGCATAATTGCCATAAGTTGGGTCAAGATAGAACTATATGATATTACATTTTAGTACAAATAAATATGCTATTTCACACGAAAAACATTTCCCATCTCTAGCTTAAATAGAAACTCACTGAGACTAAAATGAGCAACGGATGAATGTCAGATTAGAAATCAATGTAAGAAGAAGTGATTAGACACCAAGACACGATAACCACAAATGAGTTTAACAAGAATCATTGAGTTTACTAGAGGAAATTAAAACTCACCTGCACTAGAAATACATCAGGAGAAGATATTTTCACACAAAGAAACCACAGAAGCATGAGAAACTGAATCAAAGGCTTGAGTAAAAGCTGTATGGGCCGAAGCACCCTAGGCAAGCATCGAGGGACTGTTGGCCAGTGGGTCTACAATTTGTTTAGCAGGGAAAATCAAATCACAGAATAAATTGATAAATCAAGATTCAAGAAGCCTCATCATTACAAGATTTCACTATGTCATTACCATTGTGTGAATATGAATAGATGGATGCTCTAGGATAGCAGCGTGGGGCTTGGAACCTGTCCAAACATTAATAGTAGTTATTAAATTATTGTATTTGATTACTCTTCGAAACAATTAAAAGTAATTACAAATAACTTCTTAACTGAGTCTCAAACAACCAAATTTAGTTACTGTAATTGATGAGACATAATTAAAAAATCTACATTAACACACAGCGGAACACTTGATGCAATATTCCATGTCATGTTGATGCTCCATGCCTACAGGTAGGGGGAGAAAATTATTACATTAAATGGAAATGATCTTATATGGGAAGGCATACCTCCATAAGCGACAATGTCCACCTCTAGAGACATCTGCAAAACAAATCAAAAGATAAGAAGATCAATCACAGGAAAGCCGATGAATAATGGGAAATAAATGAAACAACATTAAAAACCAGCCATAAACATGCTGTATTGAATTATATGCTTCAAGAATAACAAAAGTATTCATAATTTCATCTACGCTATAGAAATGGTAAGCACAGTTGATCACCACACTTTGCAAAAACAGAATCTAAAGAGTGTAATCAATTCAGATAATCATAATGCTCTAGGAAAAAGAAATTAAGATAAAAAAAAAACCCTGTCATAAACAAAAAAAAAAAAAAAATAGTAGTTCATCAGATGTTTGGCACGAATACATGAATGTACGTATGTATGCGATGAAATTACCTGACGGGCGAGAGAAAGAGCATGATACTGCATACGAGGACTGCGACCGAGATCTCCTAGAACTACCACACAAGCTCTGCCTCTCCTTCCCATCGTTTTCTCTCAGCTTTGCCCTTTTCCGTCCGTTATTGCATTCAAACTTTAATTCTTCGGATATAATTGACAGAGGAAAGAACACTCATCTAAAGGAAATACAACGCGAGGAGAAAATTCACGATCATGCAGAGCGAAATTCCAGACAGAAGTAAACTGATGTAATTTGAGATTATTTGAACTGTTCTGTTCTGTGTTATTGACAAACTTGAATCTGGTTATTTTCTCGTTAACGTCGATAATTCTCGGCGATGAGT
>JAXCLQ010000006.1:1475844-1486416 GCA_035584115.1 Cedrela odorata | reverse complement strand
ACTTCACTGTCCTATTAGCTTAGGCACAAGACTAGGGTAGGGGCAAGGAAGAACATATAAAATTTCAAATTGCTTAATGTTTCAAGTATGATAAGACGCATCAACTCTTGTGCGAGAAGAAATAATTCTTTCAAGACAAGGAACAAACCTGATACACAGTATTATCACCAGCATTTCTAACAGCATGCTTCACAAAAACGTGATCACCATGTACAAGCGAAGGCCTCCTCTCTGCCAAACCTGGGACATCAAGAGCCAGAAATTGAAATTGAGCCCTTTTCCTTCTCAGGTTGACACATTCCATGTTATGGCACCTCATATCTTCCTGCAAAAGAATTAACCAATTTCAGACCCCACCCAAAAGAAGAGCAGTTTAACAGTAATAGCTTAACTGATGAGCATTAATACTTACCTCTAAATGCAGCTCTTCCATAACAAGCAATGTACTGAAGAAAGCAAAATAATTCTTCCTCACTAGACCCTCTACTAGAACTTCAGGGACTTGCCTATTCGCCACCAATTCACGGATGTCCTTTGGGATTGGAAATTCGGGGAGCCTATACTTGAAACCTTGTGCCGTTGCTCTAGCAGGACGAGAGGAAACAACATATTCATCAATGGCAAACTGTTTTTTTCTTGGCACTCTTGAATATGGTCGGTTAGAAGCCAGAGACTGGGAGACATTGTCTTCAGCCAAAAGGAACACCACACGTTCAATTCTATCATCCCCTACATCAAAGTGCACTACAGATGTGTGCAAACCCATGTCCTTCGGTTTGCAAGATAACCAGATGGTTAAAGTCTTGAGAGGTTGAATCACTCTGTCCTCGATGGAAAATCCCTCTAAGAAGCCTTCAGCATTTTCTGACTCTGCGTAGGCTGATGGTGGTTCCATCAATGATAAAGTGTAAGAGTTTGCAGGATTTGAGCAGTATATTTTAATTCCCCAAAGATCAACCGGGTCACGAGTAGAGTTCTGTATTGTAATTGAACACTTGGAAGTCTCTCCTACAAGAATAGACTGAGGTTTCCCTTGAATAAATGGAAATGGAATAGATACAATAACAGGACCCTCTTCACTTGGATCATAGCTGCAAGCTGATTGATCGTCCTGAAAATCAATAAAACCGATCTCTCTTTTTTCTCCAATGTCAGAGCATTCACTACCCCAGCTAACATATTCAATATTGCTCATATTAAAATGGTATGCAGCAAACTGAGTTCCTGAAACTCTGAACATATACCAGGAAATACAAATTACACATAAAACAAAGATACAGCAATAACTCATTACATAAATTATCGAAATGAACGGTAAAATATTTATCGGCCAGAAAGAACATTGAAGTCACCAGATTATAGAACTCATGTCGCAGCCAATTATGAGAAAGTAAATTGAAATTGAGCAGACAAAACGTTATGTTCTTTATTTCAACAACAATTTACCAAGAAAGAAATTGGCATTGATAACTAGAAATCTGACAAATTGGTTAATGATAATCTAACACCAAAATCAGCATTGAACCTTTGAAAAAAATGAATTCTAGTATTATGAACAAAAAACTAACGCTGCAGCCATCTGAGACTAACCCTGAGCAAAGTCCTATCATTTTGACATGCACAAGAGAAGTAAATTTTAACCAACCAGCAATAACATGTAAACTGAAAAGCAGATGAAACGACACCTAAAACAGAATAAAAATGGTAGTTTTTTTTTTTTCCTGTATGGCAATATATAACAGCATTCCGAGTAGAATTATCGACAAATAAACCAATTCTTCACAAATTTATTAGAATCCATTCTCCCATTGAAAATTAAAAGACACAAACCAGCCAATGGTAAATTTTGACAACACAAAAAGGAAAAGCAAACAAGAGAAAACACACATATACACAAGAATGATAAAATGCAGGCTAAAATCACAAGATATAATAAGATTAAACTAAAACCAACGGATACCCAAAATCTGAAAGGAGATGACACGTACCTACCTTTTGATGAAAGCACTTTAAAAACTGATAAGAGCAGTAAAAAGTTCAAACTTTGACGGAGATAGAGATGGAAGAAAAAGAACCCAGGTAACCAAATGGTTTAATCTAAGTATTGATATGAGAAAATGGAGTTTTCAGTGAAAACTTGAAGGATTCTTCATAAAGACAGAAATAGAAAGTGAAAGTGAATATATAGTCAAGTCCTTGCTTTAAACAGACTTGAACAGACTTTTGCTTTAGAATTGAAAAGGACAGTAGAAGAAGCAACCCGAGAAGGAACTGCATTTCATTAAAACAACTTGTCTTAGAAGTTATAATGCAGCCGAAGCGAAGCCAAGTATCTGTTAGACATCAGATATCCGTATCTGTACGGAGAAACAGAGCAGTTTTGTTCTGCAGGTCATGTGATTACGTGGCAAGATATTACTGGGCACCAAAGGTCATTGATGGGACATTTGGTAGGAGACTTAGTCAAAAAGGGCGACACGTTTGCTATTTGCTACTTGATTTTGTGGACTCGAGATCATGGTAGAGAATTGTGGATTCCTGTTCAGTTGAATTTCATTGCTTAAACGTGCATTTTGTAGGAGATTTGTGGTTTCTTATCATGGACTTGATTGTCTCTGATCATCTTATTATTTACCAAAGAAGGTTTGCTAAATCGACTTACCCTGTTCAGACGGTAGAAAGCAGTATTCTTCTGCATTTTAATATATTTCTGCTTTGCCAGGAATCTGCACACTGCATACTTGTGGTGGGAGAAAAATGTGCATACAATTTGGATGATATTAGAACTAATGGAAAAACAAATTTCTGGTTAATTTGTCTGCAGTTCATGTAACACCCATGAATTCTATCCATTTCATTCAAAAATAAAAATAAAATTATCATTGTTTTATTCTAGGCTTGCGATATGGATGAAATTGGTGGAACAGATGAATGAAAGTGAAGCATTGCATGTCTTCGTTGTTAAATTAATTGAAAATTGTAAAGTCGCTTGATGATCGACATAGACTGATAAGCAGACCTTCATTATGATATTATTATATAAAGTAAAATTTCAAAATTAATAAAGGATTCTGGATTAATATTTAAATATTTAACAGATAATTTTCAAAAGATATTTGGTGATATAACATTAACATTGAAGCTAGAAAATATGCTGATAAAGATCAGATGGGTTAGTCATGGCATATGCCATGTGAACAAGCATAAATACTGCACAAAATAAATAAACTTTACACTTGTTACAGAAATTCTACAAATCATTTCAGATTAGAGGTTTGGTGGGTTAGTTGAATAGTAAAAAAAATATTTAATTTAGATTACTGTAACATCCCGAATAAAATAATAAATCCCCACACTTAATCACAAATTGCTGAAATTTGTAACTTGAGAATTGAGCAGGGGCCGCCAAGTCAAACGCAGATTGCTGAAATTTGTAACTTAAGAATTGGGTAGGGGCCGCGCGAACGCAGGCCCCCGACTACCACAAATTATGACGTACGCTCTGCCACTTTGGGCAGACCTTAGGCTGGCGCCCTTTCTAAGTGCAATGAAAGTCACCAACCTAGGTCATGGGTCTTATTGATCACCCATTTACCCCGTCCAGGTAAGTATGTTTCAAAGTAGCCTCACATTCCTTACTTATAGCTACTCTCAGAGTTGCGCTAATGTGTCTGTAAGATGTGGGATAATACCAGTTCTTTCATACGTTGCCAGAGTCAGAATACAGAGATAATGAAGCAGTTGTTTTCATACCTTTCCCATACAAATATTTCATACCATTGTTGGCTGATTAACACTTACAGAGTAAATTCACCAAAAAAATTCCCACTCAATTTGACGAAATAGGATTACAATAACAATCATGCCATCGGTATAAATTCATAGGTTTAAGGATAAACTGGTATGCACAAAAAAACTGCTTGGTAGGAGTAGGACAAGCAAGAAGCAAACAGCACTAAGCTTTGCCATTTTGGAATATCAGTTTTATTTATTTGATTTTCTTTACACGTTAAGCTAATCTGGTCGAGAATTCCATCTCTTTAACTTTCGTTTTCACGACTAGAGACATAATCAACTAGAGTGTTTACTTAAGGTTTTATTTACTAAGATTAGTAAGTGCAAATATGGATAAAGAGGTGAGACGATCAACACTTGTAGGCACAGAAGCATTGCTTTGGAACAGGTGGTGCAGTATACAAATCACAAAGTCCCTTTCCACTGTAACGATTTTTACAGTCATCCCAGCAACGTTGGTTTCCTTTACAGTTCCAAACCTTGTGGCAGTCTTTTGCTTCTGCCATATTCTGCACCATCTTCTCATCTGTAAAAAATTAAAAACACCATTAAAGAAGCAGAGAAAATTATGTTACAGTACAGAGAGAGTCCTAGTAGAATACTGGTTTTATGAAATATCATCGCATCTATATTTATTTTTAATTAAATATCGTTAAACATGATGGTGGTGTCATGTTCCATTGAACATTTCTCCTCCTTCGTGTTTAACCAAGAACAACCAAAGAAATCTTGAAGATTGAATAACTCAAAAAATAAGATTCAGAGTTATTACCACTAATGAAGAAAAGGAAGACAAGCAAGAAGCATATGGTAAAAAGTTTAGCCATCTTTAGACGATGATACAACTGAGGTCTGGTGTGTCCATTTATAGTGGGCAATAGCAAAACGACCTTCTTCCTTTTCTTTCTATTTCCATTTTTCTAATAAAAAAGAAGAGAATGGGTAAATTATGGCGTGATGCCCACAATTTATCTCATTCTTTTTAGAATAATGTTAACACAAATATAGTTGAAATACAAAGTAAACTAATGAGATAATTAACGTGTTACTTATTGAATGGTGGTACATACTAATGTTATAAAACTATCACATTAATAATAGTATTAAAAATTAACAATTATTAATATGTAACACTTAATAATTAGTGTTATATTAATTGAAATACAAAAGTTATTTCCTAACTTTACAAGCCTAACATTATCATTCTCTTTAATCAACTACTGTCATTGCTTTAAATGAGAATGAGACATTAAAAATAGTTTTGGTTGGAGACTAGGAGTCGAGAATGTTAAAAAAATATGTGTTTTAAGATTTGGAAATCTTCCATCTTTTAGAAAAAGAGAAATTGCAGATACCATATCCTATTGAGAGAGATTTAGAGGTATTTTAATTGGAAATGGATGCAGATTCCATTTGTGAGTGGAAATTTACCAGCAAAGAGGAAACACAGGCATAACAATTTCTAATTGACATGGGCATGCCACTTTCTTTCCAGGTAGCGTCCAACTCAAGGATATGCTTTTAAAAATAACCACAAGCAAAAGAGAATCAATGATGTTATATTTCTTCAGCAAGTCAAGTCAAGTCATTGGAGGAAATGCTTGTTTTATGTTTATCTCAAAGAGTATGGACACATCTGCAGTAGAAATGAGAGAGAATCCAAGAGGAAAAGTAGAAGAAAAAGAAAATGCATGAATAGTCATCTCAAATTGGATTTATGCATTCTATAATCAATTCATTTTATCACAAAATTGATGTATAAATAAAGCAGCAATTGATTAAACAACAAATCTGCTGACTATCTCCTCTCCCCTCGAACAAAAATAAAGATTCCTTGTGAATGCAAACTCATCCCTCCCAGGTGAGATCTCATTTAAGACTGCATATTGGTTTTACCATCTCAAAGGATCTCTCTCACAGCCAAGGCTGTTGTAGGGTTATCGTAAATCTCAATCTTTTCCACAGCACCTACATAACAAAGAACAGGAACCATAAGCTAACCACTGAACATAAAATAACTGTGCACACCCAAGCATGCTAGACCTGGAAAAAAACATTGACTGGTTATAATAGATTTGCAACCTTCTGGGCAGAAAACATCAAGGAATAACATAATTAAGCAATTCCTATCTCAGATAATAATTATCCAGCTAATTATTAATATGCTATTTATATCAAAAATTTACAAAGAGAGGATGATATTTAAGTGAAGAGGGCATGCATGTCAATGGAATCTTGACAATGGTTTATTGGATAGCAGCATATTGCATGCAAGCGTATGTATCTGTATAAGCAGTAATTAAATACATGTGCTGCTCAAAAATTGAAGCAGTAAAATTACCGTTTGTATCTCTTCTTGGAACCACAAGGACAAAGGGCATTTCTACTGATCTGCCCACTCTTAGCCAAATTGGACCTGGCAAGATCCAGTGGGGTTGACCCCATCAGCTTTTGAATCTATAACAACCGAAATCACAGTTAATAATACATTTTAAATATTATACTCTCGAAGAAAATTTCATTTTAAAAAATACTAAAATACCAGTGGATGCACAAACATGCTAAAGCAAAACATGTTTTTGGACAGAGAAAAGTGTTCAACAGAGTCAAACCTTTCAAGAACTAGATCATTTAGAGTACACCTTTAAATGATTTTAATCATCTACATAAAACAATCTTTCAAAAACCCATCTCAAAGAACCGATTTCAGCATTACAAATAACCATAATGATTGCAAGCTACTACCTCAGCCATGCTCTTCGGCATTGGTTTTCCTTCCTCCTTTAACTTCTCTATCTTCTTTTGTGCTTCTCTTGCCCATGTAAACTTTGCAAGGGCACTCTCGACTTCAGCTATTGTGCAGTTACAATGCTTTGCTGCTTCTTGTTTTTGACTGATATGGAGATTCTACAAATCAGGACACTTACCCAAATGAAATAAATGAACATGTGAATGCCAGATTACAAAGATACGGCAATATCTACAATGCAAAATCCCAGTATTGTTTCTGGAAAGTCAAAATAGTAATATAGAACTTATAATAGGGATATCATTAAACTTGAAACCTTGAACTGCAAAAAATTTTCCATAAATGAGAGTTTGTATGCGGACAAAAAACCAACCTCTCCAATAGGATCAAAAGCACCAAGATAGCGAAGAATTGCTTCTTGTTTCTCAAAAGCATCAGAAAATGTGGCTTCACTGCTTCTACCGACTATGTACTGCTTTAATGTACCCAACTTTCTAGCCTTCCGTAACTCATCAGCAAACCCTGTAACAACCAATAAAAATTTTATTATAAGATTACCAAAAAGCTGTCTTCTAGAATACGCTCCTACTCTGGTTCTGAAAAATGCACTTACCAAGCGCTTCTTCAAAAAGCACTTCAAGCACATTTCTTATTCAAAAAGCACTTTTAGTATAGTACGTATTATGTGCTGCACCAAAAATAACTCTTAAATTCTTTCCTATCCTCAAAAGCAGGTTAATCTATTTCATTCAAACACTGTATTACATTCCAAAAGCGATTTTTGTAATTTGGACGCTCTTTTAGCAAGCAATCAAAAAAAATGTCTAAGTATTAAAAGCTCCGCGTTGTTTAAGGTTTCCGTTAAAATTAAAGAGAGAGGGGATGAGCTAGAGTGAAGGATTGGTGATGGAAACTTACGAAGGAGGGTGAAAGACTGAGAGTTGACGTCGGGTTCTTCGGAGGATGATTTTTTTCCGGTGAAGACTCCTTTGATCGTGTCCATCCATGAGCTTTGGAGTGGCGTTGTGGTGAAGATCGAGCGATACTGTGATACAGTTAGGAGACGATTACGGTAAATGCCATTCAAAATTCGTGAAGAAAGCATCTTGACGTTGTGGCTATGGAGATCAAGCTGATTTTGAGGTGACAATCTGTTAGGTTTTTGAGGGGTTTAAGTTTGCAAATTGAGAAGAAATGGAAGGGATATCATTTTGTTAGAGTCGCAGACCATCAAAGTCAGGATGGCCGAGTGGTCTAAGGCGCCAGACTCAAGTTCTGGTCCTCGAAAGAGGGCGTGGGTTCAAATCCCACTTCTGACAGATAATTGTTTTTTATTTTCTTTCAATTTTTCTAATTCAGTTCTTAATTTAGTATAAATGTTGAGTTGTTTACATCATATAGTTGAGTAATATTACAAAATGTCCAGTTCTTTGCATCATATAGTTGAGTAATATTACTTATCCCATTTAAACCGCAGCTAAAATATCTGATATTATAATTCATGACCAGTAATATAAGAGAAATCAGCAAAGCTAATCAAATCCACAATTGATCTTCACACGAGGAAAGAATCCAAAACATACAATGGTTGTTCTTGAACATAGTGATCAATAATTTGCAGAAAAGAATTTCTATTGTGCTACTAGCTTTCCGAATTGGAATATAGCAATTACATCATTTGATGGTCACAAATATGATTGAACTATCTCAAGTCTCACCCACATCAGCATTCAGTACTGAATACCGAAACTTCCCAAGTTATGCTTCTGATCCTTGCCAAAAATAAATTACAAAGAATGTCTCGATGTTCCGCACAAACTGGCGATCTACTGAGATAAAAATCTGGGGAATCATCAATTCTTCTACACACATCTATCAACAGATCATAACTTCAAACCTTCCAAAAACATCAAGGAAGCAATCATCAACGGCAACTCAAAAAGAATATGGGGTTACCCATAGGCTGTAACTTCACCTCTTTCTCTAAGCTACAAAGAATGAAACCCAAAAAGACTAGGCTGAAGAAAATCTAGGCCCTAGAACGCCTGAACTCAAACCAGATCTCGTAGTGATTAAAAAGCAAGCTATCATGTGCTTTCTTCCCTATATACTCAAGTCCCAAGCTTGTGAGCCTCTTTGTACACTCCTCTCCTCCCAATCGTGAGCAAAACTTTATGTTATGAGACACAAAGATTCGCCCATCATAAGGTTTCAACTTATTTGCTAACCTCTCCAGTCCAAGCCACACAAGTTTGTCAGGCATATGAAGAAAAACAGCACTGGCATATATCAAATCATATGAAACTCCTGAACCAAAATTTGTAAAATCCATATCTTCGCCTCGCACAATGACAGGGCGCTTGTGTAGAAGACCTTGGGAGGGAAGTTCATATCTGAATGCAGCCATTAAAGAGAGCTCATCTCGCTCCAGGCAGTGAAAGTGTTCAGGTTCGAGATACCGAATGAAATGCAGGCCAACACGAAGTGTACCACACCCTATCTCAAGGACACGCGAGTTAGGTGTTAGGTGGCTGGCCTCAGCAAGGAACTCAAACACATCTCGGCCACCAGCCCAAGGCTCCCCATAATTGCTGTGATGCTCCTCAACAAGAAGCTCACCAGGGCATGGAAGGGCAGTATGGTTGTTGGCTTCCGGTTCTTCATAGTGTGATATGCCTTTGAATCTGAATTAATTACAGAAATTTGATCAGAACATGCCAAATCCACTTTTTTTCAAAAGACATGCCAAAATTACTCATGGAACACTCTAAAATTATATCTCAAACATGCAAATCAAATAAATTAACACACTCTGATCGCATGTTTGAGAGTATTGCACAAAGAAAAGAACCCCAATACTACAAGACAATATCATAGAGAACTTTGATCACATGAAGTCCTTCCCCCAATGTTTGGTTACCGCAAAAAATCTAGATTTGAAAGCGAAGGAAAGGGAAAGGAAAAAAAACATCATGACCCCATTTGTGTCCTTCTGTCAAATCCCAACAAATATATAATATAAGATTCACAATTTCCACTATCTTTTATTACATTAACGCAGATTTCCTGAGCAGCCATACAAAGAATTGTGATTCATAAACAGTTTCAGAAACAAGAACATAATTTGCTGATTTTAGATCTAATTTGCATATTCGTTCGTACAAAAAACAGAAAAAACAATAAATTTGAACTAGTTTATACGATTTCCCAACAAAAATCCCTTGTTCTCAAAACCAAGAACTAAATCCAAAATGTAAAGCAACCTAGCCCTTTCCCCTAATTAAGCAAATGTAATTGACAAACACACTAACTCTGAGATATCAAAGAGAGAGTGAATACGTTTCTGAATAAAATTTTAAAATCAGTAAAACATCTAACAAGGATAAAGCTGCTTGTAACCTACTTTCTAAATCTGCAGTCGAATGGCGAACCAAGAACTTCCAGATATACTTGATAATAATTCTAAATGCACTAATTAAGAAAGCATTTAGCTATCAACACTCAGCAAACAGAATATTACATAACACATAAAGTGAAACCTAAAGCGAGAGTAAATGATTAAGCTTACGAAATGAGATCTTGCAGTTGCTGAGCTCTAGTCCGCGGATTAATCCCTTTCCTCAACACATTCTCCTGCATATGAAGTCCGTTCTGATAGATCTGATCCTTCACCCACTCAATGTCCTCTTTCGTCGTCAATGTTCTCTCACCGAATTTTCCAGAACTATCTTCGCTCCTTGTCATAACGGAAGAAGACGAAACGACGCCGTTGTTGGTGGTGGTGGTGGTGGTGGCGGAGAGCGGGCAAGTACACGTGGAGAGCGAGGAGAGGAGGAAGAACAAGAAAATCGCTGCGACTGATAGCGTGAGAACCAGAACCGGTACGGTTATTACTATGCCTTTCTGCTGTGTCGGTGATGTTATCAGCGCCATTTGGTTTCGTTTGCCGTGTTGCTTCGATTATTTTCTCAGTTAACAGCCTATTACAGTGCTTACCCAGATTGAGCTATACAATATAGACGACGTCG
>JAXCLQ010000006.1:1458968-1475744 GCA_035584115.1 Cedrela odorata | reverse complement strand
TCTAGGCTCTAGAACGCCTGAACTCAAACCAGATCTCATAGTGATTAAAAAGCATGCTATCATGTTTTTTCTTCCCTATATACTCAAGTCCCAAGCTTGTGAGCCTCTTTGTACACTCCTCTCCTCCCAATCGCAAGCAAAACTTTATGTTATGAGACACAAAGATTCGCCCGTCATTAGGTGTCAACTTATTTGCTAACCTCTCCAGCCCAAGCCACACAAGTTTGTCGGGCATATGAAGAAAAACAGCACTAGCATATATCAAATCATATGAAACTCCAGAACCAAATTTTGTAAAATCCATATCTTCGCCTCGCACAATGATAGGGCGCTTGCGTAGAAGACCTTGGGAGGGAAGTTCATATCTGAATGCAGCCATTAAAGAGAGCTCATCTCGCTCCAGACAATGAAAGTGTTCAGGATCGAGATACCGAATGAAATGTAGGCCAACACGAAGTGTACCGCATCCAATCTCAAGGACACGTGAGTTAGGTGTTAGGTGGCTAGCCTCAGCAAGGAACTCAAACACATCTTGGCCACCAGCCCAAGGCTCCCCGTAGTTGCTGTGATGCTCCTCAACAAGAAGTTCGCCAGGGCATGGAAGGGCTGTATGGTTGTTGGCTTCCGGTTCTTCATAGTGTGATATGCCTTTGAATCTGTATAAATTACAGAAATTTGATCACAACCATGCCAAACCCACCTTTTTTTTTTCTTAAGACATGCCAAAATTTCTCATGGAACACACGCCAACATTAAATCTCAAACATGCAAAGAAATTTACACACTCTGATCTCATGTTTGAGAGTGTTGCACAAAGAAAAGAACCCCGATACCACAAGACAATATCAGAGAACTTTGATCACATAAAATCCTTCCCCAAATGTTTGGTTACCACAAAAAATATAGAGTAGAAAGTAAAAGAAAAGAAAAGAAAAGAAAAAAGCATCAAGACCCCATTTGTGTTCACTCTATCAAATCCCAACAAATATATAATTTAAGATTCACAATTTCCACTTTTCTGTTATTACGTTAACACAGATTTCCTAAGCAGCCATACAGAGAATTGTGATCCAAAAACAGCTTCAGAAACAAGAACATAATTTACATCTTTTAGATCTAATTTGTATATACGTTCATAGAAAAGACAGAAAAACAATAAATTTGAACCAGCTTATAGGATTGCCCACAAAAAAAACCTTGTTCTCAAAAACAAAGAACTAAATCCAAAAATGCAAAGCAACCGAGCCCTTTTCTCCGACTCCCCTAATTAGTAAATGCTTAGTGATCGACAAACACACTAACTGTGAGATATCAAGGACAAAGTGAATAAGTGTCTGAACACAATCTTAAAATCAGTAAAACATCTTACAAGGATAAAAAGCAGCTTGAAATCTGTATTTGAATGTCGAACCGAGAACTTCCTGATATACTTGATAACAATTTTAAATGCACTAATTAAGAAAATGTTTAGCTATCAACACTCAGCAAACAAAATATTACATAACACATAAACTGAAACTTAAACGAGAGTAAATGATTGAGCTTACGAAATGAGATCTTGCAGTTGCTGAGCTCTAGTACGAGGATTAATCCCCTTCCTCAACACATTCTCCTGCATATGAAGTCCGTTTTGATAGATCTGATCCTTCACCCACTCAATGTCCTCTTTCGTCGTCGATATTCTCTCACCGAACCTGCCAGAACCATCCTCGCTCCTTGCTACCACAAAAGAAGACGAAACGATGCCATTGGTGTTGGTGTTGGTGTTGGCTGTGGCGGAGAGAGGGCAAGTACACGTGGAGAGCGAGGAGAGGAGGAAGAACAAGAAGATCGCTGCGACTGATAGTGTGAGAACGAGAACGGGCACGGTTATTACTATGCCTTTCTGTTGTGTCGGTGATGTTATCAGCGCCATTTGGTTTCGATTGCCGTGTTGCCTTGATTTTTTATTTTTATTTTTCTCCGAGTCAGTAATCTGTTACAGTGCTGCCTGGATTGAGCTGTACGATATGGACGACGTCGTTTTTGTTGTTTGATTTACGTGTTCTGCGATCAAGGTTCGTTTGTTGTATCTCTTTTTCTGAAAGACGGATGTCGACATGTCGTTAACGTTGAGAATGTCGGTTTGATGGCAGAGGGATCACGGGATTCGAGGAATACTACAATGTGGGACAGTTTATGCTTTTTATCATGGGCGTCTCTGTCTTTTTCCAAGTTGGATTGGATCTACAAAAGGCCGAGCCCAAGATTTTTTAATGTTTAAAATAAATAAATTTGGACAATATTCAGCCCTATACAATATTAATATAATCAACATTTAGGATGAAAAATAAATTTTAATTAAAATAATAATAATAAATATTATTTATTTGTGAGACAATTATATTACGTATTAATAAGTGTCTCGTCATTTATTGTATTGGTATAATATTGATTTTTTAATTTATTAATCAAATCCAATTGTTAAAGTTGAAACAAATTGAACTGGATTTTAAAAAGTTGTAACCAAAATCAACATAACCATGTTATTTACTGGATGTTGTTTAGCAAGCTATTAACTATATGATTTTTGGGAAAGTGAATAAACCATATAAGTTGATAACACATGAAAAATAATAACAATAAAAAAAAAAAATGCTTCTGCAAAGCTAACACTGCAAAAGTGCTTTTTGGTATATTGTAAAGGGTGTCATCAGAAGACTAAAGCATCATTTGTGTTACAACTTACAGCAATCATGTTAATGAATAGTTCACACACACACAAAAACCTAAACACACCATTTATATTGGGATCATGCAAACAGACCATAATTTACAGATCCCAGCAAACCTAAGAAAACCACCACTATTATAATCCATGAAAAAACAAAATTAACCCCAAAAATATCACATATACCACAAAGTTATCGCCAAAGTGTAGTTCTTTTCATTGTTATACAAAATCAGACATCCTTCTTCTGTGACGTGAGAGTGTAACTCTCAAGTTTGGATCCGAGGAAGTGACAACCTTGTTTTGTAGCGTGGAAGTTATCTTTGTACCTGAGCCATTGCCTTTAGGACTCTCTGTGACGAGAGGATTTGTATCACCGTACCTTGATTTTTTATATGAGCTTCGTAGCATTGCTCTGAAACGAGGATCCGAGAAGCTAAGGGATTGGAAAGCTGATAACTGTACTGAACCTCTAGACCCTGTTCTCAAACTTCTGGCCTTTACACTGATTTCCCTTTCTGCAGCATTTTGCCTTTGACGACTAGCCACAGTAGAAGTCATAAATCTAGGGACATAATTGTTTATACTTCTTCTAGTTACAGTTTTGGATGCTTTGGGGGTTCCAACTGCTTCCTTTAAGTATTCTTTCGGACTTGTAAGGCTCTTTCCTTCATCCTCCAGCGACTGATAAGTAGTTGTGACAAGCTTTTTCTTTTCACTTAATAGGAACTCAACCTCCTTTATTTGATTCCTAACTTTCTGACATTCAACTTCAGCTTCTCTCATGTCCTCTTCAAGTTCTGCCATTCTTTTCTCCCGTCGCTTCTTCAAGTCCTACATAGTTGATAAACATCAGAAAGCTTAGCAAACATTTAATGTCTAGGACACCGATAATATGAAGCTATTCAAAAGATTGGTACCTCTGGTAGCTCTCTGTTGGACTCTATACCTCTTGCTCGCTTGGCAAAGCTCAGAGAACAAATTGTCTCCCCAACATCTTCCTCATTTGGGCTTACATGAACAAGCATCAAAACCTTAGAACCATCACCTAAAGCAATTGGATTGAGAACCATTATGCATTTTCCCATATAAATATTGAAATAGTTTCATACAATCATAGAAAATAAATATTTCCAACGTATTTTTACTATTCTAATATGTTAAGAGTGTAAATCCATAGTCACAGTTAAGTCATCACCAGTACTGAAATTAGAGATTGACAGCAGTCATTAGATTCTAAGCAAACTCCTTTCAATGTTAAGCAGACACAAGTAGAACAAATTCTAACTTTTGGCAATTTTTAAAGAACAGCAAAACTTCACAACAAAAAGCAGAAGCTCACAGCCAAAAGAAAAATTAAAAATTTAATAATAAAAAAAAAGTATAAGAATGAGATGTTACCCAGGGAATCTTTGAGGATCTGAGTTAACTTGCTATTTCTGCAACCAAAGAAATAAAAGTCAGATCAAAAGGAACGAAGCAACAGCTAAACAGAGCTATCCTAACAGCCTTTAAACTACCAACATATGTTTTTTCAGTTACAAGTATATGGACCACTCCTTGCTTATCCAACAAAAGGTAGGAATAATTAAAGCTGAAAATTAAAACCAAGAACTTGCCTGAATGGCACATGGCCTCTCTTCCTTCTTAGAGCAGCAATCACATCAGCCAATGCAGAAAGAGAGAGATTTATGGCCCTTCCCTCATCGAGTGTTTGTCCAGTGGCCCCTGTTTTCAGTACTCGCTCGCTACCTCCAAGATCAACCATCCAAAGTTTGCTTACTTCTCTTTTAGCTTCCAAACCATCCCCAAGTCGGAAAATGGTGATCCTCATTAAGCTAGATATATGAAACTAGGCAGATAATGTAATTATCAAAACAAATTAATTCATCAACAAGATTCTAAAAATCAAACTTAACCAGAAACCCACCAGTGTGACCTGCTGGACGCCTCATTCACAATAGTCCATGAAGTTGATCTAACCCGTCTGCCCTTGTTGTACCACCAACGGGCTTTTGCAAAGTCTGGGATTTCTACCTCCGTCAGGCCCTCGATTTCTACTGAACCTTTTGCATCTGTTTGAATGTTGAGATTGCTGTAGCAGAGTTAGCAGAACCATAATGAGCAAATTAAGTGAATAGCCTTCATTATTGCTAAAAAAAATTGGAATGACTTGGGGCAATAAGCGAAACATATTTACCATTTATTCACAGCTTCAAAAGCTCTACATACTGGTTTTGGAGCCAATAGATCTCTCAGGTTACCCATGTAAACCTCCAACATGCTCATTGAAAAACTCACAGAAGATGAATTATCCAAAGAGGCTTGACGAAAAAGCTCTTCAAGAGCCCGAGGAACAATTCCAGGCAGATCACTTGTGCCATCCTGAAATGTCATTTTGCCCCAAAATTCATGAATGACATATTCTGAAAATTTTAACAACATGAATTCAAGAATAACAAAGTTTAAAATTTAAACACTAACCATTGTGAATGTCTTGCCGGTAGCTGTTTGACCATAAGCCAAAACACACACATTGTATCCATCAAGCGCAGATCTAAGAATTGGTTCAACCTCGATAAAAACATCTTCTACAGAGTTTTTAAGCAGAATAAAGCCTCTTAGACAACTGGAAACAGAAAACATATTCGATTAAACCTGGAAACAAAGAAACACATGAAATCAGATGCTAACCTTGACTAGCTGCTTGATTAAACACCTTATCAAATCCAAATTCTTTCTTGCCTCCTGCTGATCTAACCGCAATCTTCTCCAATTCAGTCAATATAGGTTCATGAGTTGTTCTTCTGTCTGTCAACCGAAATGATCTGACCCGACAAAAGACTCTAATAGAGCCTGAAAATCAAAATCAATCCTTCAATAAAGGGCAAAGAAAAATGTAAAGTTTCTTCCTTAAATCAGCAACAATCTGCTACCTTTGATGTCTAATATCTTATTCAATGCTTCCCTTCGTTTCTCATCCAACGTCCTGTTCTTCAACTTCAGTTGCACAATTTCTCCTACAGAATACGTAATTCATATAACAATGAAACCATTTGTCACAACAAGACAATGAACAAATTTTGCTATAACTTATTCATAATTTAACCTGTATTCTGCAGTTGCCGAGAGAAAGGCAAATGACCTATGGACTACAATTTGCTACAACTGATGCTTGAAACTACATTTTGCTACAGCCAAAACTTGAAAAGTTTACCTTCAAGATTCGTTATGGACAGCTCAAGCTCGTCCTCTTGGTGCTCAGGAACAACATTGACATCGGTGTAAAGGGAAAGCGGCGGTGAATCAGGCAAATCAGAAGCCGACGGCAACCCATCAATGTAATCAGTGTTTGATTCTATTGGAGATGATTTCATTAACTCTTTTTCATTGTCCAGAGGCAATGAGATCTGTCGTTTTTCAGTTGAAATGAACATTTAGAAGCTAATAAATTAACTGCAAAACTGACCCTTTTAAGAAAATGCAATGCTGGCGCAAGAAAAACTTCACCAAAAATGGAATATGAAGATACGCCTAAATTTGCTTGGCTCAACAAAACTCCATAAATATAGAAACTGAAGTACAAACTTGGAAGCTCGTTGCCTTAAAACAAGAACAACCACAACATCTCTCAGCAAACACAAAAAGATGAAGTAAAAATGAAGCGAAATCAATCTCATTCAAAAGTACCCAACAAAACTAACAAACACTAAAAACATTCCAAAAAATAAAAACCGACCCCAGATCATTAGTCACCCAAAAAAAAAATCCAAAAAGTAAAAGTGAACAACCAACCAACTCAGGAACTTATGCTACAGAACAACAATAAGTCAAAAGCTGAGTGAACATTTTCAAAAACCCTAAAAGAAAATTGGAAACCCCAGAAGGAAAAACAATATGGGTAAGAATTACTTTCAATGATTGAACACTCTTTGGATTTGGACTCTGATTAGTAGGTGGTGAAAAAGTACTTTTGTACAGGTTAATGTCACATACATGTCACATAGTGGGATTCATGTAAGGTCAATAAAATATAATTAGATTCTCTTGTAATGGTTGGTCCAGATCTAAAGTTGCACTGAAAAGTTGATTTTTTTCTCAGAGAGAGGAGCGTGAGGAGCGGAGGGCAAAAGCGGATTTAGAAGTTGAAAGTAAGTGCCTTAGATGGTGTGGGATATATATCTGGAATACTTTACGGAAATTGGATTGGATCCTCTGCATTACGAAACACTTGAAGTTTGGTTGATGGTAAAAAAAAAAAAAAATTTGTTTGGTAGGTTGTACATAAACTTTCTTAAAAAATATATATTGTAAGACGGTAAGGAAAAAAAAATGTTATTAGTGTGGACAGAAATGGAAACGTGGCATTAACACATTGGATATTAGTTTAGTCTAGCGTAGTCCTATCCCTAGACGATAAGACTGCCACAACTCTACAGGGAATCTGAAGACTTGCCGTCGACGGTAAAAATCGCCATAATGGCGGGTAGAGACAGCCTTTTAGGTTTGGGCCGTTGGATTTTAAACTACGCAAAATTATGTAGCATGGGTTTTCTACAAAGTTGATTGATAATTAACTACTTGTCGTCTCGTAACCGAACCTTCCTAAGGATAATCATAATTTATAAAATAAAGAAGCAAATGAGGTAAAATAATTGTTGGGTTCCTATATTTTTATATATTTACAAATAATGTCATAGTTTATCTTTTTATATCAAATAAGTTACTGGTCCCTGTTGAAATCGTCAAATTAGCCTTGCAGTATTCATGCTACCAAACTGTGTTACTAAACACTGAATGGCACTAGGGATTTATTTAATGCAAATGTACAAACTAATCCTCATTTGTGAAAACGAAAAAGATTTAGGGATCCTCGTGAAGCTTAGCAAATGTGATTCAAACTTCCTTTTGACCACTTTACCCACGTGGTACCGTGCCAAAATGTCACTACTTCCTATGATTGATCCTCATGCCTAACCAATTAACACTTAGGACCAACTTTTATTTATTTATTTATCAATAAAATTTTAATTATATAGTATTAATTTTAAATTGGATGATCGATTTTTAATTATTACAAACACTTTATAAAACAAATTTTGTTGTCTCTGTCTCGGACCACTATAAAATGAAAAAGTCTTGTTATTTCATTATCCACATCACATCAAATTAAAAATGAATAATAATAAATTAGAACTTAAATGCTATGACATATGCTACGCAAACTTCATTAATTAAATTAAATTAAATTAAAAGATAAGTAAATTGACAAGCACAACTACTAGTCCAACCAAGAACATCAAATATCTTCTAATTTTTGTTTTAAAAAATTGAGTATGATTTCTTTTAATAAACACTTCACTCCAACCATATATCCAAAAACACAAAATTTTTAATATATTTCTGAAATTAAAGTCATTATTAATAAAAAAAATATTTATCTTCTTAGAAATTTCAAAGAATGATTCATATATAAATTATTATTATTATTGTTGTTGTTGTTGTTACGTTTACACGTTACATTACGATTAAAATAATAAAATTGATTTAAATCAACTAATAAAATTTATTATGAAATTAAGCAAAAATACTATAAAGTTTGTGACTTTTTAAATATATTATAAAGTTCTAAATATTTTAAAAATTGAACAATTACCACCCACCAATATTAATTTGACACATCTACAATTTTATCAATCAAGCAATATATACTATGAATTTTTGAAAAAATAAGGTGACTCACGATAAGATACGTGGGTACGACCGCATACTAGAATTCTCGTTCAAAATGTAGTAATATTTTACATAGAAATTAACTATTTTATTAGGGAAAAAAATTACATATTTTATTGTTTGTAATTTTAGTTTCTAAATAAACCACAAAGAAAGTCAAAAAATTAATTAAACTATAAAGGCGACGTCGTTTCTCCTTTTTTTTTTTTAATTAGTTATTTTTCTCAAATTAAGAGGCTTTTGACTTTCACTTTGCCGTTCAGTTTTTTAGTCTGTTTAGGAAAATTTTATTTTCTTTCTTAAAAGTTCCCAATCTCTCAATTTTCTTTCGCTTAAATACATACACAGACACGTATTAACACACAGAATTCTAGGGTTTTTACTTCATTTTCTCCTTCAATTGATACCTTCAACTACTGGTAAGTCAATTCTTCGTTTCCTGTGTTATTGTTTTTTCCGAACTGTTATTATTATTTTTATTTCTGTATGTTCTGGCGATCATTGATTCAGCTCTTGTAATACTTTCATTTTAGCCGAGCTGAGTTCATCTCGCCTCATAGTTTTCTCGAATTGTTTCATTTTATTGGCTTAATTTTAGGGTTTAGATTTGCATTTATCGAATAGATGACGGTAGTAATTGGAGATTGTCGTGATTATTGCTTCATTTCTTCGTACTATCAATTTCGATGACCGATTGTAGATTTTTACTAGTAGGCTTATTTCACTCTCTCTTTTGTTACCTTTTTGTATTATTTTAGTAGTTTGCGAATATTTCAGTCAAATTTTGCATTTCTTTTGTTAGTTCAATTTATTTTAGCCGACCTTTGTCGTTGATTATGATCCACTATATGCAACCTTATCGAGTTCTCTCCGCCTGTGTTCTTTTGCTTTGGATTAAGCACTTGCACTGGTCACCTGTGGAGGAGAATATGAACAATAGGGAAAAAGGAAGAATCTCGGTTTCTAATGTGAACATTTAATGTGGCTTGCTGTCTGTCTTTAATAGAACACAATTTTATATTTGATTTAAATGAAAATTTAAAATTCCAACAGTGCTCTTATCTTGTCATGTATAAAGTTTGAAGGAATTAAGGAAGCATTAGATTTATAAATATATATTTGTAACCTTTTCCAGAAGAAAGTAAATATAGTATGCGATCTATGTAATGTAAGTGGCAACAATCAAACATTGCCGTATTCAGGTAGCTGCTTGAAAAAATTAACATGTTATTTTTTTTTTTCTATAAAATTTTGTCATTGATATTTTATTTGTTGATAATTGTTGCAGGGGTTGTTGCAATGCACCGTGTGGGTAGTGCGGGTAACAACGCCAATTCTACTCGTCCCCGTAAAGAGAAGAGGTTAACATATGTGTTGAATGATGCCGATAACACAAAGGTGAGGTGATTTGTGAAATTTTTGCTTTTTTATATTTACTGTCATCAGTTTTCTTTTGAATAGATAAAACCACAAGTCTGTTGTATATTGGATTGTTAAGAGTGTGAATCAATTGTCATCCACTTAATTGGTTCAGTTGAAACTTGTTTACTTTTTCCTTTTCATGGTTGAAAATACTGGAGTTTAAGTGCATCACTGTTGCTATTAAAGTTATATTAAATTATTGAAGTATGATACTCATTGCTATTAGAAACAGGCATTTTTTTATTATATTGGATACTTTTCTCCCAGTCTTGATCTTCTTTATTCACCAAAAGAATCCAAGTTGTTTGGATGGTATTGATGACTTCATCAATGATACCAGAGCTGTTGATCGTATGTTAAACTGTTTTGCATATTGATCTTGCAGCATTGTGCCGGCATCAATTGTCTGACTGTACTGAAGTCATCTGTATCTGATGGGTGTGATTACCTGTTCACTGGGAGTCGCGATGGCACACTAAAGAGATGGTCACTGGCTGATGATGTTGCTAGTTGCTCTGCTACATTTGAGTCACATGTTGATTGGGTACCATCTTTTTTCTTGTGGTTTTTATTCTTCATTAAGTTTGACTATCAACAGTTTTACTTGATACTTAACCATGGCGATTTGTATATGAGTAGATTGAGGTTGCATGGTAGTGAATTTGAGTTGAATCTTCATCCACTAGAATATGTTTTTTTTTAGTTTGTAATTGTTAAAGATGAAAAGTCTCCCTCTTTCCTCCTCTTATCCATGCACACTCACACTAGAAAGAAAAAAGAGTATTAGACATGAAGATCTTATATTTTTGTCAAATGCACATTTAATGTGGAGGTAGAGAGCTTCTCTGTCTTCATAGGAGGCTAGAAAGTAGACCTATGTTTAATTGTGATTCATTTATAAGATGCAATTGTATATTTGAATGTGTAAATGTCTTGCCCTTGAATATAAGGGGAATGTCTATGGTTCTGCAGGTAAATGATGCTGTCCTCGTTAATGATAATACTCTTGTTTCCTGCTCTTCAGACACCACACTCAAGGTTTGTTAATTCGATGATGCTTGCTGGTTTTGTAATCTAATTTGTTATATGCTTCTGTTTCTTATCAACTGATTTTTTTTTTTTAAATTTTTGGATTGAGATACATCAGACATGGAATTGCTTGTCTGATGGAACTTGTACCAGGACTCTCCGTCAGCACTCTGACTATGTTACTTGTCTTGCTGCAGCAGAAAAAAATGTAATTTCTATGTCATAATATTTGTGGATCTTATTAACTGCATGGATGAAAGGTTCCTGTCAGTGATATCTTTCTATCTATGTTTTATATCAATTTGATAGCAGATATTACACTTGGACATATAATATCTATCAATTTCATTTTCTGATCCTCTACTAGTATCATGCATTTTAGAGCAATATTGTTGCATCTGGTGGTCTTGGTGCGGAGGTTTTCATTTGGGATATAGAAGCTGTCCTTACTCCACTCTTGAAATCAAATGATGCTATGGAAGACGATTGTGCAAATGGTATCAGTGGTTCTGGCAATTTGTTTCCTGTAACAAGTTTACGTACTATTAGCTCCAGCAACAGCATTTCTGCACACACGAATCAGTCTCAAGGATATGTCCCAATTGCTGCCAAAGGCCATAAGGAGTCTGTCTATGCATTAGCCATGAATGATAGTGGAACCTTTCTTGTCTCTGGTGGAACTGAGAAGGTATAATCCAATGTAATGATTGTTTCTGCTTTGATTGTTCATATCTTATTATTTGATGATGGTTGGGAGATTAATTTGTGTCTCATATCATGATTTCTCTAGGTTGTACGTGTTTGGGATCCGAGGTCTGGTTCAAAGACTATGAAGCTTAGAGGGCATACAGATAATATTCGGGCTCTGCTCCTAGATTCTACTGGCAGGTTGGTTGAACGGAGTCTGTAGTATTCTGTTGTAACTTATCTATGTTATTAAATGTTTATTGTTTCTTAAATAATTCCTGAGTGGAGGAAACATGCATACAATCTGACTTTTGATATCAGTAGAGCTGATGGTGTGTTTCTTCCATTTCTTATAAAGAAAAGTAAAAAAGAGCTGATGATGTATTTCAGAGCATGTCATAGCATGAGAGGTAGATATCTAATGGGCAATATTTGTTGTCAGATTCTTCATTAGCTGTCTTGATAAAAGTAGTTGGGATGTGCAAAATGCTACAAAGACTACTTAATTTAAATTCAGCCTTCCCTATATGTAGGGATGTGGAAAAAATAACTTATGATACTCCGATAAAAAGAAGAGTGGGGAAGAGGATTTCAGAATCTCTTTTTTTTTTCCTTTTAAAAGGCAAGGGTGCTGATGTTGGGGGCTACAGAATAAGTAGATTTGGAGTCACTGTTTGATGGATTCCATCTAGTAATTTACTTTATTTATTTGGTTTTTTCATCCCTGCAGGTTTTGCTTATCTGGATCCTCTGACTCTATGATCAGGTAGATAGTTCAGGCTATTTTAATGGTCTAAAGGTTATCTCAACTATACTAATGTATGAGATATGGGCTATAATTGCTTACGGACTCTTCTTCATAGGTTATGGGATCTTGGTCAACAGCGATGTCTGCACTCCTATGCTGTGCATACAGATTCTGTCTGGGCACTTGCCAGCACCCCAACATTTAGTCATGTTTATAGTGGAGGGAGAGACCTTTCTGTGAGTACTTTTTCTTCTGAAGCAAATCTTTTCGCATTTTGTCTATTATTTTTCTTCGATGCTTAATTCTGTGTATGCTCTCAGTTATACTTGACAGACTTGGCGACAAGAGAGAGTCTATTGCTCTGCACTGGGGAACGCCCAATTCTGCAATTGGCATTGCATGACGATAATATATGGGCCCCGACAACTGATTCTTCAGTTCATAGGTGGCCTGCTGAAGGACGTAATCCTCAAAAGGTCTTTCAAAGAGGTGGTTCATTCTTAGCTGGAAATTTGTCTTTTTCAAGGGCAAGGGTTTCCTTGGAAGGTTCTACCCCAGTGAGTAAAAATTTTATCCATTTATTTTGCAATTGTTGCTTTATTATGCACTTGTTGTTTATGAATGAGAAATCCTGGTTTTCAAGTTGTATACATCCTTTTACTTATTGGGTTGATCATTTTCAGATTGATTTGCACTTGACTTGTAGTCAGCATTCTGCTTTTGCTTGTATGGATAATCTCTTCTGATTGTCCGTTTATGTACCAGTAAATGATGTCTGTCTGTCTCTACTTTTTTTCCATAGCATGATGCTTGCATTTTTAGTAATCAATTATTAACTATTTGGCATCTTCATAGGTTCCTGTTTTTAAAGAACCAAATTTTTCCATTCCTGGAATTCCGGGAATCGTGCAGCATGAAATTTTAAATAATAGAAGGCATGTCTTGACTAAGGTGAATATTATATTTTCCTTTCTTTCACTAATTTTAATGCAAAAGTCTCTAGCTTTGGCAGTTGGGATTTGTAAAATTGATGTGCCTTTTTGATAGGATGCTGCTGGTTCAGTGAAGCTATGGGAGATCACACGGGGTGTTGTGGTTGAGGACTACGGAAAGGTTGCAAGAACTTTTTATTTTGTGTATCTCACTTGACCTTCATGGTTGTTGGTGTTTGGTATAGTTACTGATGATTATGTGTGAAATCAATCTTTATAGGTTTCATTTGAGGAGAAAAAGCAACAATTATTTGAGATGGTAAACTAATTTATCTTATTGATGTATTATAGTGTTATAGTTTAACAATTTGGTGAACTCTACTGATTTCTTTTGTGCTCCAGGTAAGCATTCCTGCATGGTTCACGGTGGACACTAGGCTTGGAAGCTTGTCTGTTCATTTGGACACACCACAATGCTTCTCTGCCGAGATGTATTCAGCAGACCTTCAAATTGCTGGAAAACCTGAGGATGATAAGGTAAAAGTATTTCTTGTTGTGCATGGCTGCTAGAAATTCACAAATATCTAGTCTTGTTTTATTTTTAATGGATTAGTTTGATTACTCTATCTAGATTCCTAAACTCTTCTATCATTGGGCGCATATGCTACTTGGAACTTATATATACGTACATATTAATAAATATGTGTTGTTCTAAGTGCAAATCAGTGCTGAATCTTAAGGGACTGGAACCTCTGAACCCTAACCACAATATCCCCCCAACTGAAAAAAATTCCTGTTTTTTGAGAATTAAATTTGATATTTTATTTTAATGGATTAACCTCAACTCTTGAAAAAAATTTTGTTGGCCTAAAGGATTAGAATCTGTTGAAAATTTTACAAATTGTGTTGCATTTATTTGTGATCCACAGGTTAATCTAGCTCGTGAAACGCTTAAAGGTTTATTGGCTCATTGGTTGGCCAAAAGAAAGCAGAGACCTGGATCACAAGCTTCTGTTAATGGGGATGTTTTGTCATCGAAGGATATTAGTGCTAGAAGTCTTACCCATTCAAGAATTGAGGTAGATGGTAATGCTGATAATGACTCTATGGTGTATCCTCCATTTGAATTTTCAACAGTTTCCCCTCCATCCATAATTACTGAGGGTTCTCAAGGAAGCCCATGGAGAAAGAAAATTACTGACTTAGATGGAACTGAAGATGAAAAGGACTTTCCTTGGTGGGGTCTCGACTGTGTTCTGAATAACCGCCTACCGCCCAGAGAAAATACTAAGTAATCTATTGATATATTGCTTTATTTATATATAATTATAATCATCTTGTAATTTGTGGAAAAGTGCATATATGAACTATGCATTTATCTTTGTGGATGACTAAACATGGCTTCATTTCATGGGATGCTTAACTCTGGTGGCTTTCTGGCTTGAAGGAATCATAACTATTATGATACATTTATAAGTTTTGCTAGAAGTTATTCAAAAGTGGCTGTTGCTAGGCATTTCGTTACAATTTTGATTTCTTTTTTTATTCCACTTATTATTTGGACGTTTTGTTTAATTTAGAAAAATTGTTGTTTTCTTACAAAGCTAGTGTGTATTTTTTTTTTCATGTTTTCCTCAAATTTGGCTATTTATAAGCAGGCAGGGATTTTCCACCTTGGATAAAAATTCTTGTTCAATTTTTACAGGTGCAGCTTTTACTTGCATCCATGTGAAGGTTCATCTGCCCAGATACTGACACAGGGGAAACTAAGTGCACCTAGGATATTGAGAATACAGAAGGTAATTTTGTTAAAATGTAATGGTAATTGAAAGTATGCAAATTTTTGTAAAATTTGGCTTATAGTTCTGGTAGTGGACCACTAGTCCATCTCTCTTTTTGTTCTTTTATGGTAATAACAATATTCTGTTTCTTATAAAAAAAAAAGTTAAAATAATGAAAACTTTTGCATTTTGCTTGTAAAATTGATTGATTGGATTTGCTCTAGTTTCATTAACGTGTCATTTCTGCACTAATTGTCCTGGAACAATGCTAATGAAGATTGTTTAATCACATGTAAATCAACCCCATTAAGTTTTTTCTTGTGCCTAACACATGACATATGTCATGGTGTGCTGTTGTATTTTGGCTTTAAATTTTTTATTTTTTATTTTCCCACTGTAATGTATGATGATATCGGATATTTATCAAGGATCAGATGTAGATCAGGATACAAAATTACATTTGGAGTGTAAACCCTTACCCATTGGCATTTTCACTTCCTCATGGTGTCAAGTCTTGAAAACTCCTGTGGCTTTGTTGTCGAGATTTCAACCTTATGACTGTTTTCTTTCCTGTATATAGCTTTATGCATGGGCTGACACATTCTTTGAGTAGACATGCTTTTTAACATTGTAATAGTCTTCTATTGCATGATAATTAGATTTACTATTGGTTGGTTTTGTTGTCTTATTGCCTTGTACTATGTCGAAAATTTTCAAGTACTGACCATCTTGGCTTTACTGCCATGTTTATGTAGGTTGTTAATTATGTCATAGAGAAGATGGTTTTTGATAAACCATCCGATGGTGTAAATTCTGATGGAACATTTGGCCCTGGACTTGCTGGAGGCCCATTGCAGAATTCAGCAGTTGGAGATGGGTCTTTCCGGTCTGGATTGAAACCATGGACAAAACTAAGGCCTTCTATAGAGATCTTGTGTAATAATCAGGCAAGTGAATCATAGTGTGGTTGTTGATATGTCAATTAGTATTGAGCTTTTTATCATTGTTGTTCGTCCTGGATTTATGGAGTTATGATAGAGATAGTAGTGGCCTAAACCTAAAAAAGAAAAAGAGGAAGAGATCAATTAAACAAACTTCTTCTAAGATGAGCATGGTAGTTTAAATGCAACTAAGCAGATTCAATGCTAAGTTGCCATAATACTTGATCTGTATACTCTGTTCTATCTGGTGTTCACTGGTAGTATGTGTGTGCCTTTATTTTTATTTTATTTTTCTCTTTTTGCGGTCAAGAATAATCCCACTGAACATAAAGATCAAGTTTTTTTTCTTGATTTTTTGAATTTGAGAATGGACGGGCTGGGTTTCTTACTACTGTTTTTTACTCGAGTTTTCATTTGTTGCCTAACATGAGATTAGATATTTAAGTTATTGGGAATCTAAGAACTGTGCCCATGTACATGCTTTTCTCATTGTTCTAACTGTGACCTTTGCTTGTATTGAACTATCTGTGTCTGTGCTTCCCAGGTCTTATCCCCTGACATGAGCTTGGCTACTGTGCGTGCTTATGTATGGAAGAAACCGGAGGATTTGATTCTTAATTACAGAGTGGTCCAGAGCAAGTAACTCCATACGACTTCCAGACGGAGGTATGCTACTTTCTATTGGTTTCTTAAGTGAATACTTGGAAAAAAGGATTGTTGATTTTGTCTGGCACAAAAGAAGAGAATTGTTCTTATTAATTCTAGTTTCTCTCTCTCTCTCTCTCTCTCTCTC